>JAWWLV010000088.1:111727153-111748940 GCA_035041135.1 Platyrinchus mystaceus
GAACAGATATCTAAAGTGTCTAGGCTAGAAAAGCCTAAAAAACAGACATCACTGTAGCTTTCAAGACTGACACAAACAAAATTATGTTACATTTCTGCCATGGATAGTCCAGTAAGCAGTAGGTATAATTTCTGACATAAAATATACCTAGGCTGGCCCTTACAGAGCAAAAGACATATGAAAAAAGAGTACTAAACTCTTGTTGAGACAGCAAATTTATTGACAGATAAAAATCTGTCACTGGAGGTTTGTAAATAAAAGATTAGGCATATATTCACTGGGAATTATTTAGGGACAGTCCGTGTTATTTGTAGGTAGGGTAATGGACTAGACAATCTTTTTTTCTTTTCTCTCTCTTTTTTTTATTTATTTATTTTTTTTTTATTCTTTAAGAATGTTAACTTCAATTAAGTCTTTAAATGCTCCTTTATAGTTTAGGGACACAGACCTCCCAGCAGACAAACCATCTGTCCAGCACTGGCAGCACATATCACCCTTACATTATCACCCTATTTCAACAAAGATGAATAAACAGAATGAGTTACTGCAGTTTTTTCCCTCCCAAGTCTTAGGGGGACCAAGTGTATGTTGACACAAAAGTTAAACTAACAAGAACAATACCATCAGGTAACTTTCCAGGCACTTTTGGAGTTTTGCTGAGTGTATAATAGAGCAAAAATTTCAAAAGACTCCTTTCTAAGTTTTTAGCTCAATCTTCTCCACATTCACTGCCCAAAATGCACATCCTTGCTGAATTGGGACAGTTCTGTTTCCTCTACATGCTACTCAATTTTTTGCAAGTTTTTAGAGCATCACTGGGCTATTTCCCAGCTAAGCTTGCTTGAACTTATTCATTGTGCAGGTCTATTTCTGTTATTTTTATCCACAGAGCACATCTGCAAAGTGACTTTCTTAAGATTTGAATCTTCAGTGCTGTGTTAGGGTACCTTTGGGGTAGTTGGTTAAAACTGAAGAATTCCACTCCTGTTTACATAGAATTTTAATTGATTGCCCTTACATCTCACCCTTTCCTGTGCTTGAAAGTCAGAGGGATCCCTAGGTGAACAAGAGCACCCAACATTTCCCAGCTCTATCATTGTTACACTGATGCAAAAGACATGAGATCAATGAAGTCCACCTGGTTGAAGGTGAACATATCTCAGCTCCTGCTGTCAAGCAGCTTCATAACTTGTGGGCTGAGGAAAGGATTTTCTGTCCAAGCATACCAAGGGGTCGTAGGGAAGCTGAGGACAACTGAGCATGACCAGTGAACTATATGCTTGAAAAACTAAGGGACCAGTTTGCGTGACCAGACTCTGTTACCCTCGATACCCTTCATGCAACGATTTTACTGCTCCCAGGAGGTTAGAAGCTTCATAAACCAACTTCCAAAGACTGTAATGCTTTAGAGCATAGCCAAACAAAATCCCCTCCAAAGACAAACTTCAGCAAACATAAGAACAAATGAATACACAGAATTGGTTTGGGGAAGATTTTGGATCACTTGGCCACAGCCTTGAAAATTCTCAATAGTTATGCCACAACCCAAAAATAAAATGCAGATTATTTGATCAACAGTTCACATCATGTAGAAGAGTCAACATAAATCAGGTATAAGGCCTCCACAATGTTTTCTGCACACACTTCAGAGATGAAAAGTTATTTTAAAAAACATTCTCTTTGTCATTTCCCTGACATTGATAGAATTAGAATTAAGCATTAATTAGATGTCTGACCTTGAAAATGCTACAGAAGTAACACCATGAATATATTAAGCATTTTTCACTCATCTCAGCAGGCATGATACTATCCATGAATTATGTAGAAACGAGCATCAATTTTTCAAAGCAATAGATGTGACACCACTATATGGTGAAAACTAAGTACTTACATTAGATGAGACATGCAGTTGGTCCAAACTAATGTGATCTAAACAGCCTTCACTTAAAATATTTATCAGATAGAAAAGATTCCATAGCTTCACTTTGCAGTACGTATTTTGTAAGCAATCTTTTTCAATGGTATTTAGTGTGGTTATTCTGATACTGATGTTTTAGCATCTTGACAGCCAGGACAGATCTCACCATTACTGGAGTCAGGACACTAAACTAATGTGTCTGTGTTTTTGTGGACTGTGCCTATTTCACAATTTTATCCAATTTGCAGGACATCAGAATGACAAAAAAAAAAAAAATAGTGTCACAGAACCTATCTTTCAACCTCCTTTTTAACAGTTAAAGAAATGATAAGCAATAATCTTAATTTTAGAAGATTTTATTTGTCAATAAAAGTTTACTGGTACACTGAAAATATTATCTAATAGACAGTAATTTTATAAACATATTTTAGGAAATAAAAGTCACATAACCACTATGTTTTCTCTTTTCTTTCTCAGGGACGCTATAGTACATCATAGTGAAGGCAGTCATAATCAAACAGCAAAAGAAAATAAAGAAAAAATAGATCTCACAAGGTTTCCCTCATAGATTAGTTTTTGTCCTGAGAAAAACAAGAGTATGCTAAAATTTTGGTATCATACTCCAAATTGTCATCATAAAATTATCTCGACTTTCTTGGATGTTAGGAAATTTCTTTACCAAAAGCACTTGTAGTCCCAGAAAAGAGAAAACTCGGGGAAGCATCTTGTCAATGTATACAAATACTTCCAGATATTTATCTGCAAAGAAAACAGAGCCAAGCTCTTCTCAATAGTGCCCAGTGACAGGACAAGAGGTAACGGGCACAGACTAAAACACAGGGGGTTCTCTCTGAACCATCAGGAAACACTCTCTGACTTCGAGGGTGATGAAACACTGTCAGAGGTTGTCCAGAGAGGCTGTGGAGTCTCCATTCTTGGAGATATTCAAAAGCCAACTAAACATGGTCTTGGGCAACTGGCTCTAGATGACCCTGCCTGGGCAGTGGGGTTGGACCAGATGTCCTGCAGACGTCTTTTCCAACCTCAGTCACACTGTGATTCTGTGATTTTTTGGCAGTTTCAAAGACAAGTATCTGCAGTACAATTCCTAGCAGAAAGAAGAATAGGTCCATCAGAAACATATTTATGGAGTATATCATTCAGTATGGAAATTTATATATAAAAAAGTAGATCTAGATGTCAAACTTTTGTGAAGCTTTGTAACTCTGTAGCACCAATTACCACTGTCATAGAATTTTATAACACAATATGTTTTTAGTTTGAAGAAGTGATCATGTTTATTGTTGTTAGAACACTGAGGCTACATGCCTAATTAAAAATGCAATTCACAGCAAAGTGGGGTAATAAACAACTTTAATGGCAAATATTTGTGCAATTAATGATAGCATTGATTTTTCAGTATTTTAGCTCCTGAACATAGGCCAGCTGCATTTCTGTTTTATATATAGTTTTAGCATAGTGCTGGAAGTATTCATCATGAGTAACAAGCAAAATAATTACTTTTGAGACAGGTGAACTGAGGCTGTAAATATTGAAGTAGTGATACAAGGTTTTAAGAAAATGCCTGAGGGATATGTAACACAAATAAACCTCATGTAAATTCTCATCCCAAAAGATGTTTTACTTCTTGTAGTGTTCCAAGTGCTGTCACAGAGACTCAAGACAGGAAGAAGACCTTCCAGTACGTGTCTGGACAGGTATCACTCAGTTGCTAAAGGACAGACATACACTGCTACCTCAGTCCCCACGTTGCTGGGCCCAGGTTGCAGGATCACTACCATGTTCCTGAGCACTACTTTACCATCCAGCAACACTAACCTAGAATGGTAAAGCATGTCAGGAATGCAAAATGTGATTTCTGACAAAGTAGTCGTAGTACACAATGTTTTTAGGAAAGTTTTATTCTTGCTTGTCATTTTTTTATATTACCACAGGAAGGAGGACAACATAAGGCTTTGAATTTTGGGAAGACACCTGATTTATAGTCCAGGGCATCCAATGATCAGAATTCCCACCCAGTCATGGATACTTGTGCTCATACTCTTGCTGGAAGAGTCACCAAGAGACAGCTCATGTAGTTTTGGTTCAAATTTAATCTCTCTCCACCCTTATTCAGCTATTCTTATTAAGAAAGAAGGAAAGTATTCTGCTTCTGCTAATGTAAAATTATACTAAAACCCTCATTTAACCTAGACACATGTACACAAGCTATTAGCATCCTAGGAAAGACAAAGACAAAATTAATCATCTCTACCAGTCTGTATGATGATCATAACATAATTCTGAAAGTTAGGGCAGGATAGGTAAAAAGTGTTTTAAAATGTATTTTTATTCTTTGTTCAAGAGCATTATTTTTGTCAGAAGAAAGGCTCTTCCATTAAAATGAGTCTTTGAGATTGCAAGAGAAAGAGCCATAATATACTTCTTATCAAACTCACACCAATAGGTAATATTGAACCTTGATTTTCTGGGTCATGGGATACTTGCTGATGGAATCATGGAAGCATTAAAGGAAAACTAGAAAAAAGAAATGAAATTAAGTCTTGTCCTGATTAAAATCAAAGGTGAGATACTTAGTGATTTCAGCAGAGGCAGGATTTCATTCCCAGACCTCTTCTCTGCCTTTGTATATTTTTTTCTACATTTGTTGGACTTCATTAAACTCAAACACACACTTTGATTAAGTTAAATTTGAAGGTATATTTGGCAATTTTAACACATTTAATTTACTGTTTTTCTGTTTGCTATTTGCAATGTGCATTGGAGATGTCATTTGTGCTTGGATTAGACATTTTTTCAATTTATTTTGTTTTAGTTTCTTCTAAACAACAATGAGCCATGCATAACCTTCCACAGTTTTTTAAAGTGCCATCTGCTTTTCATTGATGTATTTTTAACTAATGTAAAGACAAATAGAAGTTACAATTAAATTCTGAACAGGGGTCATAACTTATAAGGAAATAACGAAAATTAATCTTTGTAGCTCAGACTGACACATTTAGGACCTCAGGAGTAGCAATAAAGTTAGAGCAAGTAAAGTATAATGAAGGCAGAGATCTATAAAGCATAAAAATAAGATAGAGAAACTACTGCTATATTGGAAAAAAACATTCCTATACAGGAAAAAAATACACAATTTACTATCTGCAGTTGATAAGTATGTGGAAGAGAAATACAGTGTAAACAGTTGAAAAAATATATGTGAGCATGGTGTAGGGAAACATTAAAATACATATGGTGATCATATCACAAAAATGGATTATTTTTCTCCTCTCCATCCTGTCTTTCACTGCAGAAAAAAAGAAAAACAAAACAAAAACAAACAAAAACAAACAAAAACAAAGCAAAAAAAAAAACAAAACCAGGGGGAAGTGGGCATGTCATAGCTGAAAAGAGCTTACTTTCATCAAAAAATTGTGAGTTTTCCCTGACAAGCAAAAACATTTGAGTGAAAATTTGTAATGGAACACTTCCTGTTATTTAGATGTCTTTTACTTCATTTATTGTTAAATCTCTTATTTGGATAATGAGATCAAGCTTTTACAACTGTCTGTTCTCCAACTCACAGGACTGCTCCTCCCCAACAGAGGGAAAAACCTGAGCACTTAGGTAACTAAACACTGCCTGGGAACCCTCTGGGAGGGATCCTCATTGTGGTGGGTCCTAATATTGCCCTTTTTCTGTTATAAAACTTGTTACATACACCCACTGAAGGTATGCTCTTCCCCACACAGCCAAAGGGTGAGTCTCATGCCTAACCATAGGCATCACGTTCCAGTATGAGTATCCCAGGCATTCTCTCAGGAATAGCAGACCAGACCAAAGACTTAGTGAAGACCTGAGTCCTTCTCAAGCAGGGTTAGGTGGTCAGGGGAGATGCTTTGGGTATGTTCATGGCCCACAAATCACTTCTCCAGCTTCCAGTAATTTCTCTGGTTGCACCACCTGGAAGCTTTACATTTGTAATGGTTACAAACTGCTGAACACTATAACAGGTCTTAAGTAATGAATTGTAAAGGGCAGTTCTCAGCTGTTCCAGCAGTGCACTGCAAGTAAAGCAGCACACAAAACTCTATGAGTAGAAATAATTAATGAAGACAATTATAATATATTTGAACTCTTTTATTTTTTTTTTGTTGAATCAAATTAGTACATTGTAACAGCTAGTTAAACCAGCTTTGTCCTCTAGCCAGAGACCACAATGGCAGAGTTTTCTCCTAAAATAACAACCCTTCTATAAATAAATAAATAGAAATTAAATATTAATTAGCCACTTGGCAATAGATCTCATTTCTACTAAAGACTAGTAACCTTCTTACAACTATAAAGAGACTCATATCACTAGTGAGTAATAAATATGTCTAAATTTGTTTTGCTATTCTGGGTGCAAATGTGAAGGTGTTAAAAAATACCCATCAGGTTGATCTGTATTCCTCAGCCTACCATCACTACAATTTTTTTTTTTTTTGAGAACTTTGGTTGTCCTTCCTCTGTTTTTTTTTCAAAAGTATTTCCTTAAAATCCAACACTTAATCCTCATGCTAAGCAAGTCACTGTTTATGGCATACAGAAAAGCTATACTTCACACTTGGAAAATTGCACTAAGCTATATCATGCCAAGGTTACTTTAACCAAGGTTAACCAACTTCAACAGGACTTTCAATTTAAAAGGCAGTGCTTATCCTAAGATACGTCTGGCTTTGGATACTGGTATGAAATATCTATGCCATTTTAATGTTACTTTAAAAAAAAAAAAAAAAAAAAGCCCCAGCAATAAACCAAAATGTAACTGGTGTAATTTTTGCTTTATAGAGAACAACGAAGATTTTTTTAACATGATATAACAACTAGCTGTATCCCACTTTCTGCATACTGAATATAAATGGTGGGGGGTTTAAACCATAAACCATGGTTTTGGACCATACAGAGTTTGTACACAGAAGTTTAATCAAAACCTGTTAGAAAATATTTCAAGCATGGAAAAAGAGATTTCTGTATGTCTCGTTAGAAACTGGTGCATCTCTAGTTATGGAAGACCTACACAGCATAAATCAGTCCCCTACAACAGGAATTAATTATCCTGATTTTATGGCAGTCAGATGGTCAGCGTATGAGGACCCATCTTGCCAGACTATGCTCCCACTCAAACTCATAGAATCATAGAATGACTTGGGTTGGAAGGGGCCTTAAAGATCATCTAGTTCCAACTCCCATGCTGTGGGAAGGGACACGGTCCACTGGCCCAGATTGCTCAAAGCCCCATCCAGCCTGGCCTTGAAAACTTCCAGATATGGGGCATAGACAACTTCTCTGGGCAAATAAATTCTAGCCTGAAGAAAAAGGTCCAAAAAAGACATGCCTGAAGACTGATAGCAAGGGCTGGGCTTTCATCAGCCCTGCTTCCAGGAAACAGTAAGGCCTCTTCCTTACACAGCTCTAATAACATCATCAAGTAGTCCGGTTTTTCAGGTTATCAATTAGAAACCAACCATTAACTTTTTTGGAAATAAGTACAAACTTACATTTTACTGAGATACTTTCCCAACAAAGTAAAAACAGAAAGGAATTTTGTTCAAGATGGGGTTAACAAATATCTATATACTAAAGAAAGACTGAGGTAAAATGTACCTATGCAGTAACCCTAAGCAGTAACCCTACATATATGTAGAACATATATATATATAGGGTTACATATATAGGTTCATGTATAACATATATATATATATGTATGTATTCATATATGTATATATGCCATAACCTTATAACACTCTCTCTGTCTCTCTCTCTCTCTCTATATATATATGCATATAATCCTATGCAGTAATTTTTTATGACAAGTGATTTATAGCTGCTGTATTAAGAGTTCAAATGTGTTTTATAACCATTTTGTTTACACCATTTTCATCTTCAGGGATTATTTTCTCCTGAAACATCTCAATAAGCAATAAACACACGATAAATGAAAAGTTACTTCAGCTGAAATTGTAGAAAAGTTGATGATTTGGAAAGCTGCCAGTCATGGTGAATCAGTTCAGACAACTCACACTGATTAATGTTTCTGTTTGAAGAGTCAACTCCAAGGTTTGCTTTGTGATCCAGCAGAGATCAGAAGTTGCTATATAGTCTTTTAAAATGCATTAGGATCAGTTGAAATATGTCTAATGTTACAATGAAAACTAAAAGAGCTACTAGAGATTAAAAGAATATACTCCGAATACCATATTGTCCTTGGCATCAGCAGAAGTTATACATGTGGAATTGGAAAATAATTTAAATTGTTTGCACAGTTTTGAAACTGACTATGACAAAATGTTAAATCTGCTTATTAACATAAAATTGTTAATAGTGGCAAAGTAAAGTGGTGGCACCACTAAAAGAGGTAACTTTTAGTTCAATTAACTTAAGTCAAACATACTTCACAACAGATGAAACAAGAGGAATGAGAGAAAAAAAAAGGGGGGGGGGGAAACATTAAATCTTCTGGAATGCTAAGAAAATTCTTTTTTTTCACTCTGATGCTATTGCAGCACCAATACAGTAAACACACCATAAATTAAATTCACCTTAGTGTTCATTCTTTGCACTTAACTGTATTTCTGTGCACCAAGGGGTTTTATTGCCAACAAAAGAAAATTTTACATTTCATGAGACTAAAACAAATCTAATAAAATAGCTTGAAAGGAATATTACTTGATGAATCTGCCAATTTCATAGTTCAGTTATTTGTCCTTTTTCAATTGCAGCAGATGTAATTCATGTCCATGAATTTCTGTGCAATCCTATTTCATTCTCCTTCCAGTCTCCTTTCTCCTCCTCATAAGTAACTTTTTGCATATTCCCAACTGAACATAAAAAGTCCCAAATTCCTTTGACAATTCAATACTATCAAAATAAATTTGATTATCTCATTTTTTTTCACTGATATTTAAGGCAGGCATGCTCCTAACACACAATAAATAAAAACGACAAAATTCGTTAACTATATTTTTGTTTTAAAAGCCATTTCTATGTCCAAAACAAGTCTTACATTATTTAAGAGCTCAGAACACTTATAAAAATATAATCTTGTCTGAACAAGAATATCAGTTCTATGATAGTCTCTAATACAGAGATCCAGCAGGATTGATTATCCTCAAATCCAGCCCAACTAATACTTTTGTACATCAGCATATAGCTTCAGAGCTGTAAAAACAACATGTTTATGAAACTTCTCTCTCTATAACGTACGATTTATCATACAGATTTATTTCCCCCTCAAAATTGTTTTCTTCTTCAACCACTAGATAGTGAACAGGAGAACTGATGAGTTCAGTTCAGAAGCGACTCTTGCAGTTCACTTTTATTAACAGCACTGAAGACTTTGAGCATTGAAAGTGATACTGTCAGTTGAGGAGGTTGATTGCACTCATAGCAACTCTTTTGTGAGGTTTCCTAGCACAAATATATTTTCAAGTGCTTCTTGAAGACTTAGAAGGAGATGGTGAGATTGCTAGAACTTGTCAGTCAATATATAATCTCCTTTACCAGATAATTTGATCCTTATCTTGCTTGGCTTCTGCTTTATTCAGCCCACTAATCTATTTCACTGCAACATTACACATATTTATGTATCACAAGCTCGTTAAATTCAACTGAATAGCGAAGGAAGGAGTTTTTCAAAGACTCACAGATGGCCCAAAACGAGGAGGCTTGTAAATAGCAGCCCTTCTAAAGGCTGATGCAGTAGCTATGTAGTTTCACCAGCTCAGAAGGTAGTTATCCCCTTTGTGAATTTCTATTTATCTCTAATGTAGGACTGATGGATACCAAGAGGAAAAACTTCTGAAACTGTAAAAAGCTCCATAAGGCAAGCATGAGACTAAATATCCTTAAGATGAAGTGGATAACAGAAGACTTTCCAACACCGATTTTAGTGAAATGGCTGTGTGGGGAGATGTATTGCATGACTTAGTGATTTTGCAAAGAAATAGAAATTTTAGATCTGCAAATGGAGGGTAGAATACTACATTTTTTAGGAATATTCAGCAGTTTAATTACAAAATAAAACCCAAACAGCTGCTGCTTTTATGAAAAAACCAGAGAGTTATAAAGATCACAAACCGGATATTAATCAAGGCATCATAATTTTGTTATAACTAACTAACTAACTAAATGTCACAGTGAGGTATCTAAACTGTAATGTTTAATGCAAGACATAGAAGTTAATTGTTAACTCTGCAACAATTATAGCTGTGGTCCAAGGGAGAAAGTCAAGAGGAAAAAAGAACCATGAAAATGTGGATCATGAGCTAGGAAATATGGCACATAAGAAAATACTAAGGAAATTACAATTACTTAGTTTGAAGAGAGGTTTGAGAAAGGATGTGATAAACATAGTAGCATTTTAAATGATTGATAAAATGTGAAGAGAAAAAAGTCCATCTCAAAATGTGAGAGAGCATTTAAAAATTACCTCAAAATGCAGCAAGAATAATTTACATGGGAAAAGAAAACAACACCTAATCTTAAGAATTTTCTGAACTAGACTGTTGAAGGGCTTTGGAATATTCACTGTTAAAGGCTGAAACCTCTGCATTCACCAGAACATGCTGAGCATCTGGAAATGGCCCCAGGTCCCTTTCTGCAAGGCTGGGTTCTGTTGGACATCAAGTTGAACAGGAGCCAGCAATGTGCCCTTGCAGCAAAGGCAGCAAATGGTTTCCTGGACTGCATCAGGGAAAGCATTGCCTAAAGCTTGAAGGACGGGGTTCTTCTCTTCTCCTGGTGAGGCCACACCTAAAGCAGTTCTGGGCCCTCCAGTACATGAGATATAGGGATTTACTGGAGAGAGTCCAGCAAAGGGACACTAAGATGATTCAGGGCGTGGAATGTCTCTCCTATGAAGAAAGGCTAAGAGAAGTAGGACTACTAGAGAAAAGAAGACTCAGGGGGAATCTTATTAATGTACCTGAAGATATTTAGCTGCAAAGAATTTAGAGCCAGGCTCTTTTCAGTGGTGCTCTGTGACAAAATCAGAGACAATGGGTACAAACCAGAACACAGGAAGTTCCCTCTGAACATCAGGAAACACTCTCACTGTTGAGAGGGACCAAGAACTGGCACAGGTTGCTTGGTGAGGTTGTGGAGTCTCCATCCTTGGAGATATTCATAAGCTGTCTGGACACACTCCTGACCAAGTGACTCTGGGTGGCCCTGCTTGAGTGTGGCAGTCAGACCAGAAGCCTCTTCCAACCTCAGTCACTCTGTGAATCCATGAAAACAAAGGATGAGATGAACATCTATTTGAGATGTACTGTGACCAATACTGCTCAACATTTTTGTTGGCAACAGGAACAGTGGGGTCTAGTGCACCCTCAGCAAGTTTGCTGATGAAACCAATCTACGTGGTATAGTTGGTATGCTGGAGGGAAGGGATGCCAAGCAGAGGGACCTTGACAGGCTGGAAAGGTTGGCCCATGCAAACCTCATGAATTTCAACAAAGCAAAGCAAAAGGTCCTGCACCTGGGTCATGACAATCTCAGACACACCTACAGGTTGGGTGGAGAAGTGATTGAGAGCAGCCCTGTGGAGAAGGACTTAGGGGTGGTGATTGCTGAAAAATTTAACATGAGCCAGCAGAGTGTACTCACAGCTCAGAAAGCCAACCAAATCATGGGCTGCATCAAAAGGAGTGTGGCCAGCAGGTTGACTCTGCTCTTCTGAGAGCCCCACCTAGAGTACTGAGTATAGCTTCAGTGCCCCCCACATAATAAGGACATGGAACTGTTTGGGAAAGTCCAGAGAAGGGCCAAAAAGTTGATCAGAGAACTGGAGCACCTCCCCTATGAAGACAGGCTGAGAAAGTTGAGGCCGTTCAGTCCAGAGAAGAGAAGGTTGCATGGAGACCTCATAGCAACCTTCCAGTATGTGAAGGGGGCCTGCAGGGAAGAGAGGGACTCTTTGTCAGGAACTGTAGTGATGGGATGAGTAATGGGCACAAATTGAAAAAGGGCAAATTTAAGCAGGATACCAGCAAGAAATACTTTGCTGTGAGGGTGGTGAGACACTAGAATAGGCTGCCCAGGGAGGTTGTGGATGTGCCAACCAGATGCCCCAACCCTGGCAGTGTTCATGGGCAGGTTGGATCAGGCCTTGAGCAACCTGGTCTAGTAGGAGGTGGCAGCAGGGATTGGAACTAAATGACCTTTAAGGTCCCTTCCAACCCTTATCATTCTATGATCTAGACCAGACAGTGTTTTTGAAAGCACAGAGAAATACAGAGATTTTGTGAACATTCTTCCGATGGGATTTCTTCTTGAGAGATAAGAAAGTTCTGATTTGGTTTTCTTTTGTTTTGGTTATAGTATTTTTTAAAAGCCAAGTAAGCCCATGCTTTCTCCCTTCTAAATTTTACCTCAGATGGAATGATCTCTTTAGCACACCTGACTTTTCACTGTGCTCATCTTACAGTTCTTAACTTTACAGCTCTATAATTAAGACATGGCAAAAAGCCAGTAAATGAAACTGGATTCTTTTTATAAACTATGGATTTTTATCAAGTGCTGCATATTTATCTACCTCCTACTCACTCATATGCTGTAGGTGTTTTTTCCCATACTCTGTATATGGGAAGGAAATCATCTGTATTTATCAAAATTTTTCTAATTCACATCTTCAGACACTACTTAAAGTTTCATAAAGAGGTTCACTACAGTGACAACCTTTGCTCTTCTTTATGCAGTAAGTGTACACAGACAAACCCTTCTCATTAAGAGATGAGCCTGACAGCTTCAAAAATATACATATGACTGAGATGAAAAGAATTCATATTTGTCTGTAAGTAGATGCAAATCATTGTGCTCATCATGAAATGTCCATACATCTACAATAAACTGATTTAATGGAGGAACGCTTCTACTTCACTGCTTTTGCAAACAAGAAGTTGTTTACTATTCCATTAACTGCAGGTCCGAGAACATTATGCAGCCATTAAAAAGCTACACCTCAGACATGTTTCTAATGGTCTGGCATTTATAGACAATAAGTAGGGCCAGTGTTTTGTCACAGTAAATTTTACATGAAACAGTCTAGCCAGGGAGGAAAAACAGGCAAGTGTCACAAAATGCTAGTAAAACTGCCAGAGCTCACAGGCTGCATTTTAATCAAAGCATACTTAATTTCATAATAAAAATAGAGTAAAAACGTTTAACTAAATGTTTTTTAAAAAATTAAACTGCTGCTATAAATTACTTTTGGCATGCAGATGGGAAATAAAACATGGTCTTCTCTAGCAAAGTTGAAGAAAAGGCTGTTCTTAAGCTAACAGTGCTCAGCAACCTGCTATCTAACTTGAGGGAAACAGCAGCTGAGAGCTACCAAATGAGCATTGTGTTTTAGATAAGGTTTGTCAACACAAGTAAATTAAGTGCAGAAATATTGATGTTCCACTTTTATTCAAGCATGCACAAGATGTCTCTGTTATTCAAGATAGTTTTCAAATGTGCACAAATACACTGTATATATTTTAAATTGTTTCTGAATAGAGGGAGCACACGTACTCAAAATTTTTCTACTAGCATTACAGGCATAAACTTTTTTAGAAAAGATGGTGAAATGCACACTTGTGAGTTTTGCAACAGAAACCTCCAGAATACACTGAAATCCACCCCCTTTCACTGATCCAAAGAAATGTTGAATTTAGTTCTTATATTTTACCTTGGTCTTGCAGACCAGTCCAGCAATATCCCATCCTTCAGTATATAGAAAATAAAGTATAATGGTGCAAAAGAAACCAAAATAACAGATGTCACCAGTACACTACCATACACTTCTTGCCTGGAAAAACTCATCCTGCTTCTTAATGCTTGTGGAAGTCAGCTTAAGGCTTGTACTGCCAACTTAAAGAGGCATAGCTATAAAGTGTTACTATTACTAATGAAAGTACGTCCTTCTATCCTCTTGATGCAGCATAAGTAATCTCCAGAGCCTCAATTTACTAGACCTCACCATTAAGGCAGAAGAGTTGTCACTCCACCACTTTGGAAACATTACAAGGCTATAACATGCCAGGAATAATACTCTAAGGAGCCAAGAATAATACTCTAAGGAGCCGAGAACAATACACGAAGATTGAAAGATGCATTCCTTGCACTTTGTTAACACAATGCATAAACGCTCATCATTTAGTCCACATGCCAACTGTAAGGGGCAATTACACACAGTTTTTGCTCCTAGTTCCTCTAGGAGTTGTCAAACATGGGTCTCTTCTCCACTCTAAACTAAGGCAAGACTTCCCATATGTCAGCCTACACTTTCTTCTTTCCATTCCACTTCAGCATGTTTTTTTCTGTGCTACTGATTTACACTTTTTTTTTCTGCTGATACTGCTTTTTATCTCTGTTGCAAAAGAAGTAAATCTGTCTCAGTCAATGTATATGACAAACCATCCTTTTATTTTTACTTTATATACTAAGAACTATATTGACCTTGAAATTCAGGAAATTTGTGGGAATCCTTGCCAACTTAAAACCTAAACTAGAGAAGAATTTCCATCTTGTGTCTGAAGAGAAAAGCTTAGAGTCAAGTTATTTAGACTTGGCTGTAACTTTACTTTTAAGATTCCTATATGTTTGCACCAATATAAGCAAACTAACTGACCATACAGAAATACTGTGTCTGTAAGGGTAAAATTATGATGGAAAGACATGATACCCAAATATTTCCTGGGTGATTTAAATTGAAAACCTCAATTCACCTTAGAGCTCCTTAAGGAAAATAATATTTATTTTCATTACCAAGATTTTTAAGGAGCTACTTAATTCCAGAACCTTAAATAGAGATTTTGATATTTCCCCTCGGATCACAAAATCTGTTCTGCAATAGCAGAAGAATCCAAATTGGTTAAATAAGGACGATGCGGGGGGGGAGGAGACGGGGGGAAGAAATTAAAAAAGAATTTTCTCCTAAGCATGTGCTCAGAGTTGAACTTCAAAGCAAGATCTTTACTGTAGATTCTCCAAGCAACTTGGAAAACAAGAGAGGAAGATGACAGCTTCATTTTTCAGAAATTGGCCTTAATTCTCATTATACTTGTAGAGAAAGGAAGCCTTACCCCACTTTTCCCTATGCAGTCAACTGAAAAGTTCCTGAAAAGGTGGATAAATGTTTATGAGAATCCTTCTGCTGCTGAAAGAAACCGTTGACTAGTCTTACCAAGAAAGGATAAGAAGGCTTTTGGCACAGCCTCCTCCTCTACTTTCTTCACTGCAGACAAAAAAGAACCTTAAAAATTTCACTGTACTGCTGCAGTTAACTAAATAATCAGTATATTTTCCAAAAGTATGATTATAATTATATTACAACTACATTTTCAATAAAAAACTTGCTTGCCTCCTGCTGTCTGTGGTGACTCAGATACCTGAGGGTTATCTTCTAAAGTCTCCTTAGAGGCATTTTCCTGTTGAAATCAAAGAAAATATGGTTCACTGAGAATTCAGCAAAGAATGCAACACAGCATCTGGTCTTGAAATATTAATATTTTTAATTTCAGAGGAAATTATCTTAATTCAGGTTTGTTTTGCTTTCTAAAAATAATTTCCACTGTTTCTTGTGTGTGTATAGAAAGACAGGTATATATGTGTATGTATATGTATTTGTGTACAGACACAGATCTTTCCCATAATTGCCTATATGGTTTGGTTTGATTTAATTGAAAGGTGTGGGGAAATAAAGGTGGCTGACATTATCACTGAAGGGTTTAAATCACTTTTAAATTCTGATGCTGCATAGAATCATCAATACAAAACCTCACAGGTGAGTGATTCATATGATGCAGGGTACAATGTTTTGGTTTATTCTGTTTATAACAAAGATTGTGAAGAACAGAAACTACAAAAGAAATATTACAGGAGAGATTGGGACTTTGTTTCAAGGGGATTGCCATATATTTTTACCATCGACTATATGCAGAATTTAGAATGAATCATGTTTATAGCTGCCTTTGCAGGTGACAATGCAAATATTTAAGTGAGTTATTGTTGTCACTCTCCTGATTAAACTGACAATTAGTTTCCTAACAAACCATTAAATATTTATCAACCAACAGAAATACAACAGTTATTATGCACAGCACTTTATCTTCCATTGGATGGGTTGTAACAATATTTTTGAAGTTATAATTAGTATTTTCGGTACTTGAAAAAGTAAAATAAATAAAACCATGTAGCAAAACCTTATGAGGGGTTATTATAATGGATTCTGTTACAGGGAAATAAATGACAGACTCTTTTTACATAGAAAAGTTTCAATCTCATTCATGCACTCAATTCAGCCAAACTAGCCTTCTGCATTTCAATTTTTTTTACCATCAAATGCTAAAGTTGTGCCCTGTACTGACACTCAGTTGAAATAAACAGCATAGAAGTCCCAACTGTATGGGTAGATAATTGTTCATCAGTGTCATGAACAAACTACTTCATACAGGGTGACTGACTTCAAAATACTGACTCCCCATCTGGTGAGACCTAATGAGCAATGGAGAGGTTTGAAGGTAATGAAGCAAGTCCCTTTTTGGCAGATGTTACTTGACAGCTGCATCTTGGGATTCCAGCAGCACTTCTGCTGGCTCATATTAATATATTCTTGAAGTTATCATGATGAAGTTTGTGGAAAAGAGAAGATCCTTTTGTCTTCAATGGGCTGTATTTTATGTCATTCCTTTTACATCTAATCCACTAAGTAAATTTTGATTTCAAAAGACTATTCAAAATTTATTGAACTGAGTGTTTACAAATGCTTTAGCTTCTTCTTTAGCTCACATGCTGCAGGCTGAATCCCTGCAGGAAATAAAACTGACATAACAGGCATGACAAGGCGTTTGTTTTTATTTTTTTCCCCAAAGGCAAGAAGGATGAAACATGGTTTTGGGTCACTGCTCCTCACATGCATCTTGTGGCATAGACATGACGCAGAGGGTCCCCAGTGAGCTCCACAAAGCTCTGTTCTTGCTACATCCTGTTCAGCAGCTCTTCACCCTACCAGGGGAATAAAACCCTGATGCTGCTTTTTGAATTGCACACATACAACAACACATATAGAAAGCAGTCAACATTAATTGTTTTGCTCGTTATATAATGAATATCGAATACTAAGTTCCTATCTTGATCGTCTAAACTTCTAGATGGCCAAAGTAGCATCTAACACAGAGGAAGTCTAAGCCATAAGCCTTCCAGAAAAGTTGTGATCCTTGCTGGCAATGACAAAAGCAATGGAAAGGAAACAGTAGTGGAGGCCAGGGACATTCAGCAGCTGCAGAATTTTCTTTT
This sequence comes from Platyrinchus mystaceus, assembly GCA_035041135.1. Classification (NCBI taxonomy): domain Eukaryota; kingdom Metazoa; phylum Chordata; class Aves; order Passeriformes; family Tyrannidae; genus Platyrinchus; species Platyrinchus mystaceus. The sequence goes on from JAWWLV010000088.1 coordinate 111,744,396, forward strand.
AAAAAAGGCAGAAATTTGTATTTACTTGGAGTAACTGTGATGTTAACCTCATTCTACACCTGTTAAAATGCTTTTTGGTGTAATGCCCAATGTAAAACATTAAGAATTTCTGATGAGATGAACCACTCTAATGTTTTCTGGTCCCTGTCCCTCATCTATAAATCACTTTCACTTGTAACAGAGCTTGCCAACTATCTTTATCTATTATGGTAGTTGGATTTTCTTTCTAGAAGAGGCATTTATTTTTGCTTTAGTAACCTTACAGAATTCCTTCTCCTACTGATCATCTTTGCAGCCCTGTTCTACTCTTTCTGAGTATTAGTAAGTCTTCGAGGACCTGTTTTTTTCTGTCCATTTACACAGTATCTTGTGGATTTGCAGTTATTTGTTTTTCTAAGAACTTTGAAAATCATTTTACAGATATCCTAAAGGAGATTATTCACTATTTTTCCCTTTACAAAAGAACACTTTGGTGCTTCTCTGTAATCCAAGATGCATAGAATTATCAAAATAAATATTAGCTTTGTAAGCTTTAGTAGTTGTTACACTACTGGATGTGGATGTGGTACTTGATGATATGATTTAGTGGTGAACACGGTGCTTGGTTAATGCTTGGACTCAATGATCTGTCTTTTTCACAGCCTAAATGATTCTATGATTCTATGACATCCTAGGAAATCCTTAAACCAAAGCCTCTGAACAAGCTGCTCTCCATAAATACATTAATTACATGTTAATATATTAATTAATACATTGGCATGAAGTCGTGTTAGGGGAGGTTTCAGTAAGATATTAGGAAGAGATTTTTCACCCAGAAGGTGGTTGGGCACAGGAACAGGCTCCCCAGGGAAGTGGTCACATATCAATATCATCAAGTTGATAGAATTCCTTTTGAGCAGTTTAGTATATTTTCATCTCTAAAAAAGTCAGAAAGTCAAAAATTACATGTGAATTGTTCAGGTAGGTATGACTATACTAAGGCTAGTTGGTTATCATCTTCTCCATCAACAACTCCCCTTTGTTTTTTAGATACTCACTCATACAGACTTAGCAGAATGTTTTTGATGATGCCCTGATTAAGGGCCAACAAAGCAGGGAACAGAGAGAAGGGCAGGGTGTGCTTTCACTGTCCTGACCTCAAACATGGCCCGGAGCAACAACTTCAGACACAGCCACAGAAACAGTGCTCAAGAGCCCTGGCAGAGTCCAACACAAACCAGAAGAATAAGAAAAGGTAATGGTCCAGTTTCCCAAGAGGAAAATTCACTCATTGCCTACTGGTGTGCAGGTGGCCAGAGACATGGCACTCTGCACCACTGAGCAGATTAAAGTCTACATCCTTCCTCAGCTGCTCTGAGCACAGCTATCACCAAACAAGTCACTGCCTTTGTTCACACAAGAAGAGGAATTGCTAATTAGTCTTACATCCCTTGTTCATGGAAATCTGCAAATGTTGCCAGAGCACTGAAGTCCCAAGCCAGGTAGTATCATATAACAAAGAAAAAGTCCTTCATAAGATGAATGCTTCCTCATAGCCACCTAGAGACAGAACAAAAAGAATTGAAAGCTCTTCTGGATTTTATATCTGCCAATATTTCCTTCAGAACAAAGGGAGAATAAAAAACACATTTCTAATATACGACCTCACTTTTTTTCCTAACTATCTGCAAGATAAAAGTCTTAGTTGAAAACGATCTGATGCTTTATTGTATTTCTTTTCTGATACCATTTTTACTCAGACAACTATTTGCCTGTTGATCTGTCAGGGAATTTCAACGAGGGCATTCAGTTCCTTTATTTTTTTTCCAGCACCTTCATATCAATACAAATGAATCATAGTGCACATTACATTGCAGTCCTGCAATTTTGAGTCCATTTGTTTTCACTTAATTTTCATGGTGAGTCTGCATGGAAGTATTTTTGCGTGTTATCTCACAAATTAATAACTACCAGAAACTTGCTTTGCTTCTATGTCTTTGTCTCTTCAGACTTCAACTTTCTGCTTTTGAAGTGTTTTACAAGAAGCATCATTTAACATTAAAATTCAACATATCCAAGTTAATTCTGACTCAGGGTCTATTAAATTCAGTGCACATTTCTACCAATGTGAATGCATTTGAGGCTCACTCATTACTCTTTGAGGCAATTATGACTTCTACAAGACAGTATAATCATGAACTCAAAAAACTTTACAGGTTTTGTAGTCCATTAAAACTTTCTTGCTGATCTCCATCTGTTCTAAAGATAATGAATGTACTTTTCTTTCAAGGACTCTGCTTTATTGGCATAATATTTTTTGTCTTAGTAGATTTTATCTTGGATTTCTGTAGAAGCATGGTTTGACTTGGGGATTTGGGTTTTTTTGTTTGGTTAAGGAAAGGGAAAAGGAATGGTTCTTCCTCCAAAGCTTATCTGTTGCTTTTTTTTTTTTTTCCTAAGCCAAGCACCTGGCCAACAAAAAAATAAGCTAAGAGAACCCCAAAGTTCAGCTGTGTTGATATCATATCCTCCATGTCACAAGTACTGTGGTGACAGCTTACAGGACCTGAAGATGACAGTCTCTTATACAGCAAATTCATAGCCTGTGGCCCTCACTGCAGACTAAAGCAGGCTCAGTAGCTCTAGTCCTGCCGAATTCAGCAGATCAGGTGGAGCACTGTGTCAGTGCAGTTACTGAATCATTGAATCACAGAATCACAGAATCATAAAGATTGGAAAAGACCTCCAAGATCATTGAGTCCAACCTTGGACCAAATGAACACCACCATATCAACTAGACCATGGCACTAAGTGCCACTCCCAGTCGTTTCTTGAACACTTCCAGGGACAGTGACTCTATCACTTTCCTGGGCAATCCATTTAAGCGCTTGAAAAGCCTTTCAGTGAAGAAATTCTTCCTGCTGTTCAACCTCTCCTGACACAGCTTGAAATAATTTCCTCTTGTCCTGTCACTGATTGCCTGGGAGAAGAGACTGACCCCCACCTGGCAACAACCTCCTTTCAGGTAGTTGTAGAGAGTGACAGGTCATCCCTGAGCCTCTTGTTCTCCAGGCTAAACAACTCCAGCTGGGCCAGGAAGTACCAGGTCGCAAGTGGCTCTGCACAAACTAGCTCAGATCAGGCCCAACAGATGCTGGGCTAGACCAGGCTGAATAAGCCCAAACAGAACTGCACTGGCTCCATGTCAGGTCACTTGGATGTGGCTGCATCACTCTGCCCAGTGCCTGTGAAATGATGTATTGCTCAAAGTTGGTGAGAAGCCTGCAGCTCCAGCAGCTGAGGCATCAGTGGTGGCACCAGTGCTGGCACTGTTCTGTAGAAAACATTTGCCTCATGGGATTGCCCTTCTGAAAGCAGGAAACAGGGCATGATTAACGTAGCCCTGCTGCAGCAGATGCAATGTCCTGCGCTCTTCATGACCTCCACTCTCAGTACTTGTGTATTTTAAGATGTTCTTTGGGAGATGATGTGAAAAGGATGACAAACTTGAGCTATTACAGATCAAAGTCAAGAACATATTCCATGGGGAAGTAGTTTTCAAAAAAAACAGACTACCTTGTTAGCTGTTCTTTTCATTTTATGCCAGCCACATATGAACAGACTCAGTTCTCCTCCTGCTACAGCTATGCCAAAGACTGTGTTACAAACCTGAATTTGAAGGTGCTCAAAAGAAGGCACATGGCATTGTTCCTGTCTCACTGCTGCCTAAATTAAGATGAAATAGCTTATTCAATGCTAAAAAAAAAAAAAAAAAAAGATGAGTGGCAGAAAGAGGACTTTTTTTCAGATGCAGAATGAAATGCTCCATCCACTGAACCATGCCATTTGCATCAGCTTGCTTTATTTCAGATACACTTGACCACTCAACTGTTTCTGGTTTGTCATTTCCTTAGGAGACAAACCGAAATGAAGGAAAGAAAACAGCTGATGAATAAAGCAAGTAGTAGCAATATAAAAATCAAGATGAGCAGTGCTCTGAGAAGACAGGTTAAGTAAGGGAAGAAAACAAATACCTGATGGATGTAAAGGAAAGAGTTTGGCTGTAACAGCTCTAGCTATACACTGTATGCTATATAGAGTACATTAGCCTGGCCAAAGCTCAGGGCACATGCCATTAGCTTGCTTTCAGAACCTAAAAGAACAACAGATTTCTCAGATCTTAGGGAAAAAACACATCACCCAACATCCCACTGTTAATTGTTAGCAAAGGCCATCCACCTGTGCTGTCCTGATAAAAAGCACTGCCATTTCCTACTGTCTCCATACTTCTGTGTCAATGCAGAAGGCTGACAAACAAGTGTTTCTGGGCTCCTGGAAGCATTCATTCATGCATATATAAGTGCATCTTTAGAGAAGAGGTTCCTGCTTTCTCTGCTTGAATAGATAAATTTGGGAATTATCCTTGAACAGAACAGGAATACAAGATCACCTCTAAATTTGCCAAGTATTCTTACCATGGTGACTGTCTAAATTTATTCCAAGTTTCAGTAGTATCTTAATCCTTCCAGTAGCACCTAATTTAATATCCTGATTCATTACCTGAAA
>JAWWLV010000088.1:111755242-111795802 GCA_035041135.1 Platyrinchus mystaceus
GAATCCACCACCTCTCTGGGCAGGCCATTCCAATGCCTGATCACTCTCTCTGTAAAGAACTTCTTTCTAATATCCTAATAACCTAAACCTCCCCTGGCAGAGCTTAAGTCTGTGCCCTCTTGTCCTATTGCTGATTGCCTGGGAGAAGAGACCAACCCCCACCTGGCTACAACCTCTTCTCAGGTAGTTGTAGAGAGTGATGAGGTCTCCCCTGAGCCTTCTCTTCTTCCAGCAGGTCGACACTTGGTGTCATCTGCGAATTTGCTAATGATGGACTCAACCCCCTCATCTAAATCATCAGTAAAGATGTTGAACAGGACTGGTCTCAGCACTGACCCCTGGGGACACCACTGGTGACTGGCTGCCAACTGGATGCAGCACCGTTCACCACCACTCTCTGGGCCCGGCCATCCAGCCAGCTCTTAACCCAGCACAGAGTGTCCCTGTCCAAGCCATGGGCAGCCAGCTTTTCCAGGAGTATCAGAGGGAGAGAAAAAGAAAAGGAAAATAAAAGTTATAATTTATATTAATCACTCAATTTCTGAAACAGCAGAGTTGAATACTGACCACAACTTCCTAGCAGCTGCTCATGGTTTGAGATGGAGAGCAATCCTTCCAATAGCAGCTACCTGAGCACTCTCTAGCGATCCAGGATTTCAGGGCTCCAGTTTCAGTGTAGCAGGCTGTGGTCCCAGGTATAAAACTGCAAGCATTTATTGGTGAGACGCTGTCCTGCAGGATCTGTTCAAGTTATTCAGTGCACACATTTAGTATTTCCATTGTTTCACGGTGATTTTCAGCTTTCCTCCTCAACTTGAATTTCATTGGCTCTCTACCAGAGTTTTCCAACTCCTCAGCCTGGTTGCAGTACAAGAGTTCAACAAGAATTCAAAAGACACAGTATTTTTTTACCTCAGAACACTGACTCCTGTGTGATTATCTACTCTTTCGAAAGCAAATCCAGCACAGTCTCAACAATTCTATTAAAAAAAAGCAAACAGGAAAAATGCGATATTATCCATAAAGCTTGAAGGGGAAAAAAATAACTCAAACTGATGTAGGTACTTCCTGAGGTTCTTTCTGAAACTAAAAAGAATAAGCACACAAAAAATTGCAGAAAAAAAAACATTAAAAAATTTTACATCCCCAAACATACTGCAGTACAGTCTGTTTTTCATATAGTAGTACCAGAAAGTTAAAAGCATGACACTAAAACTGCAGAAAATCCTGTTTTATAGAATTTATCTTGCTTTAATTTTAGCAATAAATTCTAGTATTAACAGTTATTAGGGAAAAAGTAAAAAAGATAACTATAGCATGGATGTATTTTGAAATTAAAGGGCAACCTGGCCTTTATTTGGTGGAGGGTGTTACCAGTAGAATAGCATTAATTAACAAGGCTGTTTTGCATTAGACAGCACATTTTTTCTACAAACATAAAGTACTTGTTTCTAGTGTAGAAATCTATCCTATCAATTTTTCCTCAGGTTCTGTTTACTCACTCCTCAGGGTGTCTGGCTTTTGGAAAAGAAAAGGCATTGATTTAAAATTCAGTTCAGCAACACTGTTAATTGTGGGAGTGGATCTTACAAGTCATCCCTATGAAGCTAATGGAAATGCTTGTGTGCATAAGAATCAGAGCTGGCTGGGAATTTATTTTTTTCTTTCTTTTTTCTCCCCTGGAAACAATTTTTGTATGGATACTGCAACTTTGGATTAAATATATGTTTTTACATTGAACTTTCAGTAAATTATTATTAGTTTTACTGGCCAGGCTGGAAGAGAGCAAGAATAGGAGTTAGGAACTTGACTGTGCTCAGAAACACACACACGGCAGTACTTGTCTGAGGCATGCCCCCCTCAGGGTCTCTACTGAAGTATTCTGCCTTTTATAAAACACTCAGTTGTTCCCAGGGCTAGAGAAAAAGAGATGAAGCAGTCAGGATGCATGTCTGAGATGTCAGGTTCCAACACTGTGGTACCCAGATAATGCATACTTCTGCACACATTGGATAAGGAGGAAGGCCTGAGATGGGCAACTTCCCCTCTGGTCTCATTTCTATTCTAGAAATTAAAGAACTTGTCTGGCAAGTGGGAAAAATTTCTATCAGAGTCTCAGTCATAGTCTCACATCTCCCATATTAATGTTTTTCTTTTTTTAAATCACATTTTCTTAGGGGAGGAGTGTTTTGGCTGGTATCTGTTTTTTTCCACAGATTTGGGATGGGATTTTCCACACAGCTTTGCACACTGAAGCTTGGGCTCAGAAGACTGCTTTTGTATTGCACTCACACAGTGCACAGTCCAGCAAAGGTCTTCTCATGAGGCTAACACTTCTGCCCTGGGAAAACTACAGTTACATGACACTTCAGGAGGGGTAGGATTACAGAATTACACTTGCCATGACAAGGAGTTCTGCTTGCTCCAAAACAAAATTTTAGAGCTATGGTGAAGAGTAAAATACCTCATTTCCTCCAAGAGTAAAATACCCATTTCCTCCTCTGGTCATTCTGTTGAATGAGCAGTAACAATATGCTTTTCCATGCCCATTGGCAGGCACCTAGTGCCAGATCACCACCTTTCAGCAGCAAGTTCTTTAGTGGCTGAGACACCTTTTCATTGATAAGCTCAACACTGTGAATTTCTTTGTCTCCTTGCTTGGAAGGCTGGTGACATTTAGTATTTGACTGTAATCACATAAACAGACCTTTGTTCTTTTCTGTTTGCCACTAAGCTGCTTGGGATTTAACCTCCCATTTGCCAGCAAAAAAAACCCAGCTTCATGTCTAATCAACACAGAGAGATGTTATAAATCAGTAACTTTAATTATGAATCAGAGAAAAAAATCAGCTTCATTGTATATTGCCATGTGCTGTCAGACAACTTTATCTGCCCTGAATTATTATGCACCAGTCCAAAGCACACTCAGTCTAAGACTTAGCACAGCATTGACAAACCAGATGTAGCCTAATTTATTCAAACACATTTGCAGGTTCAAACACAGAACTAAGAGCACACCAGAAATCCAAAATCTTTCTCTGCTGCTCCAGCACGTCTTGCAGACTGAGCTGATCCAGGTCTTGCAGCCAGTATACTACCAATGTCCGAGTTAGATTAAAAATAGGAAAGCTCCAGTATTATTCTGTCTTATGTACGTGTATATATACATCTGTTCACACATACAGACCAGTAACATAGTTTTGGGGTTTTTTTTCTTGAGTTATCCACCCATAGAGAAAGGTAAAATTTAATACAGCCAGAGGTTTTTTAGTAGTTTTGCTCATCTTTTAACATTTGCTATGGCTTAACTTATTACAGTTAAAAGGTCTTTTCTCAACCAGAGGTAATCAAGCCCTTTTATAAAAAATATTAAGAATTAACCTGCTATTACTTTTAGGACTCAGTTCACAGTTCAATGTTATGTTAGGGATGTGTGAGTGGTTTCTGAAGCAAAGTACATTGCTATAGGCATGGCACAGTGTTACACAGTGATAAACTGAGTCTCATTCAAGAAGTAACACAACTTCATCAGCAAGGTATTGGATCAATGCTAAGTATTATCAATCCCTTGACAGTAGGAACAAGGAGTTTTTATGACCATCACACACTTGGTACAAATGAGGTTTCCTATCAGTGTCTGCTGTAGAGAAAAAGGATTGTTCTAATTAGAGATGTGGATCTGGGAGACATACATTCTAGTCTCCTCACATGGAATAGATTTGCTGTGGGACTTGGCCAATGGCAGAGTCTACCTGTGCTTAAGATTCCCATTTATAGAAAGTGGAAAAGTAGCTTTTTCATTTCTTCCAGGGATTTTGTTCAGATAAATATGTGGTACTTACAAGCACCATGTAAGAATGTAAAACAGAATCTGAACAACAGCCTCAAGAAGATGAGAATGATACTCATTCTTTTAAAGCAAGGATATTAAACCAGTCAAGCAGAAGTATATCATTAAACTATGCTTCCCTCTAAGGTTGTAAGTAAGCTCATTCCCCTGAAGGTGACTTGTCAGGAACATATGCATTCTCTGTAAGCTACCAATCTCTATTTGTAGTTTGTTAAATATTACTGAGAATAGAATCAAGGCATTTATGCCTCCAAATGTGCTATTTTCAATAGCTACACACAGAATCAACTACCTGTCAAATTTCCCCATCTCGCACCAAGAAGAAATAAGGTAAGAGGAATGGGATTTCTCTTCCCTAATCTAATTGCACAGACATTTAAATCTGAACTAGTCACCCCAGGCTTCCTTTCAAGTTCATGTCGGGAATACATTCCTTCTAGCATGTGATTCATCTCATCCTAAAGCAGACAACTAGAAATAGGTCAGAACTGCAGACTAGGAGGGGTTTTACTTCTGTCAACTGCAGCAGCAGCCTAGCATGAGAAGTTTACCTGAAAAGGTCTACGCAGTGTAGCACCATGTATCAATTTTTGTATCATTGGTTTTTTGTAGGTTTTTTCTCATTTCTCTTGTGTGAGTTTGGAAAGTCTTTTAGCATAGTCTAAACCAACAGTTTCCCAAAATATAACGTGTTTAGAAAGAATATTAAATGCAAATTATACTTTTTGCATCCTATAAGATGAACATTTATCTTGCAAACTAATTGTACTAAATTTTCTGGAGCTGGAGTTTGTCATGTATAGCTAGGTAAAGAACAGAGAAAGTTAAAGCCCTTGCTGATCTTTTTCTTCCTTCTAAAGTAGTAGCTGTTCCTGTTTCCACAAATGTGGTGATTCCTAAATCCAAAATGTGGTGATTCCTACAGCCAGGCTATACAAACTATGGGAGAAGAAAAGAGTATCTGTCATCCCAATATGATTTTCTTTTTGTTAAACACATCTTTTTCCCAGTTCCTTAAGAAAATTAGTCTATGACTTCTCTTATACCTGCATACACATCTTTGTGCAATAAGAACGCTCCTTCACCCCTCTGCAAGGAAAAGCACAGTTTGCCCTCAAATGCAACACTGGGGATTCAAAGATTTGCTCAAAAATTTCATAAGTAAGAAGAAGGTATCTACACAAGAATGGAACTCTGTCAAAAGCAATTAAGAGTAAGCTACACGCTGATAGCTTTAAAAAAACCAACACATATTTTGCCCATGACCATTAGGATTTAAGAAAGCATTTGTGCTTTAAACAAAGTCTTGATAAATTTTACAGAAGTCCTGATAAATTTTCCTAATTTAACTCTGGTGATCATTAACATATTTTCAGTAGGGGCATTTTGGGAAGACCTGCTAAATGAGCAATCACATTCCCCAGATACACTAGTGGGATTAGAAAATTGTTTTGAGACAATTACTTCTGAAAGGAAATACATGAGTAAAATTACATTTAAACTGTTGCCATTAATAAACCAAAGAGGACCTTAAAATGAACTAAAGAGGAAAGATATAATATGTTTTTGTGGCTTTTTCACCTAGCCCTAATGGAAGAAAGAAAACAGCATTGTAGTTACAGAGCAGAAATACAGATCTTGGGTTTTTTATGGTATTAAAAAGGATGAAAAAAGTATTGTTTTTAATTCATTTTAGAATAGAACAGAGAAAGGGAATGGATCTGATTTTTATTATCCTTGTTAAATGCCCAATTTATCCTTTTACTGGCAAACCTCTTCACAGGCTCAAGAGTTCTTAGGGACCTGTGGGCTTCCAGGAAAAAGCAATACCACGTCCTGAACCTATGAGCTGCATTTAAAAGGCCATTATCACCTTTTTTTAGTGAGATGAAAACAGCTGAATTTTATCTCAAGGAGAAGCTCAGGCTGCATCAGCAGGGGAGGTCCTGACATATTCCTGACAACCTGGACAGAGGAGCCTCCAACCATCTGGAGATATTTCCCACACCTCCCAGATGTGGTCTGTGCTGGGTGCAGGTGCCCAGGTGCTGGCAGCAAGGACTGAGGAGAGGCCAGGGCTGTCCCGTGCCAGGCACAGCCATCTCCAGGGAACCTCCTGCAGGGCACATCTGAGCTCATCAACAATTCTGCTGGGTCCTCTGTGGTAATGTATTTGAGATGGTAAAAAATGCCGGACAGCATCTGTGAGAGAGGAGTGAGAAAAATGTGAGAAGACCTGCAGACACCAAGGCTAGAAAAGGAGGGGAGGGGGTGCTCCAGATTCCCCTGCAGCCCTTGGAGAACCCACACTGGAGTCAATGGACATTCCCAAATGGCTGCAGCCCATGGAGAGTCCATTCTGGAGCAGAGGGAAAGTGTGGGGAGTAAAGAGCAGCAGAGAGGAGCTGTTACAGAACGGACCGAGTCCAAACCCCCATTCCCTACCCCCTTTTGCACCACTTGAAGTGTGGAGGGGTAAAAGGAGTCTGAAGTGAGGGAGAGACTCTCCCTCTGTGAAGAGGGGGAGAATAGGTCTTGTTTGCATATTTGTTCTTTTATTTACCATACCTGATTTAGTGACTAGATTTTTATTTAAAATGAGAATTAATAAATTTTTCATTTGTTGTACTTGTTTTGCCTGTTACAGTAATTGACAGAAAAGATCCCTCAACCCAGAAGATTTCTTATTCCTGTTCTTCCTATTTCCTCCACTTGTCCTGTGAGTGGCTGGGTGGATCCTTGGCTGTTAGCCAATGCTAACCCACTGCATTTCTGTACTGCTGGCTGAAGTGTTGGTACAACGTGGAAATTTTAGTCCATGCATCGAACTTTGACCATCACCATTCATTAATTTAGGATTGAGTAATAAGAGGAGTAGTCATTGAAGTCTCCATACAAAGACTGTATGTAAGTATGTAGATACAATATTTTTAACAAGTCCAGCAGAGAGGAAGAGAGGTAAAACAGTGGCATTATTCTATCACCAAAATAGCTTCCAGGCCCTTTTTTAAGTCAAAAGTAATCTCAAAGATTATTTCCATCAAGGAACATTGGCCAAAACTTAAGAACACACTGCTCAAACATCATTCTTCTACAGTGAGATAGAAGGGGCAATACAGATATCAGCTTGGAAATCTTCTGCGTTTTTGTCCTCCACCAAAGGGGAATCCTGGAGCACTCAGTGAGGTGGATATAGTAGTAGCTCCATTGGCAAAGCCATAATAGAATATTTTATTTTTGAAAAAGTAATTTTATATGCTGTAAAACAAAAGTAACAGAAAAACCTTTCTTCTTGAAAAGTCTGTTGTTTTGGTGGAGTGAAGTCATATGAGGATGCAACAAAGGATTTAGACATCAATATCTTTTTAAGCACCCAGTGATCTGGTCCAGTATTTCACAAAAATTTAGTCTCTTATGCAGGCACATACACATACACAGGCCTTGTACATTTGTTGATCTCTGATTTATTTTTCCTCTTGACAGAGCTTATAATAAATCAGAAAGGGTAACAATCAAAGTTACTACACAACAGAAAGGAACTGGAAAAATGGATAATGGTGTTTATGCTCATATTTTACATTCTATTTATGGCTTCAATCAGAACTCCAGCCTGGTAGACAGTTGCAGCATATTCAACTGAGTTAACTAAAATACTTTTATTATTTTTGTTGAACAATCTCTCAGTCTGCCGGTAAATAAAATTATTTTTGTTAAAAACTATTGAATTTTCTCTAGGTAATGAATCATTTGTGACACATTCTCAGCACACTAATACAAAAAGATGCCTGAATAGGAAACATTTACCTGAATTGGTAGGACAGCAGCATCAGTTCTGGCACTTCTCAAGTTTGCAATTATAGAAAAGACTTTATCCAGAAAAATAACGGTCAAATCTAATTTTAATAAAACTGAAATGGGAAAGAAAACAAAACTAAACACTCATACAGAAAAACTTCACTCTCATACAAAACAAAAGGAGTGTCCGTATGATTTCAGCTAGTTTTCAAAATGCACTTTTGTAATTTGTACCAAGAAAAGTGAAATACTCCTAAGCATATACAGCACATTACCAAATAAACAGGTTTTCTGACAGCTTTTTCAGGCAAACAGATGAACTGACCTATGAAAAAATGCACTAAGTTATGTCAGATATTAAAACACTAACAAAATATAATTTGTCATGAAACAACATATCAAGTTTGGATCTCAGCTTGTTCTAAAATGAAGTCTAGTGGTTTTTTTTCAAAAAGAGTCATGGGCAGCAAAAATAAAAACTGCAGAACATACTGCAGACAGCGTTTGTAAGAAACACCTGTGTTGCAGAAGCATCACACAACGCAAAACTCACTAGGTGACCAAGCTTGAAAGACCTTTGTCATTTCCATTCTGTTTTCCTGAGAAGTGAGACTGAAAACTCTTTTGCCCCACATATTTTCTGCTTATTTCCCCAGCCAAGCCACAGGAGGAGACAGAGTCAGATGTCCTGCTCCCTCTGCAGTGCAGCTACAGTACAGTTCTAGAAAATGTAATTTTCAACTCTCTTAGGGGGGAAAAATGAAGTCAGTATTTTCAAACAGTTTCATTTTGCAGAAATATGCATTACTGTATAGAATTCCATTAGAAAAATTTTTAATCAGTTTCACTTTTCATCTGAAAACATCTGTGAAAAAAACATCCTCCACTAATTGCCATGAAGGTTCACAGAGTCCCTTCAATCCGCTGCCATCTTTCCACCCAACACACAAGGAAGAGGCACACGGACTGCAACCATCATTTTTGCAAAACATTCCTGGTTTCTCAGAAATTCCTTGGACTCTGTAATTGCTCCTTTAACTTTCATTCCAGACCCATGATCTGCAGCAATGGGAATAGAGGAGGCCCTCACTCACAACAAGCCATATATTTCACTCATCTTCTGCCTGCAGACCTCCTGTCCCTTTCTTGCCCACTGGTGATTGTTCTCTGCCCACATTCTTGTTCTTCTTGAACAACAGCCCAAGTCATAAATGAAGTCTTTTCACTATTGAGAAGCCATTTTCTAGTGAAATTTTACAGCAAAGAAAACCTTACCATTCATCCACCTAAAGCAGCTATGGGACCCAAATAGGTCTTTGCTGTCCATACAGTCTACACTTCCTGTTATTATGTAACACTTTACCACAAAGGAGATCAGTTTGGTTCTGCTGTAATCATAAATCTGTAATAAAGGACTCAGTCAAACTGTGAATATGCTACACTAGCTATGAATTATTCCTAATCTACATACATTCCCAGCTCTGGCACTCAGTAGTTAGGGACTTTGTAACATCTCCTATATAACCGTGTAGCTGTTCTATCCAAAAATTTGCTCTTTTCCTCCAGAGACAGACTGAAAGGTGTTCAAAACTGTGCGACTTGAAGATATCCAAAACTTGGAAGAGAGCTGTAAAACACAAATGGAGAAGTGGTTAGGTGAGCAGGACCCCTTCATTTCCTGAGTACTCATTCTGGCACAGCATTTTCTTGCAAGCCTAAGCAGCAGCCCTAAAGCTAACTCTCGGATCTCTTCTCATTGCTCACACAGCACATACGGAAAACCTCAGATGCTCTGCATAAAAGCCAGATCCAGTTTTCCATTTTCCTTCCCTTAAGAGCAACCTACCCATAGTCCAAAAGCTGCTGCTCTAAATGATCATATGCAGCAATGTGTCAACGGTCCTAAAGCAGCTTCGCTAAGTCCACTCTTCAGTGACCAAAATTTTGTCCTGAAGTTCAGACCCCAGTAACAGCTACACAGTATACTTATCTAGGGAACACATATTGCATACAGCACATTCCTATCTCATTCTCTTATTAAAGGAATGCAAATATAGCTGCAATCTTGCCCTAGAGACCCACTAATTTGCATTTTTTCTTCATAGAATCATTTTGACTTATCAACATGACTGTAAGTTATCTAAAACATGAGTGGTTATGGTGAGCTCTTCCTCAAAATTGCTTTCAGAGATGGGAAGAACCCTTGATTTACCCCGTTACTAAGTACCTACTATGCAATCCACAGCCATCAATTTAGAGCAAAATTATGGATCTGAGGCAAAAACTTTTTTTTCCTCCATTCATCAGAGGAATGCACTTCAGCACACACTTCTTCCCAGGTCACAAAGAGTATACTTTTAAACAGGTGCTTTCTATATGTTAATAAAAATTCAAGGATTTAACTATGTAATTTCAATGTTCATGTCAAATTAGAATTTTTTTGGTAAGATACAGAGGTGTAAGATAAATCTCACACCTCTCTCTCTTAATTTGTATTTTTGCATACAAGACCTCATAAATTTACTTCAAAATTTTACTAAAAAGAAGAGTTCATAGTACAGTGCATTAGCCATTCTTGTGGGGTTTTCAATCCATTTTAAAATTTTAACATTGGTCAAACTTGGAAAACATCTGTTAGTTTTTCATTGTACCAGAACTAAAGTTACTAGATAGTGAAGTTTGAATGCAATGTCCTTCAGAGTAAAATTAAAGGACTTCATTTCTTGTTATGAGCTACGTTTAAGAGGAACACAATTTAAGTATTCGACACAATCAAGACACAAACATCTCTTTTGTGCTTGTTTCACGGAAAATGAAGATTTAGGAGCCTGTTAAAGTAAACAGTGACTGTAGAAGCAAATACAGTTTGTTGTTAAAGATAGAGGACAAAATACAGACATAGAAAACAGTCTTATCTTTTATCTTCCTCTTTATTTCTACCTGCATGTAGCTGCAACATTTAACCTGTTCAAGCTCCATTTCTTTAGCTGATGATATTTGGATTGTGCTGGTAATTAGCCTGGGAAGGCAAAGACTAATGACCCCAATTACTGCTGGAGGCACAGCTGGTGAGTCTTAAAAGCTAAAGTTTATCAGAGTGTGTGTGTGTGGGTGGAGGGTGTTACAAAGAGAACAGCTTTTCTCAAGCTAGAATATCTAAATAGGGTTGCAGTGTTCTTGCTATGCATTGTAAATTGAAGTCCTTCATTGGGAAAAAGCGGGGTTTTTTGCATCCATGTTATTTTATGACAAGGAGAATTTTTGAGAAGCATAAGCACCATATTAAAAATGTCCACATGTATTCGAAAGAACCTTTTATTTTTGTAACTGTGTAGCCCTGTTAATAGAGTATTGCCACAACTAATAGCAGATCACCTTCTTATAATAAGTTTGCAAGGCCTCTGGACTGCCACAGCTGAGCTTTCCTTCACTTGCCTGTAGCTTTGTTTAACTTGGTTTAGCAGTGACAGAAGTCACTCCAGATGACTTGATGTCTACAGCTAAGCTGTTTTACTCATGTTTGTTATATGGGAAAAACCTATATTTAGGTAGCAGTAACAAGCAGTTATTGTTGGCAGAATGAGGTATTTATGATTCTCACACAACGCAGTAGTGCAGAAAACGCTGCCTTGGTACTAGAGCAGAGGCTCTGAGAAATGGGGATGCAGGAAGTGGCATAGGTGGATACTGACATGGCATGGCAAGAGATGGGTCCAGTGTTTGGTATAGGAGATCCCACAGCTGAGCACAGATCTCTATAATTTTCAGTTAAAAAACCCAAAACATACAAACAAATAAAGAAGACCTGAAGCTGGGCAGAACTGGTCTTTGAGGTAACAAAGAGAACAAAGAAATAGCATCTAATACATGCAAGGAGTATTTACATGGTAAATCTGAATATAACCTGAAGCTGAGGAGCACCGAAGAAAATGGAGAATATAGAAGTGTTAGCAAACATGCAAATGATGGGATCATGGGGGTGGAAACCAGTAACATGAACACCATATTCCTCCTGGGAAAGGACTCCAGATACTAGTGATGTGTCCTAACACTCCTTCAGATATTGAACCCCTGAGTAAAGTCACTGACCTTTGAATCCAGCGGAGTAGGGGAAGGGTGAGCTTAACCCCAGGAAAAAGGGTAGAAGTGTATGTTGCAAATTTAGTGGTATCATTACTAATGTTGTGACATTTTTGTGTCAGTATTCTGATTTCACTAGACTTTGTTTTGTACAGTTAGATGATTGTGCTTGAATTAGACTACTAATATTCCCACTTTATCTATACTAAATTCTTTGCTTTACAGAGAGATAGATATAAATATATGTATGTCAGATTTTTTTAATATTTAGTTATATAAGGCATATTGCTCTTCCTCATAAAAAAGGTTCTTAGCATAACACTACACAGTGTATTAGAACATTATGACTGAATTCCTTGCTGATTGTTTGCTTCACAACACAACTCATGATAGATCAAATTAGCCAAATCTTAGCAACATTACGTCTCTGTTATTGTTGCACTGTTGGACACCTTGCCTGACCATCCAAAAGGTATGTCTTGCCCTTCTGACCTCCTACAAAGGGATCCAGGAACACACAGTGCAAGGGCCATCTAGAAGGAGAGGGCTTGCAGCAGCTACTCAAGGATGGCACTGTCTGTCTCCTGTAACTTCATACTTAGAAATATTGGAAGAGTTATAACAAAAGTATTAGCAGAAATCATTCACAAAACCCTTTTCTGAAGAGCAAGACAGGATTCCATTTCCTCTGACAACATGACTATTTTCAAAAAGAAAACAAGAAGTCTGCTTGTCGAATCATAATGAAAATTAGGTATAATGTTATGTGAACTTGTATTGGACTATGGTCTAAAATATTTTTACACCACATTATCTGTTCTTATTCTTCAAAGAACACAGGAACTTTACCCCCTCCCCAGAATTCAGGCCAGGTGTATGTTTTCTTTCTGTTTCTGAAGAACTTTGTTATGTCCCATGCAGAGAAAACAGGTGCCAGCCCTGCCTGCTCTGGGAGCTCAGTGAGTACATGCCCTCCTCAGGCCCACTGCACACACAAAATTTATGCTGCACAGGAGTTGTTCTTTGTTTTGCTCAGAGGAAAGATCACTCCAAGCCCAGGACAACGGTGAGCTCCACATGTCCTAGACCCAGCTACAAGATCAGCTGGGTAGCATGTAACTCCATTTTAAAGCTTCATTGGGAAAGCTGCTTTTGGGAAACGGTCTCTTCCACGGTCCCCAAGTTACAATCGAGTATCAAATGCGGAGGACTGCACCGTCTTCCTAGATATATTTTTTATTTTGCTGTCAGGAGTATAGTTTTCCTTTGCAGTACTACAGTATTTCCATTGTCTATAATGAAACCATTTATGTGTGAGAAGTGTGCATAGATTGTGCACAACAATAGGGTATCTGAAAGATAAGAGAGCTTGAAGATATTGACATTTTGATAATATTTCCTCTTTACACTCAGTGGAATGGTAATAATCCATTTTAAGACCCAGAAAAAGAATACAAAGAGACCACTACTTTTTATCTTCCTTTTGGAGATTGAGTTTCTCTAAGTATTAATATACTTTTCTCTCACTGAACTTTAAGTATTTTTTGGGACTAAATGGACCCTGCACATGTTTAGTTTTGTAGCTACATGCATGCTCAGTTTTACAGACTATGACCAGAGGTGGACAAAGCTATCAACAAATTAAAAATACACAATTCAGCCAAGTCCCACCTCTGAATTAACATCTCCCAGAATGAAGGCACTGCAAATAAACAAAACAGCTGGGCTAAATACTGTACACATAATCAACACACAAAGAGGAAGAAAAAATGCTGTATTTTAGGTTTTTTCTTCTGCATAGAATTGTATCGTATTGAATTCACACAGCCGTCTAAGGATAGAAAGTTAGCAAATATTTACTTATGAACCTACATGTGCTGAAGTAAAAAAGTTAGCTAATGTGCTCCTAGGAGTACGTGTTCTTCCTAATCTCTCCAGTTTCTCCTGCGACACAGCTCCTTGGCCAGCGCCGTGAAAACTTGGTTGTTTCATGCAGCTGAACCGCTCATTAGTACAGCGGTTGATAACATCGCATGTGGCAGCACACACAGTGCGTTGGAACAGAAGATAAGAAAGAAAATGAAAGTAGTAATTTTCTTGTGCTCGGGCTTTTTTTTTTTTTTTGCCACTTTGATGTGATTTGTTAGAACACGCTTAGTAATTTGATAGTGTTCCCTTTTCCCCAGTCAGGTTCCAGCAGTACTTTCATGGTGCCCTGGTGTGCCTGTCACTCTCTGACATCTGTTATAGTTGAAGGCCATCAGCTGGGTTTGCATGTCGAAAACAAATTCTCAGTGGGTTCCACAATTTCTCTGCGCTGTTGCTGTGCAGCAAAGTGGTATCTATTGATCACTGACTGTAACTGTGGTAGGTCAACAATTACTGCTGATGGGAGCTCTCCCGTGTCTCAGTGCAGCAGCATGCATTTATGTTGCTCTAAATGAGCAGGTGGAGGGGAGGGGACTTAGTTATATGAGAAAAGGAAAGGCTCTGCCCCTGAGAAGCACTTTTATAAACAAAGAAACTTTAAAGCACTTAAACGTATAAAAATAAAACCATGTTATCTAATACAGAGTATCCATCTGGCACGGGGCAAAAAAAAGCCAGGAAAAGTGAAGCTTAGACAAGATTAAATTAAATGTCTACATTAAAAAGTCAGAGATGATAATGAATTATTCCTAAGCTCCCTCAATATTCCATCCTACATCAGATGTTTCAAATAAAAAAAAACACACATGAGGAAATAATGTCTTTCAAGAAGTATTAAAACAATTTCTGCTTAGAAATTAAGCTATTTTAGACAGTATTTCTTCCCTTACTTTTTAAAATATCACAAGCCTTTGCAACTTCAATCAATTCATTTCCACACTATAGTCAAAAATTACCATGCTAATTGTAGGTAGGAGAATAGCAGGTGATTGCACATTTTTAAACAGAGCTACACAGACTTAGACACTTGAGGTTTTTTAAGGGAAAACAGACAGCATAGAATTCAAGCCAGAAATTTGGCAATGACGTGGAATAGCACATGTTGCTTCGTATCAGAGAAAGTAATAAATAAATGTCAAGCTGGTCTCACTGCCCAGAGCCTTGGTATTACAGCGATTAGATTTCCCAAAGAAAGATCTTGTTTCAACCTTCGTTATTAAGACAGAGTGCAAATGGCCACTGGCACATACCTTGAAGGAATGCTGTTTGTGAAACCTCACTGTCAGGTCAATCAGACAGTTAACATATTTCATTTCTATCATTCTAGCTCTTTCAGTCTGGAAAGAAATAAATGATGTTTTAAGTATATACTCTACCAACCATGACGAATGCATTGCTGCCAGTAACAGGATCAGGAAAGCTGTTCTCCAGTTCCCTAGGCCAGCTCACTGTTCTGTGTCTTCTCCCAGCATGGTTGAGGTCTTTCTTTCTTCCCCCCGGTACCTTCTGGCGAGAAGACTCTTCTGTCAGGCTACGTGACCACCAGTGCCGGGAGCTGCTGTCTGAGGGACAAGGTCTGCCTCTCTGGTCTCCCAAATAAACCTGAAATCATGCAAAAATTCAAGTCCTCTCCTCTCTCAGCAGAAATGATAACTTGCCTCTGAAGTAACCCATAACACACCTTGTACTGGCACATCTGGTGAACGGGCTCCAACAACCCCGTCTTAATCTTGTAAGTCACTTATGAGCAGAGCAGAGCTACTCACTCTACTGCATTCATGTCTTCATCAACTCTATTCCCCATATTGACATGAAAAGGAGACTAAAGAACAAACACATGCAGACTGACAGATGTTATTCTAAAAACAGAAAACTCCCTTTGTCCAGAGAAAAATGTCTTTGCCACTCTTACCATGACACATTAAGGATGTATTTGTTTTGTGGCATCTCAACAGAGAGTAGGGATGAGTGGAAACAGGAGTTAGGCACTGATGTTCTTCCATCAACAAGCAAGAAAATAGGAAGCAGAAACAAATGTAAACAGAAAAAAAAAAAAATCATTATTTGTATTAAATCATAGTAGACAGTTTTAAAGTTGGAGGCTGCACTTGAAATATCAGAAGTGCCTAGAAAATACCAGCACAAATAATTAATAGAATCAAATCTAAAACTTATGAAAGCTCAAACAAGAGATGTTTGAATTACTAACACCAATAGGATGGAGGCAAAGGCGCTAAAGTATTTCTAATAGTGCCTCTTTCCACTAATTACAGTGATGCTCTATGGAATTAAACCATGGCAACAGTCTTGTCACTTTTAAACAACGAACATGATTTGAAACTTGTAATAGGAAAGAAAGTAAGGGATAGAATTACAAATGAAGTAGATTGGAAAGGTTTCTAGATTCAGTCATACCCAAACAAATAGTTGGTGATACCCATAATATTTAAAATGCTCTCTTTAGGACAATTACAACTGCTTAAAACTTTGAAAGCATAGTAGAGGAATAAAATTTTTTCTCATATATGTATCTATTTGTTTCATCTTCAGAAATTCTAAACAATAATTGAATAAAAACATCTTTTCTGTATCTCTAAAAAAGTTGTTTTTCCTTCCTCTGTTGAAAAGCATACAACAAAGTGCAGTAACTTGGGATACAGATCTAGTGCTGATGCTCCAGTGGCATCAATCACAGCAAACACAATTATATGAGCATGAACCAAGTCAAACATAGACAAAACTGTTCAGACTGTATTTTTCTCTTTTGCTCTAGTAATTTCTGCGGCTTCTGTCTTATGAGGATAGGCTGAAACAGTTGGACCAATTCGACCTCAAGAAGAGATGACTAAGAGGGGACCTCATAAATATCTATAAGTATCTGAAGGGAGGGTGACCAAAGCGTGGAACCAGGCTCCTCTCAGTGGTGCCAAGCAATAGGACAAGAGGCAATGGGCAGAAACATGAAGTTCCACCTGAATATGAAGAAGAACTTCTTTACTGTGCAGGTGACTGAGCACAAGAGCAGATTGCCCAGAGAGGTTGTGGAGTCTCCTTCACTGAAGATATTCAAGAACCATCTGATTGCAATTCTGTGCAATGTGCTCTGTGATGACCCTGCCTGAGCAAGGAAGATGGACCAGGTGACCCACTGTGGTCCCTTCCAACCTTACTCAATCTGTGATTCTTTGATTTCTGAAATAAGTTCGCCATGTGCAACCACAAACACTATTTTGTGGCCTCTAATTATAATGGCATCGTGCCTTTCTGCTTCTATAGTAGTTCCAATTTACTCTCGTGTCTCCAGTACCAGCCTAACCAGGTTTTCCTACAAAAATTCAATCATCTTCTTCGTAAAACCTTAACTCTGGATGTTACAGGAATCTACCACAGCAGATTTGCTGCTCATCTATCTATGTTGTTTGATTCCAGTACCAGAAGATTATATCTCAACAACTTCAGCTCACTCAATATCTTCTGCTTTTTACCTCTTTCCAAAACTCTTACTAAATATATATTTTTTTTTGTGCTTTGGGGTTTGGGGAGTAGGATGAGGGGAATGTAATTGATTGGGATTTTTTGCTGTTGCTCTGATTTCTTACAGTTTATTAAAATCTCTCTTCCCCACTTAAGTAACAAGAAAATAACCAAATAAACCTGGAAACCTTTTTGGTTTGGTTAACCACCTTATTCTTTCATTCAGGTTGTTTCTTCCTTTTGTTTCTTTCTGGCACCCAGCAGCACAATGCATACTGGCTCACCCACCTCTTCAGATCTATCCAGTGAGAATCTGCAACAATGAAAGAAAAGCTCCAAATTTTTCTTCCTTTGCCTTTCCTACAGAAAAACATGCGCAATGTGATCAGCAACCTAGAATTTTAAAAGGTAGTTAATGCCCTTATTTTTTAGCCTACACTAGGAAGCTTCTTTTAACAGTATCAACCAATATAGGCACTTCATTAAGACCTTCAAAATACATGAATAAAGGCTATGGTGTCATGTTCTCACATAGTAATACCCTGATAGAAGATTTATTTATTGTATTTAGGTATTGTTTATAAATTATTGCTTCTATTTCTTTTGTCTAACTTTAGATTGATTAAGGAAATTGTCAGGTTATATAACTGTAAGCCTTTTCAGTGGTGTAAAAAAAATACTAGATTTCTCACACTGACAGTGACAGCTACATAGAGTCAGGAAAAGAACAAGCTTAGCAACTGTTTAATTGCTCTATGAAAATGGGTTCTGTATGGATACTGAGATAAATTTCCTATTTAGCACCTTAGTGAGCAAAAAGAAAAAGAATTTGAAAAATCAAATTCTTCTCAGTCAGGTAATCTGCATAAAATGTATTTGCAAAGAACTAACATATGGACTAATGCTCCTAATCCTACTTGAGACCACAAACTTAATGAGACAATTTAAGTAAGTCAGGAGATAAGCTGTGCTTTTCTTTGTGGTGTAGAATTTCTGAATAACAAGAACAAGAATTACCATTAGCAGCCTTTGTAAAAATAGCAGAAATACTCCTAAGAAAGGAAAAGCAATTGAAATTGCACAAAGTGCATATCACGAAGTATATTAAAGTATGTCTGGAAAGAAGCAAAAATTGTATTAAAATTGGATAAATGCAGCATACCTTGCTCTTTTGCAGTTTAAACTGCAGTGCAGTTTCTAATCAGTGAGATAATTTAAAATTGAAAATAATAATGGAGTCTGTTTCCATATCACTGACTACATGCAGAGCAAATTTTGCTGAAATAATCCAATTATTCTTGCTATTTACTTTGATATCATGCTGCCTCCAAGTAATTACCAGAAAAGTTGGGCAGATGTAGTTCCATAGGAATTATGATGGCACCAGTGGCTAGCATTCAAATACCATGTAGGAACCAGTAAGTGGTTCCTGGATGGTGTTCTTTGCTGGCATAAAGCTTTTGCTGAGAGTTACTCAAGCTCTGGCAGTTCCTCTGATAACTCTTACTCCAGTGATTTACGATTTTATCTCCTTCAGATACCCGGGTGGCTTGTGCCAGAGGTGACCAGATACACCTCAGCTACCCCAATTCCTACACTGGCATTTAGGGCAAACAGTCAAAAAGGGGTTTTGCTGGCCCATCAACAGGTCAGCCCGGAGTGTAGAGATGTCCATTTTGTTCAGTTCAAGCTGCCATAGCTCAACTGATCAGGCATTATTTGTGAGTGACCTGGACCTTTGCTGGCCAAACCTCTGCAGACAGTGTCTGCTGCTGTGGCACACACAGCACTTTTTTCTTCTGGACCTTACATTTTAGTAGAATGTGACATGTTAATCATGGCTGCTGTCAACAGAGTAAATAAAGATGTAAGGGTTCCTCAGGGATTGCAGATATTTTATTTTTAACATATTTTTTACTTATAGGGGCTTTATTTTATGTAGAAGAGGTAAAAGTTATCCTATATATTTCTATTTGGGATCCAGTATGACTTCTGCTAGTCACTGACAGTTTCCATTTGACACAACAGAACAAACCCATGTCTCATTAGTGGGGTTTTTTACCCTTTTACTTTTTTTCCTTTTGGAATAATAATAAAAGGAAATAATTTTTAAACACCTTAGAAGACTGTAACTCTTGCATAGACTTATGCAAGAAAACTGATTAACCAAATTAGCTGCTAAGTCGGAGTTTTAACAATTTTTTAAAAGAGAAAATGAAGTTGAAAGGTAAAGCAATTCTTTGCCCTACACTAAATTAGAACTTTTTGTTAAAAAATGGAAGTGAAAAGGAATAATTTCTTATATCACAGACAAATTTCCTGTCATAGCTCTGAAATATCTCTCTTGCCAAAAGTATAAGGGAGATATTTGTTGCTAGGGTTGTGTTATGTGCAAGGTCTTGCTAAATAATTCAAGAAAACAGTCCATGCTGACGCCTTGCAAATCTACTTTTTAATTCCCTGTACGTATTCATCCATTCAGTCCAGTAATTCACCTTCTCCCTGATGCTATTAACAATGAAGGCAAATACTGCAGCAGTGATACTTTCATGCAGACCCACAGCCCTTGACTTTTTTCTCTTCAGTCCAAATGACCAAAAAAAATTTCTTCTCTTTTACATTTTATATATATATATCTAAATATTTCTGTCCAAAACTTAGTGAAATACATTCTTTTAGTGTTGCTTATTAAGACACAATTTTCCTATGAAGGGGCATTCAAGAAAATTGAACTTTCTCTTTTTATGTGCCATCATTAGATACTTCCCTTTGTTAGTCCAAGCACACAAATTACAGTATACACTCATGGCTACTGAAAATACAGACTTCAGTCCAGGAGATCTTCAAGGTTCTCCACAGTAAACTTCAGTGTCTATCTTATTTTGTTTCCGCACTCCTCTCCTCCAAAACGGATGGTGGAGTTTGTTTTAAGAACATGAACCTTTGAAGACTGATAAGGTTAATTTCAGCTGCAAATGGAGAGATGTGGCTCTCTGTGCTGTGTGTGTGCGCAAAGCAGTTATTTGCTCTTTGATGCGCAGATTTTAGGAGTCTGACATCATATTTACTGTCCCAAAATTTGAACTGGACTCTAAAAAGATCATTGAGAAGGTTCCCAGGAGTAAATAAAAAGGAAGAACAACAAAGGCATGTTACATTTGGCCCTGCTGAAAACCAACAGAAGCATGGTCAGTAAGGAGAGATTCCAGCTTCCAATGAAATAAGGCTATGTATTTTAAATAAAAAAGCTCTGAAATACAAGGCAGTTTTGCACAGACCAGAACCAACATGGTAGGCCTTGGGGCTTAAGCCTTTTCAGAAATCAAAGGAAGGAGAACCAGCAGCATCCTCTGTATATCCTTCCTTTGTTTTTTTTGTTTTTTTTTCTGTTGCAGTCCCACTTTTCACCATATGAACTCCATTCAGAACCAAGAATTTCCTTCCAGACTTATTTATCCATACAGGTTAAGTAAGGCTGGACAAATACAGAAGTTTGTAGGTTTGAACAAACACAAAACAGTAAGCATGACAGTCATTGGAAATTCCAGCCTATCAGAAGAAACTGCCTTAAAAATTATCACATTTACTACCAAAACAAAAATAATTTGGAGGCAAATGCCACAAAACCTACCCAAACTTGACTGTGATCTGTAAGTATGCTAGTTATTACCTCAGGCTGTAAGCTGCACCGTTACTTAAAGCTAGAATGAATTATCAGGCATTGACACCATTACAGCAGTACACATTAATGAGATCTGCACTTACACAAAATCTATTTTGATCATCTCCCATTAAGTGAAAGACGAGAACATAAAGAAAATTTGCATGTGATTTTTTTTCCATTATTATTCAATAGAACAAAAAATACTGGAAATATTTTACAAGGTAGTGAATCAATTAGAAACTTGAAAGAACACCCCTCTAATAGTTTTATAGTCCTTTTTTGTTTTTACTAATTGACAGTGAACTTATTAGCACTACTCCTTGTAAACTGTTACAAAAACTCTACCGATATGTTTCATACACTCAGAAATCTTACCTTTAAATGCAAAAAAAATTGTATTATATTAAAAAACTTTTAAGAATAATACTCATTCACAACTACTATCCAACTCCATCCCTTTGTGCACATACAGTCATTCACCATCGGCTGTAGAGGGTGATGACTGCCCAGTCATCAGTTAAGGCTAGAAGGCAGCTTAGAAACACAATATGGGAAGACCCATAGGATCAGACTGACAGTGCAATCAGTACAGGATTTTTCTACAACCAGACCAATATTATTAAAAAGGAAAAATAAAATCTAAATAAAGACAGATGTGATAACCCATCTATCAATTTCCAGAAACTGGATACAATGCTGACACAATGCTTTTCCCCCCTTCTCATACCAAAGAGCAGCCAGCCTGAAATCATTCCAAGAACATTTCTTTCATTTATATACTCCATGAACCTGTCTTCACTTCTACCTAAGAACAATGTAAGTATAAATAGAAGTCCTGACAAAGGAACTTAGTAAATACTGCACTCATAACAACCTAAGATTGGTACCCAGAAACTGAGAAGTTTATAATTTTATAGATTACCAGCCATCACTGTAACTGACAGTTTTTGAATGATGCTCTGAAATAACATTATTTAAATAATTTCCAGTGAACTGTATAAAAACTAAAATAAACTACATTTCTCCCTATTCTACTCAATAAAATCTGTTCTCAGTTTAATTTTGTGGAACACAAAGATACATAAAAGAAACAGAGTGTAAAAATGAAGTATAATGACCTACAAGCATAGTTAAATTGAAAAGTTTTGCTAAAATATTTTTCTTTTCCCACTGAAAGAACTCTCTTGCAAAGTTCTGAGATTCCTCTGCTATCCATTTCTCCCTTCATATTTTCATGAAACTTTTCTGTCTATATATTGCAAAAGGAAATGTGTCATTAAATGCTTTTCAAAGTGACACTGCTGAGTGTGTTGGAAGTATTTTCTGTGCTCTTCATGGGCTGCACATCCCAGGCATCAGCTGTGCGAGGTTCATCAGTGCTACAACTGCAGCAAACCAGATGACTGTTCTGCAGGGCTCTTCAAAGGCAGCAATAAGCAGCCAGCTTTCACTGACGAAGGAAAAGATGATTCCTTCAGCTTTTTTTTTTTTTTTTTAGGAAAACAAGTTGTCAGCCCCGGAAAAGAAGAGTGAAAAATAAATTTCTAAGAAACACGGAGACGTTTACAAGAAACTTTTCTAAACCGGGCAAAATGCAGAGTGGGAAATTGTTGGCTGCAAATTGCTCTGAAACAAGTCTCAATTTTTCCTTGATGCTTTGGTCTATAATTTGTGGAGGTTTTTAGGGAAATCTAACACTGGCTCAGAAGCACACAATAGCTGTAAAGAGTACACACAGATGCTTTGCTTGCAGGAAGTATACTTCAAGTTTCCTCACACATATTCATATTATGCACTTTGCATTTGACTTGAATGCAATGGGTTTATTATTACTAGTAGCTCAACTTCCTCTAATGGTTTACTGTATGACCAGATTTTCATGAACGGAAATTGAACCTGTAGATTAAAGTCTTTCATGCACCCCAGTATTTTGCAGGTATAGATGGGGAAAGACAAGAGGAGGAGTCTCTTAGTTCTTGTTTACTTAGAACTATTCTGAAGATTAGTTCTCCTTACACTAAAGATTAGGATATTCCTGACAAAACAACAACAAGCAAACCAAATCAAACAACCCCCTAAAACTGGAAAATTTCCTTTTTTTAAAATGTACAAGGGAGTGTTTTACAAAATTCTCTATTAGTTCTCTAAAACAAAATTGTGAAGTTTAAACCAGAAGTCATGAATATTTTCAGAAAGTCTTAGAATTCACGTAGGGTGTTAGAGGGAGAGAAAACTTCCCCTCTGCCAAATCATACTGCTAAGAACTTCAGAATGAGGTGAACAGGTATATGCAGAACTTTTAAGCTTAAACGTGACTAGTTTCTGCATGCATTTGCAAAAGCATCCCACTGCTCCTGAGATATGTCTGACAAGCTCTACCACAGTCCAGAACACTGACAGTACCAAAGCAAATTTGTGCAGCCACATGATACCATAAAACAAAACACACATTTAAAGAACAAGAGCATGACACTTTGTCAGCATGCTCCATTGAAAAAATTATTGGAATACAAACATCACTTGATCTTTCTGACAGACCTCAAACCCGAGCCTCTGGCACCCCTACTATAAAGTTCTTACCTTCTTTGCTTCTTTCTTTCAACTTTAGAGAGGTAAGACACCAGGAATGTAAATAAAAAACTACAAACTGCAAAGCAAAAAACTTCAGACTGGATGGACACCATCTACCTTCCCTTTGTTTTCTAAACTCAGTTCAGATAAGCTTGTGACAAGAGACTGCTCAGCTACTGGGGGACTTGTAATTAGATTTTGTATAAATCACTAAAAAAACCCAAAACATTCTTGAATGGCTATTGGAGAGTGGCAGGTTTGACAAGACATCAGGTGAAGAGGGATGGGTGAAGAATGCAGACTCTATGCAAGAAATCAGAGATCAAATTGGGTCCAAGCCCAACAACATTTCTCTGAGTGCTTTCATCTCACAAAATATATATATATATATTTGTCCATACTGAAAGTGTTTCCAGCTTAAAGAGTAATAACAATAAAAGAGAGAAACTCCAAACACACTTGATCACAGCTTTCAGTATAGCATCCCAGAAATGAACAACAAAGCTGTATTTGATGCTCATTCCCACTAAGGGAAAATTGACTTTTTTTGATTCAATAAAATACATAGATTAATAGCTGGAAAGAAAACTGTCAAATCTCAGGCAAAATTCTATTTTGTCCTTGGAAAAGCAAAATGGAAAAGTATCTTTGTGACTATCCTTATTCTTTTTACAATTAGTTTCATTGTTTCACAGTGATAGATAAAATCTTCTACACTACGCAAAACATGACTTAAAAAGATCAAATATGGATTTGACACAATCCAAGTGAGAGAAATGCATCCTATAATACATGAAAGGAATCCTAAACCAGAAAAAAATCCCAGCTTTTAAATGGGTATTTAAAATTTATGCCTGAGAAACCACTGCCTATATTCAAATGACAACCAAGTATTGCACTTATTTGACTTTTTCTTTAGTTGTTGTTTACCTTCTATATATGTACCCATACAATTCACCAGAGAATTGCACAACATATTGCAACGATGCAGAGCACTCAGCTGAAAGAGCTGAGACAATGTTAGACTCCGTCAGCAAGAAGCTAGTTTCCACCTAAAAAAAACTATGTTTATTATCAGGATTTTTTAAATCTTCCAGTGTTCTGATCCACTGCAAAAAGCATAAGATTTAGGCGTCTTTTAGGTTAATGAGGGAGTTAATGCTCTTTGAGGGACTTTACTGGTATGTAATGTGCACAAACAGCCAGGTTAATACTGAAGATAGAGGATAAAATTTCAAGCAGATGTAGTTTTGCATTTCGCTTATGCCTGAACAGCCCTAGTTTTGTACACTCTGACAGAATAAGGTTACAGCTTAAATTAATAAAGAAAGTAAACAGGGCCAATTAAATGCATACAAACCCTTCCCTAGTGTGCTTGTGGGTATGTTTGTGAGGCTGGGTGATTTCTTTCTTATGGCAAGCAGATCTGTTCCAGAGCAGAGCTTTTATCACTTGTATCTTTTTTTTTTTTTTTCAGGTCACACGCCTGAAAAATGGTACACTGTGGGAGTTCAAGGCATTTCTTATAACACATTGTAAACCTTTGTTATCATTATATTAATTTAAATATTTTAAGATAAATCTCTTCACTCCCAGAGGTTTCTGTTTTCTAAGTATGTTCCACCTTTTATGGGGCACACAGTCTTAATTATCTTTTAAGATCCTGTATTAATGCTGTGCAAAACACACATTAATTGTACAGCACCAATTATGAAGAAAACTATGAAGATAAAACCACACTCCTTCTTGTGGAAGGTATGTAACAGTGATAATTATTACAGTAGATGGTAGATTCCTCATGTGCAGCAGCCTGGAGGGGACTGGTGCCCTCCCAAATGACACAACTTTTGACCAAAAAACCCTCAAAGGCATCCACTGAGAAAAAGTGATGTTTCAGTGATTTTCACTACAACTTTTTGTCCATTCTCTTCCATACTGCATATATGTAATAACGTCACAGGGCTACCCCATCCCCTCTACTACACACTTCCACACTTCTTTCAGCTGCAGGTAACATCTTCCCAGGTTCCTGGCTCTGACTGGGCAAGTCATGCTGCTCAGGACACAGGCAGAATTTCCACAGGACCTCACTGCCTTCCACAGAGGAGGCTCCTTCGAGGATGAGTGATAGGCAAGGTCTGGCTTGAAACTGTAAACTGGAGCACAGTCTGTGCAGTGAGCTTGACATGTGGGTCCTTCATGAATGATTAGTGACTTAAACAGTACCAACAACAGCAGTGTGTTTGATAAGCTTATTGTAATTCATCAGTTAATGCCAATATAATCCTCAGAGGACTTAACTTCTTAACTAGGGCCTCCAGCACTCAGCTGTAGGTAGGTGCTGTAACTGTAAATTGCTCTTTTTTTTTTTTTTCAAGAGAAATAAGTGGGTGTGATAGAGTGAAATTTTCATTGATCTGAGCTTCAGGAAAAAGAATTTGAATGAACATCACACAGGGTTGTGGTTATAAAATTTACTGCTCAACAGCTTCAGGTAATACACTGTATTTGAGAAGATTAATGCCATTGTGATCAAATCCAACCCAAACTCTTTTCATTCCCCTGTAATTTGCTGCCTTCCATTGTTCACCCTTTTAATAAACCACTGCTTGCTAGCCAGGCTCCAAGAAAGCATCAGGCAGATCTCTATCAAGGCTATAAAGACAAAAACAATGATTATAAAGTTCTCAGAGATGCTGTAACTCTTTCATGGAGGCAAAATAGCACAACTCTTGACTTGTATCATCCAATCCACACACATGGAATTGGACAGGCAAACAGATCATGTTTGTCCACAACAGTTTTAATCAGTTACAATCAAACAAATTTTGATTCTGAACAGTTCACAAGGAAGTGGCAGATTCAGAAGTCTAATTACTTACATATTCTGAAATAATAGTAATTAATTAATCACATGATGCTGTAATCATTATCCACTGTTCCTTGTTCATATTACACTCTGGCAAAATAAGCATTTCCAAACATCCTTTCTGATGTACAAACATACGGAGAGCAAAAAATTACATGTGGGAACCTTCACTAAATGACAGTAGAAGTAATCAAGCTGAAAACCATCTGCCATTACTGGCTGTGCAGTGAAGTTTGCTTTAAAAACTACAGTGTGGGAGGCTTATCTTGTGAGCAGAGAAAAAGTTATCCTGGCAAGGAGAGCCGGCAAATCCCAAACCTTCAAATGCACATCAGCCTCCTGCACCAGCAACTGTATGGTGTGGCCTAAAGCTTTCCATCCAATATGCTTCAGCTTCCTCATGCATGAAGACGTTTCCTGCTATGTATACTACTACAGTATCCAGCAGCTTTTTTATTCAGGCAGGGCTCCTGAACATTGGGCCATGCAGCCTCATGGTGAAGGAAACAAACACTTCTCATTTAAGCAAAGAATTTTCTGCCCTCCTGCTGCTGCTTTTTGTTCTGCTCAGAGGTCCTGCCAGCACTAGGCTCTTTGGACCTGCTGCACTTTCACCTTTGATATTTCCAGAAATTCGAGTATTTCAATGCTCTGCTCATGCACTGGGATAATTTCTCCCTTCTCGCTGCCCCCAACCTTATCTCTTCTTGTCACTTAAACTCGTCCAACACAGGCAATCACCTGTCGTCTGACCCTTCCCTAGAACTCTTCCGAAACCCAGCAGAGCAAGGATCTTGACCTATTGCCTGTGGCTCATGCCAGCAGGCACAGTGACTATTCAAAGGGAAAGAGAAAGCAGAGGAAGATCTTCTCTTCACCTGAAAAGTAATGAAATCCAGGCTGGACCAACTCAGCTGTGCATATGCTTGCAGGGGAAGGGGGAAATGTTATTGTCTTGCAAGAGGAGAGCTGCCAAACACAGCCTGCTTTCAAAATTCCTCAGAGATAGTATCAATCTCAGGCTGTGATGAGGAAGAAGCTATCTAGATTCAGAGCACAAAAACTACATTACATTCTCTGCAGCCTGGGCAGTTAACCCCCCTTTCTTTTGCTCTTGCTCATTCTGTCTTTCACTGCTGCCTTTCCCTCTTCCTTCCCAGTAAGAAGAAACCAGGAGGAAAGCAGCTCAGTGATTTGCGTCATTGCACAAGTATCCTGCACCAGGATCTAGGGCCAGCTCCATAAGGTCTCATTTAAATAATAAAACGCTTCTTATAGTGAAGAAGTCCTCTTTGTAAAAGCATTTGCTGAAGGGATTCAGTGACACTAAGTATTTTTACCAGGGGGAAAACTGAGACTTGGGCTAATGACCTGTATGGTCACCAACAGACCAGGGAAGGAATCTTCAAATCCCCACAGATTTCCTGTATCCCTCTTGCTAAGACAGGTTGTTTTCTCAAATCTGCTGGCAGAATAAAAAATTTAATAAACAGCTTAGGTCTCACAGTTTTAGCATTAGCATTGCATAGTACTCCCTAACTTTTAGACATATTGTCTACAAATGAAAATTCTCCTATTGCCAGGCAACATTTAAAAGTTTGAGGAAAAC
The DNA here is from genome assembly GCA_035041135.1 of Platyrinchus mystaceus. Taxonomy (NCBI): domain Eukaryota; kingdom Metazoa; phylum Chordata; class Aves; order Passeriformes; family Tyrannidae; genus Platyrinchus; species Platyrinchus mystaceus. Next base: position 111,783,084 of record JAWWLV010000088.1, read on the forward strand.
TTTAGAGACAAGCTCTGTGTTTTCAGCTTTGCATTTTCCTGCACATAGACTGGCACCTTCAAAGGAAATTAATATTGTTCCCTTGGATCACAGTGTAGAGCACCTATATTCCTGTTGTGCCCCATACCAAAGAGCTATCCTCCAACAGCCCTTTCCCTGCCTCCAGTCAGCCCCTTAACTGCAAATTTAAGGTTAGGCATGGCATATGCATTAAGTTCCTCCCTCCGTGTCTATGAGACCCCAAAGTGCAGGCTAGGGCCAAGGGATGGGGGAACTGCAAGAGTTAGGGGGAGTATTCAGCTAAAAATAAGTGCTGAAGAAAAGTTGTGACTGGAAGGCAAGTCTGAAATCTAACACTTTTAGGAACAGGGTATTTCATTGTGTTCCATCATTTATCTTCATTGAGACTGAAAGGGCTGAGCATTCACCTGATAGAGGCTTGTGCTGTTCCTTTCTCATAAAAAACGTGCAAATGTCAGCACTTTCCTTCCTCAGTAGTTGAATTACTACAGAAAAAGTTTTCTAATATTTTCTCTGCTACCTGAAGGAAATACGCTATACTGGTGGGAGATGGGGTGGTCAAGGTGAGCCCTGGCTGTGGAAAGGCTGGCCAGTCTCTGCAGGAAGCAGGAACGGGCACCCAAATCAGCACTTAGTGAGTTTCTCCCAGTCCCTTTCTGGGGGCCTCCACAGCCCTTCCTCCTCCCCCCACCCTCCTCTTCCCCAGTCTCTCTGCTATCTTTTACCTGTTTGCAGTCAGGACACAATAGAAGAGTCCCTATTGACTTGAATGTAAGCAGGATTTCATTTTTTTCAGTTACTCCCGAGTAGACTGATGCTTTTTGTCAAAATACATTAATTACATTTGCAAATGCTAGCACACTGATGTTATAGGTAAAATCCAAGTCAGAAATTTCTATTCTAAGAGGGAAAGTTTCTAAAATACTTAGTTTTAAAATGTCAGAGAAAAGTAGAGTGAGAACCTTACTGCTCAGCTATTTTCATTAAAGATTTTATCATCTGTTCTTAGCCATATCCCTAAGCTCTAATTAGGATTTGACACAGAGCTTTAAAAATTGTCAAAGCAGCATATTTGGTGTTTTTGTCATTCTTGATTGTGACCACTTTCAATAGCCTTTTCAATCTTTTTTAATATTGATCCTGAAATCTCAAGCAGCTTAGCAGCAAAGCAAGGCTGCATCATTGAAGGCAATTGACTTAAAAAAACCTATCATCTCTGAAGAGAAGAAAAAAAATAAAAGATTAGAATCTAACATAAAGCACATGCAAGCAAATATACATTTTGCTCTGTGTTGCTAAGACCATAGTGGGGCTTCTTTTTCCCAGAAGGGTTACATAGATGAAGTGAGACGCGGTGTCCTGCTACCCGTCCACCACACATCTGAGGTAACTTGTGGGGAACAGCGTGGGACTCACAACAGTCAGCATGATGACATGGGAATTAATAAAACCAGCCCCACATATTGAAGCCTAAGAGAGGAAAAGATGGTGGTTGCTCACGTCCATAAATTGTCCCAATGTGGAATTCGGATTTCTCACCTGCCACACAGGAAGTTTCATTGAAAACCTTTGTCCTCCTGGTTTTGGGACAGCACTTGCACCAATATCTTGTGCTGCTTGTGATAGCTTCATTCACCTTCTGCAAGGTGTAAGGTGAAACATATGCAGGTATTCCTCCCAAGAATGCCAAGGCAGTGGAAGGATTAAAAAAAGGTTTATTTCAGATGCAAGGACCACTTCTCACGCCAGGTCCCAGGGAAAAAAGGCAACACCCTGTCTTCTCCAAAGCTTTTGTATCTTCTCTCTCTCCTCCCCTACGCTTTCTGGCCCCAGGAGGCCTTGTACATGTCTGCAAACATGTAATCTGCGTGCATACCAGGGAGAGAGAGAGAGGTTGCACACAGTTTCTCCCTGCAACTTTCTCTGAAATGCAGAAGAAAAAAAAAACCTCTAACCCATTGGAGAAGGCATTTTGCAGTCTTCCCGAGAGGAACATGTTCTACCTTTCTGTTACAAACTCTTGCACAATTGCACCTATCCCTACAAAGGTGACTGCAACTAACTCAGGAGGAGTGTAGCAGTTAAGAACCTATGGGTATACAAACTTTTAGTTGAGGTGCCTCAAGAGGCAGGTGGACATTTGAACACCATTGTGGAACTCCACTGTGATTTGCAATACTTTTTTTTTCTTTTTTTTTTGTTTGTTTTTCATTTTTGCCTGAAAAAGATCTCATAATTTCATTACCCACTGGAATTCAACATATTATCGGTGATTCATTCCTAGAGATGATGTTCTCCTCCAGGCATTTCATACAGGCAGTAGTTTACTATTTGCAACTGCTGAAGCCCATGGATTAGAAACACAGGGAAAGATCAGTACTGGGTAAAATCAGCAAGGTTACTGTGACAGAACTAGATCTGCCTCAGCACAGTTGCTACCACCACTGCAGAGAAAAGGACATTGTTGTGATGATTTTAACAGCAGTAAAAGGATAGCTTGTTTACAGAGAAACACCCATGTTAGAATTATTAAATCTCAAATTACTATCATACCATTATCACACACCTTCTTCACACATACAAAACAAAACAAAAAAAAGAGATATATTTCTGTGCTCAAAGGGAAAATAGTCTGCTTAATTTTTAAACCAAATTTCCTGAAGCGAGATAAGGTCATGGAGTTGCATGTACTTTCTAAAAAAATTTAAGATTTATGAAGTACTAAACAAAACCTAAAATCCTGGTTTCTGGATATGGAGAAGTCACTTAGTGCAGGTACTTCAAATGATGGTCCTCTAACAGCTTTCTACAACATATTCACTCAATCCCTCCTTGGGGGAGTGCCTGAGAGCAGAAAAAAGCAGCTTTGGAATGAAGCACTAGTGGTTTTCATAAGGAGATAGCTCATTACCCATTTCCCACATCTCAGCATGTTGCTTAGTGTCACTTGGTGCTATTTGGGCTAACAAGCCTGCCAACCTTCATATCCATGCAAATCCTCACTCCAGCCTTTGAACATTCAGTATCTGTGTCCTCTCTCTATTACAATAGTTTAGAAATGTGTTTTTTTTTTCCCCCAAGAAAAGTTGAAACAGCATCCAAGCAAGATTTTTGCCAGTGCTTATCTCAGCACTGGCATCATTAGCAAAGCTGAAATCAAGCTGTGGAAACAGTATGATAGATCTGTCTTATACCTTAAATATGACACTTGCTTTTTTAGCTACCATTTCATATTTTGCCCAATTTTCAGAAAGTGAATCAGCAACATCCAGAGAATATATACTCTCAGGACTGAAAAACTGCCTGTTTGCTGGACAGCTAGTATGGTTGTTGCTCCAAACACTGTAGGTAGGACTGGGATCTGTTTGTGGTACAGCCAGAGTATCTGGAATGCACAAAACTCTTGTCAGGGCCCTGAGCAGCAGAGCAGCAAGCACTGCTCCAAAGTACTTTCCCTCAGGTTATCCCTCTTTCTCTGGGAAATGGGATCCTGCTGGGGCCCAGCTTAAAAGCCACATGCTTCAGAACATTTAATGTATATTTGTGTCAGAACATTTAATGAATATTTGTGTCACAACTTCCAGGCCACGCCTCTGCTCCAAGCAGGAGATTACCAGGAGCACTGTAGAGCAGGAACAGCAGCAGCTGACTACTGCATTACATAGGTCTGTAGGTGATGCACAGGTATGGAGCGTGTCACACAGGGCAGTTCACTGCACAGCCGTGCTTTCCTCGTGTGCCCAAATGTCCAGTTCTCAACATATGGTCTCAAACAAGCATTAGTAGGAAGTCCAAAACAATTCTGGCAGCTGAATACCTCTAATGCCCAATTACACAGCTAGCCAAACCCTTACAGACCCTTTTACAGTGTGGTACCTTGAATATTTATGAATGAAGGGCTTTATCCACATCATCTGTTCTGGAATGATCTTGGATTACGTTACAGCACACCCCAGAAAAAAACCTATTATAAATCTAAAACAGAAAATTCAGAAAATTATTTGGAATAATCAAAAAGAATCTTCTGACATTTTCCAAATATATATATGTATCTAAGGAAGTTACTCAAAGAAATATTTCACTATGAAAACATCAATGTAGATATTTCTTTCCTAACAGTTGCCTGCACCCAGCTTGTAAGTCTCCCAAACAGCAATGCTGCCCTCTTTTGGTGTTCTCGATTACACATACCAGTTTAGATAAGATACTTCAGCAAGCTAAAAAAAGCATCTTTTAAGGATGTACTACTTTTTATTTTGTAGAAAACAGACATGTCAAGTTTTGAGAAACACAAGCTAAAACATACAAAGTGCCACAAATAACAGACTTAATTTTGTAGGTTGTTGATCTAAAAAGGGTGCTACTGTTAGCAGATTACTGAAAGCCAACGTTAGAGAATTTGTTAGATATGGAGCAAACAGTACAAAAACAGTGCATTATAGGGTTGCCTTTACTGACTACAGCACAAAATTGCCCTGTGCCAGTTAGTAAAGAAAAAAACTGAAGGCCAAAATAATACAGTTAGAAAGATTAAAACCAAGGATTTAAAGTGGTTAAAACAGAGCAAAATCCCCCTTCAAGCTAACATTTACAGACTATGAAGACCTGGAAAATGGCAGAAATGAAATATTTTGAAAGAGGAATCAAAACGTGTGGCTAATTTTATTATATAAACCAATCTGTCACTACTGTTTATTTACCAGTCACTTCCCCTGTAAAAATTATTCATCTCTCCTTCTTTATCCCCGCTCCTGTCCCAACCCTGAAAAAAATGCTTTTTGATCACCCAGTCAAAAAGAGAGATATAAAAGCTTGTTGTCATCCTCGTGTAGCCCTGTCACATACAGTACTGACATTGCCCACGGCAGGACAAACACTTCACCGTCTCCGTAGTTGACCTGTGGTCTATAGGTAACCTTTCACTCATGTTTACCTTTGCATGGTACAAGCCTAGTTTTATACAGATAACAGTAATATGTCATTACTGTTGGCAGAACAGGGCATTTATCATTTTCACACAATGCTGTAGTGCAGAAAATGCTGCCCCGGTCTGAAAGCAGAGGCCCTGAGAAGTGGGGACACAGGCGGCAGCACAGATATGATGTTGGCCACGCTTGGTACTGGAAATCCCACAGCTGTGCACAGATCTAGAATAGCCAGAAATGTCACAAATGCAAACCTGAAGATTGATGGGACTGGTCTTAGGTATGACAAAATACAGTATCTAAACATATGCAGATTATCATATAGAGATAACTTGAATACAAGCTGGAGGTGCAGAACAATGAAAGAAGATGCAAAGAGCACATTATCCAACATCAAAATGATTTCCAAAGTGATCCCAGAAGGGTGAGAAGGAACCAGCAACATCAACAAAATATTCCACCCACGGACAGCAAAGGCACAGAGCAGTGTTATCCTCTCTAGCAGTTGCAAGCTGTGGTTTTAACATTCAGGGGAAACAGAGGGAGGTTGAGCATAACTCCAAGAGAAGGATTAGAAATGAAGTGTATGTGCTACAATTTTAATTGTACTACTGTAATAAAGAACTGCAATTTAACTCTTCTTCTTCTATTTGGCTGCAAGGAACAGTTCTCTGGAAGGAGATCATCCAGGACAGCACAGTAGGAAACCCCAATAAATTATTTTTCAGTCAGGACTAAAAGTCTACCAAAATGGCAAGGAAATGCTCAGAAAAAGAACGAAGCCAGCATTTAGCATGTACTGAGACATACAGCGAATTTTGCTCTCTGTTCTCTCTTCACCCTATGATTGTTATGGCTGGTCTCCAACGCAAGGAGAAAAAGTGAGAGAAAATAATGCAGTGCTTTCTGCAGTGCTTCTGCTTCTCTCCAGCATGGACGTATTTTGCAAAATATTCTGGCTAGATCCCTAGCTTGCAGTAGAGGATAGAGCTTTAACAGGGACATGTAAGTTCCCTTAGGTCCCCTGAAAAATCTCTTTAAAGCATCACAGAATACAAAGGATGGCAATCAGAAGACTCCAGAAAGAAAACGTTACCATCACATTGAAAAGCACGGATAAATTACCATTAGATTCTTGCTTCCATACTGACCATAAACATGATGCAAGCCCGTGGCTAAACAAGCCAGCTTTACTTGGACGGAGTAATTCAACAAGTTGAACACTGTGAAGCTACAGAAGTGAAAGAGGTAGGCATTTGTCAAGCCATCCATCCAAATTTTACTGAAGTTAATTTTACTAAAACATCCCAAGAAACACAAGTCTTTAAAGCCTCACTGTCCCAGTTACACTCCAATGACCTTCTCAGAACAAGTTTATGGAAAACATCTCATACATGATTCAAGTGTTGTCAAAATAAGTAGCAGCTCATTAAAGTGAAATTCAGTATACACCTCTAAGAAGAACACAGCACACAGGTCCTTTATCTTTTATAATTGATTAGTAAATCACACAAAGCCTTCAGTTTTACTCAATTACATGAATGATGGAAGGAGAAACTCTTGAGGAGATACGGATTAATATTTAATGGGTTAAAACACCTTTAATCAGAACAGAGCACATTTGACAGCATTCCCTATTTGTTTTCAAGCTGACAGGTAACAATGCACTTAAAAAAGTAGTTAAGGGGAAAAAAATTAGATGATAAAAAAAAAAAAGAGACTAAGTTGCCAGCACCTGAACAAGCAACAGACAGTGATCAGCTGAACAGAGCTGTTCAGGTTCGTTTCAATGAAAACTGCTTTCCAGCTTTCTGTCAGGCAGCTGCGGAGTTTTTCCTGAATGACATGGGATCAAAAATTCAGGTCATCTGAAAAGACTGCACTGATCTCGGGTGCTCCTCCAGACCAAAAAAGATAAAATCCCCCTAGAAGTTCCAATTCATCCCATCCTTCCTTAGAGTGACCACAATTACACCACTGCTTGTCAGCCCAGCCTACCCACCCTGTACCTTTCCTCTAACTGGTAATAAAATAAGGCTGCAACAAGAGTGAGTTTCAGTAGGAAGTGTGATTCACTAGTTGCTCACCACCCTTGTGGCTCTTACCTCCAAGTTTTCCTTATTTATTTTGACCCAGATAGCTGCTCAGCTGAGGATTTAAAAAAAAATCGCAATGTTTGGAAAAAAAACAAGCCATGAAACTATTCTTTAGTATATAGCTCAATTTTTGCTTCTGGGTTCTCCAGCGTCATGAGTAACATCTCATCTTTCAATCTTTGCAAAAATTCAAAATTTAGCAAGAAGGTGTATTTCTGAAATTCAAGAATAGCCTTTATTAAGAGGTAATTGACCTAATTAAGAACAAACTGTTACCTGAATTTCCAAGTAACTCAAAATACTTCCACAGAAACACAGAAATTCAAGCAAGCAGAAACCACAAAAAAAACCCATTTTATTGCAACAATGTCCCCATCATCATGTGAGATGGCAAAAATTAAGTTTTAATTAATTTTGCATTTCTACCTTTTTATTTATGTAAATATAAATTCAAGAGTGTAAAATAAATCCACATATAAAACACAGAAGAAACATTCTCTTTCAGTGACTCCAAAAAAAACCCCCTTACATACTGAAGAATCATGACAAGTCATCCACTGTCCATTTTTCCAAGTATACAGGCGTGAAAGAATGCAGAAATTTATTCTCAAAAAGCATCCTGTATAAAGTCCTTAAAGTACTTAAGTAATATTTAGTAATCTCATACTCTTGAGCTTATGGATGTAGATTCCAAGAATAGGAGAGACAGACATCTCAAACTTCAGATTATTTAAACTCCATCTAAAATAACCCATTTAAAACAAGATTATGTTCAATTCCTATAGCTGAAGCATCACAATTACTTTATTAGTATCATTATTTTGGAAAGCTATTTCCTATAAGGTTTTCCTGCTTTTAAAATAAAGTCAGAATATTTATTTCAAATACTTTTGTTTACTTATACAGTAAATGTACTGCAGAAAGTAACTCCACATGCTGGTACAACAGGCCTCCATGAAATTCCATTTAAACATTACTATGATGTACCTTAAAAAACAGGGACTACAGCATGAAATGCACCATAAAGAGTCAGTGTCATGGGATTGTGTCTTATCTTCCTTCTCAGATGCAAGAAAATGCTAATATATTCGGAAGTCAATATTGGATTGCTAGTCCATATGAATACTGGTTGGTTATAAACACTTAGAATATTTACTGCTTTAGAAATATGTGATTATTCTGTTCATTTTTTTTTACACCAAAAAAAAAAAAGTGTCACCAGTATTATAAAATGTATCATATGGGATATTTCAACAGGAATGTTTTTCATTGGGTCCAAAAGGCATACGTTCCTGATTGTGGCTTTTAATGCATATCATGCCAAGTTCTTAATAAACTGTTTACCCTCATGGTTATATTACAACAGAATGAAGAAATTAAAATGGCAAAAGCAAAGACTTAAAAATGAGAACTGCAAGTAACTTCACAACTAGAAGAGGAAAAATCATAGAAAGATTTAAATCAGCACTATTGTGGGTCCCCACAGTTGTACTGCTACTCTTAGGTTTCCAAAAGATGCATATGATTTTATAAATATTTTTGTGCTAAGAGCCATGCTCAGAAACAAAATATAGGCTAGCACAAATCTATCTTCCTGGAGATGCATGTTAAGTATAAAATTCACTTACTAAAGTGCATTTGCTGAACAAATTCTAACTTCTACTATTATAGCTATCCCAATAAGCAATACAAACTAAACTTTGTTGAAGTTCTATCTCTACTTAAAAGCAGTAAATATAGATGACTGAAATCTAAATTACAATCTTGTATTACCAAACTTTTTGACTCAATACTGTGAGCTGTAGAAAGAAACAAAATGTACTGTCCTAAACTTCCCACAAATGAGGAATTGCCTCTAGTTAGAAATACTGACAGTGCAGAATGGAGTGAAGTGTAAGCAGAGCTGAAGTAAGCATTGCTTTGCTTCCTATTCAATTCCTATTTCTTTAAGGCTCTGAGAGAAGCTGTTAGTTGTCTCAAGATCTTTTGGCAAAAGATTAATGCAGAAGTAGCAGGGTCATCTGACATGGCAGAACTTGTATTTTCATATTTTGCTAAAGCCAGCTCACTCAGTGTCTGTATACATTTATTGCACTTGTGTTGTTGGAATATATCTATACCAACATAGTAATAATGATTGCAACAAAGCCATAGTAAAATAAACTTTAAAAGGGTCTGATTTGGACATTAGAGGATAAGTGTCTGCATGTTTAAAATGTTTCCCTAATAATAATAAATACAGACAAATTGTTCATCAAGTCAGATGCACATTTTTAACCAATTATTTAGCATATATAAAATTTCACTCATCCTTTTATCAATACAAATCTGTTAGGGATCAAAAAAGACTTACCATGCAAAATATTGATTAGTGCTGCATAATGGAATATATATTTCTATCAGAGTTAAAACAGCATTTTTGAAATTTAAAGAAAATAGATTTTTAAAAAGGGATTCTACTGTCAAATGCAAGTCTTCCTTGTAGCAAAGACAAGATAGAGACAAGTTACCACTTATCGCTGTACTTCAGTCTTGATGAAAGACTAATAATAATTTGTCCACCTACTTCTTAATAAATGCTACATTTTCAAGAATAAAGGAACTATCAGTAGGCATTATTTCTACTTAAACCAAGTTATTTTTCTCTGTAATAGGTCAAGTATGCTTTTAAAGACTCAGGTAATGGTAGACTCATAATTTTTTCTCTCAACAGATTTCGAGGAGGCTCTTCTGGCTTCAAGGCCTCACTGTGATCTTTATCCTCCTCCTCTTTGATATCATCTTCCATTTTTTCATCTTCTTCACTGTCTGGAGGCTGAGGAATTAGCTGATTACCAACAAACACATAGGTGTTAATCCTGCGTCTACGACATCTCCTCCGTTTGCGTTTTGGAGGAGCCTTCTGAGCAATACCCTTGGCTTTCATCTCCTCGTTTATGAAGTTCCTAAGGGTGCGTCTGATATATATTCGAGCTAGGTCCTGGAGGTTCCTAACAGCACACGGAGCTAAAATGAAAGAAAAGTAAGTTATACTAAGTGAAATCTCCCTCTAGCAAAAAAAAAACAAACAACCAACCAAACATTAGCTGCAAGGCAGTAAGTACTAACGCTCAGAAACAATTGAAATTTTTGTATGTGATACAATAAGCAAATCAAACAAGGGTGGATAGAGCCACCTTGACAAACCCCGTGTCACAGTCCAAGAAACAACAAAGTCTTCTGACAGATGTGCAAGAGAAGTAGGAAGCGTGAACAGATTATTAAAATAAATTTTAGACATCATACAACAAATACTGTCACCTTTTAGCACCTGGCAAGTCTTGGCACCTACTGTTAGCACTGTTAAGATACTGCAGTAGGAAAACAATTTCTACCCCTGAGTCACATTTGTTTAGGCAAGTGCCTTTCTTCTGTCTTCTTCTTCCGCTCACTATGCTTTTCCCCCTTCCTACTGAATCTAACTGATTGGGGGGGGGGACATGAGTGCTCCACAGCTGACCAACCACGTAAGTCACCCATATCTTTGCAGCAGGAAAGGAATCAGAATTACTGAACTCCTGAAGGAAAAAAAGAAAACCACAAAAAACATAAACAAGTAAGAAAAAAAGCCAAAAGCTTCATGTTTTCCAGTGACAGGCAGGTGATAAAGTATTGTTGGACTGGTGGATGCCTGCCCTAGATGAGCTACGGATGGCTAATTCCAAGGAAAGTAAACACCAAAAAGCACATCAACCAAAGCTGCAGCCTGTTCAACTTTCTTGCTTGTCACTTTTCTTCCTGTACAAATTAGCATAAAATTAATGGGGACTAGAAGTTAGTGAAGAAATCATTTTGAAAATTACACTTCCAAAGATTCCATTCAGCTTAAAAAAAATGTCCTGATGTAGTTAAAACAAAAAATTGTTTCATGCATCGACTTCAGTTGCAGGCTGATTGTTTTATCTGAGACAGAAAGAATGTTTAGGACTGGCAATACTGATGTCGGGTAATGCCAAAAGAAAACAAACAAACAAAAACCCCATATCAAACAAAGATCCCAAACAAACAAACAAAAACAAAACTACCAAACAAGCCCCACTTCTTTCATACAAAAAAAATTCAAGAAGCTCAAAATTCAAGAACAAAACTCTATCTAACCATTCAGATCACATTTATAAGTTCAGGGAAAACAAACCACAGTTGCAGATCGTATGACAATTATAATAAATGCAAGCAGAACGTATGTAAAGTTGAAGCAATGGACCAGAAGGCATTCAGCCCAAATATAGAACTGTGGTAAGAGAGACTTCATAAAATCAGAAGGAAAAAAATAATATTTCCTTCAAAAGACAATGGAACAAAATTTTGAAGCACTACATTCTGAAAAAGGTGTAAAAGCAGTATGCACTCATGTATGCTTTCTTTTCCCGTAAGGTAACATAAAACAACCAGATTATTTTTAGTGCTAGTTATGCATGATTACATTCTATTTTATTCTGAAGACAACAGCATCTAAAAAGGTTTAAAGACAAAGTAAGCTCCTCACAGTCACATTCAAGATCCTAACCTGTAATTAGTAACTACCAGCAATTCATATTTCATAAATTAAGTCAAGGCCTAAAGCTCCTGCCCTTCTGTTCACAAGTCCCAGAGACACACACAGAGGTAGCAAAAAAAAAAAATTAACTTCTAGAAAGTTTAAGACTTGCTGTACTAAAAAAAAAAGTCTCAAAGGGTAGGAAGGACACTTAAGAAGTCCTTCAGTGAGACAGAAAATTTTCCTATTCAGGGTAATAGAAAATCTGAATACAGAACTACTCGGGAGAGCACCTAGGGAAGACTCAAGTACTAGAATTAGCCTTAAGTTCCGCAGATATTCATGCCTTTAAGGCAAACTGATCAAGAAGTACAACTCACTTTTGTTTGAAATTATAACATATTATTGTACTACTGTTAAGCTGTGAATGCCCACGGTCTTCACTACTTTAATTCTGAAAATTTAGGAATGGTGACAGAAAACCCTCTTCTGTTCTAGGGAATTAGACTGTATAAAACCATAGTAAGACCAATGTTTGACTACCCACCTCTGTATTTCGCTGTAAGACATGATACAGCCTATCTATTATGGATGGAATAGAGGAAAAAAATAACCTTGTATTAACAAGGTTATTTCAGGAAATTACTTCTGAGGTCTCACAAAAACAAGTGGTAAACCAACCAAAATTAATTATTCCTGCAAAGGAACAGATTACATAGAGAAGATCTTCTATACTTTGTGCAATAAAAAGTGAGGGTAACTGTAATAAGGAACTATCCTTGGCAAGCTCAAATTAATAGCCAGATCAGAAGTTACAGGCAATGCAATCTGACAGGACAACGTGGACTCCTGAAAGGCTTATACAGTTAAAACATATGCATAGGAGGCAAGAAACATGCAAAGGGGACAGGCCCCTTTGGTTATTTATTAACAGGACAAAACAGGAGAGAAAAGATGTCATCTCTTGGACTCTTTGTTGCATTTATTTAAGTCCCCACATGCTACGGAAGCTCACTGTTATTATTCTACTCCTAGCCCTGACTACTCTGACAGAAAATTTCAACTTTACACCTTTCTCTACCGTGTTTTTCCCCTTCCCCTTATCATCCCATCTTACTGCCCTGGCAACAGGTATACTTTCAAAGATTTTCTAAATACCTT
>JAWWLV010000088.1:111795902-111861736 GCA_035041135.1 Platyrinchus mystaceus
GTTTTTCCCCTTCCCCTTATCATCCCATCTTACTGCCCTGGCAACAGGTATACTTTCAAAGATTTTCTAAATACCTTTATTACCTCTACTCAAAGCATTGCAGCTAGAAAGCCAACCCCAATGACTAATGACATACAGAGAGATGTAAGTATGACTATATCTGTTGCAGACACACACGAACACACTCAGGTTATTAATATTCTATCACACCACCGCTGCAGTTTAGACCTCTTCCTTCCATTACAGGGGGTAGACCCTGAAGAAGTTAAGCACTATGACAGGCCTAATACTAGCTTACTACTTCAGCTATACCTTGCTATAATAGAGAAGCTGAACCTAAAAGGAAAAGAAGGCTAGAGAAACAAACTGGAAACACTACCATTTTAATTCAGGATATTAATTGTTTAGCAACACAGAACATGCACTGGGAACACAAAAACATATCAGTGAGCTACTGGTTTCCTAAACTGTATGTCCCTATATGGCATAGTATCTCAACTTCCAGACTTCCACTGTCAGGCATTTTAACAACTGTGCAAGCCAAAGGGAGTGAGCACAAAAGACACTTACGCAGTCCCACAGTGTCATGTTTGCCGTTGTCATTTCTGTTTGGTTGCACTAGTGGAGCAAATGAAACAGCAAGGATATTTTTACTTTCCCAGGTGTTCTGTCCTGTTCTTAAGATTTGTGTTAGCTGCATAAAAACAAAACCAAAATAAATCAGTGGTTACAGTTTTGTCATACTCAGTATTATTCAGATTGTTGTTCAAACACACTGCTGTTTAAGTTTTGCTTCAAGATTAAATTATTAGGGCTGTTTTATCAACAGAAAAGACTTTGATACTCCTTGAAATATTACTTGGTCACTAGAGTAATGAATAAGGCTCTTTGGTAATGGGAAGAGATGCAGCTGGAAAACTAATGCCCAACGTAAGTTTTGTTTTCTCTCATTTTTCCAAAAGATTAAAGAATACTTTAATATTTTAGAGATTGTAAGCAGCCTCTGGAATCCTACCTACTCCTTGAACAAGGCCACCTTCAAAGTTAAATCAGAAGCTTTTCTGATTAAGTTAAAAAAGATCTAGTATTGAGATTCCCTAACCTGTCTAGGCAATGGGCTGTAGTGTTCAACCATTCTTGTTATGAAAACCTGTTTTCCTTTCTTGCAGGCAGAAAGCTCTGTTGCTGCCATTTGTAATAGTCTTTGTGTATGCTCTGCACCTGCGAGAAGAACTGGACTCCTGCCTACCAGGCAAATCCTCCACCCCTTTAGGAAGCCAAATCAGGAATTAAACATTCCCTTAGCTGTCTCTGCAGGCTAAGTGAACACAGATCTTTCAACTGCTCCTCACACTTTACATGCTCTAAATCCCTATCCATTTGTATATAACGTAGAAATAGTCACACTCTTAATTTTTCTTTTAAATAGATTGCGGCTACTTTTAAGATGGATTCCATCAGTTTCACCTGTCAGTATCTTAGTCAAATGAATAATGAAATAAAGTATTTATGGAACTGAACCATGCAGGCTATGCTTAAATCCCTTTTGTGATTTTAAGAAAGGAGATAATGTGGTAATTCTTTTTGGAAAGTAAAGTAACTAGCATGCTTATCAAAAAGCATTTTAGTAATTATCCACATTTAGGAGGCTATCAAGTCACATGATCTGTCTTTCTCAATTTCCCTATTAGTAAAACAGGGAGAATAATACTTACCTTTGTAAAGCCTTTTGAGGTCTAAGGATGAAAAGTGATAAAAGTGCGAAGCATTATTAAATAATACACCTGTCTGAAAAGCGTTAAATCTAACATGGAAAAGCAAAATTGAAAACTGCTTGAAATAAAGTAATATTTTTTCTTCCTTTTTTTTTCCTCCCCTTACAATCTCCCACTAATCATAGTTATTTTTTATTTCTCTGAAATTAATTCTCCTGGTTTAGAGGGTGGTTTCTTTGTTTTCAAGTACTGACTGAAAATGTCTGTGTGCCAGAGAGATTTCAAAGCAGTTCTGAACTGATGTAATACACAAGAAATAGTATGAAACAGACTTTGTTAGAAGCAGGATATTGATGCTTTCCTACACATTTAACGGAAAAGTTCAAGACTTCATTAAAAAGATTAATATCTGCTTAACTGCAACAATACACTGCATCAAGGTATCATTAGTTGAACATTAACTTAGTCAAATACACATTTACAAGCATTCCTTTAATTATATATTCCTTAAATATATAGTTCTCATACTAGAAGATTAAAAGTGTAAATTGTCACTAAGTCACCTGATCTTCTATAGGCATTACTAAAATGCCTCCAACTTTCAATAAAATTTTCATGTAGTTTTCATGGTCTTTCTGGACTCCAGCTCCACAGTAAATCCGGTCATACTGATGACTGTCTGAGGCTATTTCCAAACAATTACCAACCACAAAGGCAGGTTCACAGAACTCAAATCTAAGGGGAAGAAGAAAAAAAAAACAAAGAGGGGACACATTTCAAATCAGGATTTTTAAGAGAAGCCAGTCCAGATAAAGACAGAAAAATATTTTTCATATCTTCACTTATATAATAAAGAAAGATTAAACACATACTTGAAAAGTCTGTATTAAGACAGTACTAATTTGTAATTCATAGATTTATCCTGCTACATCAGGGACCACCAAAGAAAAGCTCTTACGCAGTTATAATTATGTATTATGCAAAACAGGAAAGGCCTCAAAGCATCACCTTCCTAACTACAAGGAAATAGATTTATCCATGGAAACCTTAAGTTATATGGTAAAAATGCCATTAAAATAGTACATTTATCACAATGTGAGATATCCAGGCTGTTGAATAAGCATTGAAATTTCATTTCCTAATAGCTCCCCTCCATTTTTTTTAGCTAGGTTTTAAAAAAAAAAAAATCATTTTCCACTACCTCCAAATTTTCTACCTTGAGCCCAATCCACTTCACCCCAAAAAGGAATTTAATGGAAAAATCTGACATTTTTTGACCACACGCAAAGCAAAGAGATTCATTACCTCAGAAGCATCTGTTCTCATTTTCATTGGCAAATGAAAGCTGTACAACTCCTTTTTAGTGCACCTAACTCTTTGTCACCGCATAAAATACCAAAGGACAAATGTACATGGCAGTACTTTACTGCTAAAGCTACATATATTCTCCACAACACTGTTATTTTCTGACATTTTTTCAATCTCTGCGGCATGTTACTGCTTCAGCTGTTAATACCATAATAAAACTTACGATTTTGTAAAAAAACTCCTTCAATTAATAACTTTATGTCTTCCTGAAGCACATTTAAGAAGAGAAGTTACAAAGTAGCTCATAGAAAGGACTTACAGTTTTCTTTGAAAAAAAAAAGTATTACACAAAATCTAATACTCTTGTTGTTGCATGAAAAACTTCATAAACTTCATCTGGCAGTATTTAAGTCCAATGCACCTCAAACATCATCCTGAAGGAATGAATTTTTCTAAAAACATCAAATACATATAGCCATTTTATGAACTTTATAGCTGACTGTCAATGGAAAATATTTTTTTTTTTTTTTTTGCTTGGCTAGCATTAGCAAATCCCAGTACAACACCTGACAACATTCAAATCAATATTTCTTCAATTACAGCGAAAGCTGGCAGCTTTCACTGCTTAAGGATGAAGCCTATAAGGGTTGGCTGACTTTATGATCTAGAGCGTTACCAATAACAGATCAGGAAGTTGAAGTTTTTGCTGCAAGTATATTCACCCCCCCCAGATGGGATGCTTGATCTTGAAACTAATGCAATGTTTCCTTCTTTGACTAGGCACAGACAGACCCCAGAATTCTTTAGCAATTATTGCACAGCTCTCTCTCACAGGCTCTGCTTATGGTCAACCGTCCATAGTGTTGTTTACTCTTCCAAATCCAGAGAAAAGCAAGCTACAAACAACACTGGCAGATTAAAGAGAAAAAAGGGAGAGGGAGGAGAGTGGAGATAAAATGCCTTGTTGCACACAACTGGAAAGCTAGCCCAGCCTGAACTGTGGTTGAAGTGATTTCAGATTAACACAGATGTAGAAATACATTACAGGCAAGCTTAAGTACTGGGAAGAAAAAGGAATCCAAGGCATTGATCACTTTGCTGAAGAAGCAATGTCATTTTGTAATCATTAGGGATTACCATGTGTTTTCCTATGTTTTATACATTCTACCTACAGGTCAGTCAGGCAGTTCCTGATACAGCTTTCATTTCAGGTTAACTACAGTTTAAATCAAGCATCACTACATCAATTAATCTGAACAAATCTGAATCTTGAGCCAATTACCCTTTGTAGGCTTCAAAAGTAAAACAAGAAGGAGTGAGAGGGTAGGGAGTAAATTAATATGGTACTTCTCTAAAATGCAGTTTTAAATCTCGAGACAGCATCTGGTTAGTTTTAGAAAAATGAAGACAGCCCGCCTGCCTAACCCCACAGCTGTCACAACTTTTGATCTTCTCAGAATGCTCCCATAAAAACCATCAAGCTTATTAGCAGATAATCACAAACTCTACTAGAAACCACCCTAAAAGCTCATGAAGCCAGTGGTCAGACGCTCTTAAACAAGAAAGAGCACAAACTCCCCAAGGAATCATAATACAAGACAAAACGTTCCCCAGACACAAAATATTCTGTGAGCTGTGGATGAAAATCCACAGTTGTCTTTACAAATATAGTAACAGCTGAGGAAAATTTCTCATTTAGCTCCATGCCTTGCAACCAGTAGGGCACAAAGTGCAAGTCAGAAGCAACTTCATAATACACACTTACACGAATGAAGTGGGTTAAGTACTAGAGACTGTCTACAGGCACTTTAAATTGTCTGGACTGTGTTCCCTCCATGTTGTTAGCACAACTTTGTGGAGGCACAAAGCTCGTGACCAAAACAGCCATTTATTTATTAATTCATTTACTTCAAAAAATACTTTCTTCCTCCATATAAGTTTTTCAGCTGGTGGTTCCTGACCGACTCATTTCCCACAGCAAAACTAAACACTGTGTGGACTAAGTTACATGCAATTCCTGAAGTCCCCTCTTCAAACCATGTCAGATGAAAAACAGAGGTCTACTCAGCTCACCTGGCCATGCAATGCTCACACACAGCTGGCCAGCATGCTAGTATGTATGCAAGCTGCCCAACTGAACACAGGAAGTTCAGGTTAACCAAAAAGCTAAAATTAGGTAGAAAAAATGGGAGGGAAAGGTTATAAACTGTCTCTGGTAATAGCAAAGTGACTGTTCAAAAACCAACTCCTCTTTGTTTGTGCTTCTCACAGAACCAACTGCTTAGTGTGCTATGGCATGAGCAGTGACAAAATACCAGAAATAAAAGCATATTGAGTTCCTAGTTACTAGAGGATCATGGATTTGTCAAACCTAGTCACATTGTACAACAGTGACTATTACTACTTCCATGTAATGTAAAACTCACTAGTGATGCAGCAAGACTGTTTCCCAGCGCCCTGAATCTTAAGACAATTCCGATTTGACAAATATACACACACCTCTGAACCACAAAGACCCGATAAAGGCATGTACCATTTTCTCATATTTCTCTAATCCAGTAATTCGTGATGACCTTCAAACACAGACTGAAGTATAAAATTTGAAAATTGGTTCTACTAGCTTGCCCAAATAATTTTTTTTTTAAAAAGTACAGTTTAGTTTGGTTCTACTAAAGTATAAAAGACCCCACTAATTGATCAGGGAATTATCTAAAACTTAAAATACAAAGGTTCTGTGAATACAAGGAAGCTGATTTTAAGAATACCTACCAAAAGCATCACAAGCATGTGAGCCTTACAGTATTAAAACAGCATCAAGGATATTAGGTGAATTCTTTTAGTCCTAATTATCACTATATCAAAAAAGTTTATTTTATTCCTATTGTTCCTATTGCCTCTGGGATATCAAAACAGGTCAGATAGCACATTCCATACACAGTGTTATCTTTTATTAATGGCATTGATGAAAAGAAAATTGTTAATGCTTTAACATGTAGTATTGATAAACACACAAGATACCTATCAAGGTGAAGTAACATTTCACTTAAATCTTTTGTTTGTTTCCAAGCTGAAATGGAACTAAGAAATGCCAAGTGTTCTTTACCATTTGTTCACCTCTACCAAAGGGTGGCTTTACAAAAGCGTTACACTGACAACACAAAAAACCCCCTCTAATTTCATGCATAAGATACCAAAAGGAAAGGGAAAAAGAAAAAAGTGGTGGAAGAATATGGAGAAGTTTTAGTCACATTAGGTTCTTCAGCTGAATATGGTAACTTGATTACAAGAGAACCAACAGCCAATAGAACAGACATTAAGTTCCCATTACAGATAATATAGCAACAGAAAATCTGTTTAAATGAGCACTTGCCATAGAAAAAAATTAAGCACACACAGATCACACGTAGCAGTGGCCCAAGATAACCAAGCAGTTTCAAGCATTTGAAAAATCTGTTGACCATCTGCTTCCACCTTTCCATCTTTTCCACTGGATGGTCATTTCAAGTTCACAGTCAACATAGCCAAGGTACTTTTCTTCCAGCTAAATGTAAAAATATATCTGTAGAATTTAAAGTTAATTTGTGCCTTTGCTGCAGAAGCTTAAGTAAATGATCAAGTAATAGATTGTAACTGCCCATGTTTTTAAGTTAGATTCCCTAGAGATATCAAGACAATAAAGTATTATTACTGTAATAAAATTAATAACCATTAAAAACACAGAAAAGAATTAAGTTTGTTGCTCTTGTATCCATATCCACCAATCTAGTATTTGTGTCATAGTAAAACATTAATTAAAAACCTAGGAGTATAGTACAGTAACCTACCCTCATAGCAGGGATTTCCTCACAAGGCAATTAACTGGTTGGTCCTACTATGACACCCACCCACAAAGCCCACATTTAATTACTTCCAGCTCTGAATATGTACAGGACGCTTCTTGGTCTAAGCTCTTCTACTTACATAACCTTCATGAATGCAGGATGTTACCCTGATGTCTCTTGAAGATGCAACTAGGTGCAAGGACACACAAATTGTCTCCTTTTTTCCTTTTAAGTGGTTCTTTATAAAGGAACGAGTTCAATAAAGTTGGGGAGAAAAATATTACATAATTTGAAGAAAAAAAAAACTAACCTGTCAACATCCACAGATTTGTCTCTGAAGGAAACAATAAAACATGTTACAAAATGCTTAAAAAAAGCAATACTGGGAACCATTAAAACTACTTATACCTGTCCTCTGCTAAGAGAAGAACTAAATTACTTTTTAAAACCAGCACCATTCCTGGTACATTTTACACCTCTCAACTACTACACTCATATCAGGCCATCATCTGACAGTACACTTCTGCCTATCCCTGCATTAACTAAACACACTCATATCTCTCAGCTTGCTGCTTACAGCCCTTACAGAAAGAAAATCTATTTCAGTTTGAATTTAGTAAGCTCTTTTCCCATCCACACTCATTTCCTTTAGCTGGTCAACTCAAACCCTCTAAAAAGCCTGACACCTCATTCAGTACCATCAAGCTGCTTCAAGTAATTCCCTTCTAATAGGAAATTTATTTAAATTTATTTAAATTTATAGCACAAAGGACTACTGTTCAGCTTTAATGATGTATAAGAAAAGGCTGGCAAGTTGTTAACATTTGTCATTTGAACTATGGTGACACTACATTAGAACAAAGAATTCCACACATAACTCTTTGTGGAAAAAAACCCCATAATGTATTTTAATACATATTCCAAACCAGAATAGTAAATCCAGCATAAGAACTCATGGAATTAGCTTTATATCAAACTCCCCTTAAACCATCAAATACATTAATAACCAGACACTGAAGTGAATGTGCAAAATGTGTAGAGTCTGAAAATATGTGATAAAACATTAAACAATTTTTGTTACTATGACGGGGAACTAACACTTACTTTTGTTCCATATTAATACACTGTTGTCCTAATCCTAACATACTGCTGTCCATACTTTCCAAAAATGGACTCTTCAGGATGGTGGAAGAAGGGAGTAAAGAAGGAAATAAAAAAAAAAAAAAAACCAGTTCTGGCAGATTTGCTGGTGAAAAGAATAAGAAACAAAACCAAAATCTGGTCTGTAGAACTACAGGAGTTGCCAAGTAAGTTCCTGTGGTTATTCAAAGACACAGACTGAAAAGCTACACCATTTAATCTAGAAAAGTCTGGCTTCTTTGTCCACTTGCATTAAAAAGACAATCTCAGAGCTTCTCTTATATCAAACAAGAATTTCATAAATCAGTAATCTTACTCCAGGTATTCCTAGAACCTGCTTAAACACTAATGCATTCAACTGAAATAAGCTTTGAAGGAGTTTTCTGATCATTTAGTCAATTTTTCAGGTTTTAAAACTTAACTTCTTTGAAATCAACAGTTGAAGGTCAATATTCACACGGCTTTGTGTGATATAACATGCCACAAGAACATGTAACAGCATGAAATACTTTCGGATTCCTATGGCTCATTAGCCTCTCTTATTTCACTTGACTGCAAGAGTGTTTTACAGCTAGCATCAATCAGATTTAAAGGTGCTTCTTACATATTGCAGGAAAAGGTTTTTCCATTTGTTTCCCCATAAATACTTTCCATGATATATCCTCTCAGTGACGTCTATTTAAGATTAAATCACTAGCTAAGAAACTTAAAGCCTGCACCAGCTAATAGAAGAAAACAATTTTTGAAGACTGTTAATTCTTCTCCTGTGAAGTGGGGCAATAGCAGGGCAAGATGGCAAGCTCTTTCTACATTTTCTCTATTTCTTTCTTTCTCCATTGTTCATCTCAGTTAAGTATTTTTCCAAGTTCTTTAAACTAGTCTTTGGTTCATGTATAAACATGCGTTTACCGATTTCTAGCATGTTTTGTTGAAAAGCTACACACATTTCACCTACTGTTGTTGATACCTTTTGCATGTACACTACAAAAATTAGAACAAATTGAAGTACTAACTGTAAAGCAGTCATTATAGACTTTAAGTCCCTTGCATCCAATTGCAATAATAATTTTAATCATTACAGTAATAGCCAAAAGTAACGTTATTAAAATATTTACTCAGTAATTTTGCCTTGAACATTTTTTTGAGCTTCCAGGCAATGCTGTAGGAACAGTGAAAAATCTGTACCTCTTCTATTTGTCACTTCCATCTCAGAATAAAATTGTATTGGTTCTTCTCAGCCATCTTGCTTAAAATTTCTGATATTCTCACCAGTTTCACTGAGTAGACCAAAACTCATTATTCAATTATTTCTGAAAAAGAAGTCAAACATTGGTTCCTAAAAATGCTTGATTAATGTCACTCTCCCTTCAACACTGGTTTACAAAATTTCATGAGATACTGTATCTAAACCTTGGTGGTACAATTAAAAATTATACTGAAGGAATATTTTTTATCAATTCCACAGAGAATTTTAAGTAAAGTTAACAGGCACAGGGAAGTAAGAAAAAATTTCTATAATTTCAGTTTATTGTCAAGGCCCTAATTTATCCATGGATAAAAGCCTGGAAAACAATTTGTCTGCTTACAAAAAACAGATTTTTTTTTTTTTTAACTGAAGCGTAAAAATGGTTTTACAGGGTGAAATATTCATATTTTACACTGTGGGGTTTTGTGAAGCAATAGCTTTTATCAGAACCACACATCAAGCATATTCATAACTTGTTTTGACATACCAAAAATTATAAATACTATCAAAACTTGAAGCAATAAGAGACTTCCAATGAACAGCAGTGTCCACTATGGGATTTATTTTGAAAATATACTTTATGTGTGGTTCTGAGAGGGCAAGAACATTTGGTTCCTCCTCAGGTAAGAGCAGATGCAATTGGGATTTTTAGAGGCTTCTGGTCTAAAAGGTATAGGATTAGAAACAGTAGTTCTTTAATATCTCTAAATAAAAAAATGGATATATTCCAAATCTCTATTTTCCTTTCCTTTTTGTTTAACATAACCTCTGGCATCAAAGAATCCCACTGGAATTCTTGCAGTCCGTGCTGCCTCAATGAGATTAGACCTCAACAAGAATTTACATAAAAGCATTATTAACACTTTGAAACTAAGTTATCAGTATGATTTGAACTAAGAAAGCTGTGAGTTTTGGAGACATTCTGCTTTTCTCGCTTAGATTTTACTGCAATCAGGAGCCAGCTGAGCAGTAGGAAGGAGCTTTACTTTTCTGTGTGCATACCAGGAACTTTGCCTTTCAAACCTATTTTAATTAAAAAGCTGAGCCTTCGGAGTCCTACCAGGAGCCTTAAATTTCAATGAAGACAATTATTCTGATGGAAGATTAAGCTGACTAAAATTCTTTAATGCCAAGACAATCTACTACAGGACTTCAGGAAGAAGTTTCACCCATAACAGTTATCCCAAAATTAGTACTAGGGTTCTTGTCACTTACCATTGAAGTGGATTCTTTTGATCCCGAGAAGGGTTGGTGATTTTCTCTCACATCAGGGACTTCACCAGCTTACCCAGGCTGGGTTTTTGATAGGGTGCTAGAAGATGGGCAACCTAGCCTTGCCCTGTGGCTCTCTCTCCGAGCTGGATATTCTAGGTCTAGAAGTTGAATGGGAGCAGAAAAGACAACACATTCCCCTTCAATAAACAGGTGAAGCGGGGCCTGAACATACGTGTTTAAGATAGAGCCTTCTTAATATAGAGCCTTTCCACTTAATTGGCATGCACTCTCTGAAGGTTTCAAGAGTGAAAGAGAGCCTTATGTGTACTTCAGACTTGAAGAATTTTCTTTAGTCTATACCTAAAATCCTGATACCTCAACAATCATGACACTTTCAGATGCTTTCAAGATGGAACTTCTCCTTTGCTTCTACTGGCAAACACACATCAGTGAATGTCAAGGCAGCACTTCATCTCTGAGAATGCACAACTCCACCTCCACTTGGAGGAAAATTTTTATAGATTGGTGGGATATGGATACAGATACAAGCGATTTCTGGAATTATTTGCCTTTCTGAAACAGATATCTGAAAAGCTTTTCTTCTGATGAACAGTTCAGGAGGCCAAAACTGAGATATAACCAACTACAGAGGTAGACAACCCTCGCTTTAGGTCAAGGGAGTGTCTCAAATCCTTCTGGATATGCTAAATTTACATTATTTCAAGTCTCTGGTCAAGCTCAAATCATAGAAAAGTAATTTTTTTAATACAGCTCAGCAACATTCTTATAAGGAATAAAGAAAAAAAGTTATACCACACAACACTGATCATTCCCCTACAAAAATGGCATCAATGCAGTATTTCATCTTGCTTTATCAGGCAAAAACCCATCCAAATCATCACGACCCAGCTCCATGAAAAAGTCAGATGCAAAACCAATGGCCTGTTGGTCCATGCAAAGGAACACCATGAAGTTCCAAAGTGTTTATTCAGGAGCTAAGTTGAAGCTTTCTAATACCTACCCATAAGGTTAAACCCCTGGTTTATGTTTCAAAAGCAGAATGCTTAAAACGTTCAGAACAGGCTGTAGAACACAATACCCTAAAGAGAGAATGCAAGGAAGTAGCAAAGCAAAGCTTTACTGAATTCCTCACCCACATTATCTTTGTTGCAGCCAGGAAAACAGACCATGGTCTCCATGCTCATTATGTCCCCTAGGTGCCTTATTAGAGGCTGCTGTCCAAGTGCAAGGTATTTTTCACACACACACACATTCCCTCAGATAATTACCTTCATTCATACCAGTGTGCCACATAATCTGTTTTCAAACAGTAAGGACCCCCACTAGCGATATACCAGCATTCAACAGTAGACAGATATTGCACATATCTTCCTTGGGTGGTATTTTGTCCAAATACTAAGCTGATCAAAGCAGTATTTATTTTCAGATGCCACAGTGCACAACTTCGGTAAGTATCTTTCATTTATAAATGAAGATATCGGAAAATACTGAAACAAGAATCAAAACCAGACTTATGGAGTCAGAACACATTACTTTGAGAGTCAACTTAAAATTCAAGACACGAAGTTAATACTTATAGCAAAAAAGAATACAGAAGAACCCTGTAAAAGAAAAAAAAGCACTCCATCTTCATTAACTACAATAAAATAACAGAGTATTTACAAAGAAAGCAGTTAGCCAGAATCAGCTATGTAAACAACTTAAAAATCCCCCCCAAAACACAAAATCCAACCAGCCAATCATTATCATCTCGGCTGCAGAAGAGCTGTTACCAAGTAGATTTGCATCACAAAGTCCTTTCACAAAAGTATAATTTTTGTTAGGTTGGTGAGGAGTCTTATTTCTTTTAAACACTATACATAGACAACACTGACGTTCCCCTATATCAAGTTTAGCAATTTTGGTTTTCTCCAGTTCTTGTATTTCCTAAAGTGTAACCCCCACTAAGGTTCTGCCATTCATTTACAAAAATATCCTAATCAAATTAACAATAATAAAACTTCCTTGCTACCCCTTCACTCAATTTCCCTTAATTTCCTGACATAAACATATCACCTGATTGGAAAGACATTCCAATCAAACCCAGCTTTTTGTATGTCTCAGTACAGACGTGTACTGAGGTTCACGTACAGACACGTCTCAGTATGTCTCAGTACAGACACCTATACTGAAATGCAAAAGTACAGGTATATTTGTGCAGGAATTAACTAGCTAGCAGGTATATCTAACTTAATACAGCCAATAATGCAGTATTCATAATGATCACAAGAGACCATATTTCACATGCATTTTTTTAAGATACAGAAATTCTGGCTTCTGTTATACATTAGGCTCAGCTAACATAAATGCTTGTATTAAGACAACAGTAATGAAACATTATATTTTTTCCTACACAATTTCATTTATTCTACTGGGGCAACATAGTACTAAAATAATCTAGCCAATATCAGAGTTACAGAACTGACTACAGAACCAGGTAACACTGGGATGGATACTTTTCTGTTACTTAGGACCATAAAGTGGTCAGTCTCAAGCTCCTGAAGTTTGCAGTAGGGAAAAAAGGAGACTGGGCTCCAGCCAACAAAACCAATAGTGTGGCAGTTGTAGAGCAAATCACACAGGAAAAAGGATAGCGAGAAGAAGTGGAGGACGTGCAATTCTTAGGCTACTCCTACAATTCAAAAGCTTTTCTGCATTTCCAGAAGCTACCTTATAATCACTGTTGGAGAATTTACTGCCCACAAGGAAAGAAGTCTTTACAAAGAACAGCCTTAATCAGAACCTTGCTCTCCCTTCCACAGAGGCAGAAGTGCCCAAGATGCAGATCCTTATGGGCCAACTTAAAATAATAAAAAGTTGTTAAGCAGGTAGAAGCAATAAGGTTCAAAGCCCTGTAATGTGTTATGAGTGTTATGAGCATAGATGAAACCTCTTAAGTCCATCTCTTCAGGGAGTAAGCATGAAGACAAAAAATTTACTCATTCATGTCCAGAGCAACAGGTAGATTAGAAAAAAGTTAATACTGCACAGACAGCTGATGCATAATTATACAATAAATACTCAATGGATAAAAATTACTCTATACACGCAAAGACACCTGGACATCACGTCACTCTCCTAAGAACATACGTATGCATGTGCATGTACATACCTGTGCCTGTGTAAGCATTCACATCGCCAAAACACAGAAATCCACTTTGTTAAGTACTGTACAGCAGAAACATTACCATACTTCCGAAGAGCGCTTTCTTAAGCCTCAACTTACCTCATGGAGTCACAAAATAGAAGTTTTATTTTGGTCATGTGGTGCCATTCTTCTCCCCTCCCTAAGCTCATAAGCAATGATGCACTGAGTTTAAAAACAAAAATGTTGTTGCAAAGTGAGCTAGACAAATTAGATACTTACTTATCAAAGCTATCACTATATTTTATGAAGCTCTCCAATTTTTCCTTGGCGTATTCTACCACATCTGAATGAAGCTCTATTCCATGATTTATCCCAAAAGGCCCTGTAAATAAAAACAGCATGCTGCTTTTTGTGTTTTGTTTTGGTTTTTTTTCTTTAAGCATAGCAAAAATGCATGGAACAGCACTATACTTTTCATCTCTGAAAACACTAAAAACACATAGAACAGAAGTCTACCAACACTGCTAGACAAAGTTATTTTTTGCATCTGCATTACCAGTGCTTAAGAGGAAGGTAAAAGGCCAAAGGTTCATTAAAAGAACAGGGACAGGACTGTGGCAAAACAATTTTATGGAATGAATTTTCTTCATAAGCATGCAGAAAATGAAAAAAAAAAAATGACTACACTGAAGTCAGTCTGTGCAAATCCTTTTTCAACACATTACTTACTTGGAATACAACAATTAAAAAAATTTAGTCTGTATTTTGTTATTTAAATTTTTAAGCTTTCTTATGGCAAAATATTAATTTTTGACAATTCAGAGATTAGATATTATATCCCTTAGCCACATCTGCTCTTCTATTCTGCAGGTTGCAAAGTCAGAAGTCTGCTTCTGATTTACTTACATATAATAATTAATTTCCACCTAGAATGTTGTGGTCACTCATCACAATCGCAACACTGCTTTCCTGCGATCAAATCCAAGTATAATTCCAAGTAAATCTGTGTGCCAAAAGTTAATGCTATTTTTCAGGACCAAGAATAAATCATGAGACAGTATTATGAGGATTATCCACATCAGGAAGGAATCTGAATCAGAGAGTCACATTTGCTGTGAGGATTCTAAATTTAACATGCACTCATAGCCCAGGGACTTTATAGTCATTGGAGCATAGAATTGGAAAAGGGAGAGGAAGGGGGAAGAAGGAGAAGTAAACATCAATAAGATCAGACAAAACTTATATTTATATCCTCTACTGCATTCTAAATCTTTCCTAAATATTTAGCTCAATGATGTTACTCCAGTGAAACAATTCAATTTGTCTTTTCTAGGACATGGATTAACAAAACAGACCTAGGGTTAGTAAGAGAGGTTTCATTTTACTGCAAGAAAAATATTGCATATGCCATTAAGGTGATCAACAACTGCAATTCTTAAAATAGTTTAGAACATTTTCTACTGGGTAGAATAACAGCAATCCACTAGGTTACCATAGGCAGTGTTTGTAAGAACTCTCTAACTGCAAGCAAGAGGTAGGTGTCATTCAAGGGATGTTCTCAGAAATTGTGAAAACATGTACCTCCTGATGACATTCCATGTAAATTTAGTTTATTATTGCTCATATTAAAAAAGTACCGACATAGGAAATCCCTTCCCAGCTGTTTATTGTTTTCTTGTACTGTAATAGACAATGATGTTTCTAACAGCTCTACAGCATGCAGCAGCACTCAATTTACGTTTTCTTTACTTAAAAATTGCCATTCCTTCAATCTCATCATTTCAAAGATGCATCAGCATCACCTGCCCGAAAATTCACATGTACATATACCTGCCAGTATTTTATTTTGAAAACAAAGAACTAAAAAATCCTGCAAGCATCAGTTGCTCCAAAAGCTTAAAATTAGATCTGTGAATGCAGAACACTACCCCACAGTCATACATCACAGTATCCATAATTTGAACAGAAAGATGAGAAACATGATCTCTTGTTTCATTGGGAAAGTCACAGCTGTACATTTAAGCAGAGTCAGCTATTCTAAAATCATGAAACCAACTTCTCTACTATTCTCTGAAATCAACTGGCCTCTTCCAGCATAATAAGCTGGCAATTCCACCACCTAGTTTGAACTTTGTTTACATTTTTACAGTATCAGCAGCAGTTCATTTAATCTGAATAGACTGGGGGTGGGATGTCTTTCTAGTAGGTTGCTATACTTAGAAATGATTACCAGTTTCAAATTATTTGATAATTTAACCTAGTCATTTTGACACCACCAATGTGGCAGAAATACCACTCACTTCACTGTCCAATGGAAAGACACCCAACTACTGTCAAAACCCACATGATTCTCTGTTGCTCACTGCATGTACACTGAAACCGGTTTGAAAAAAAGTGAGCTTTTAAAAATATGTATGGTTTATTTGTCAGGAAACTAAAACAGCTGTTCCCTGGCCTAAAACAAACACTGAAGTAAAATGATTATATGTAACTAATTTTATCAGGAGCTGAGTAAGAAAATAAAGGCACCTAAATGGCATTTATAATTCTATGCCTTGGCCTAGAACTCAAAACACATTGCAGCACTAAGCAGATTTTGATGACAGGATACAGCACTACAGAAACATGGAAAGTCTCCCTCTGTAAGTGGCTGAGCAGTTGCTGCTTCAGGCTGCTCAGCCCTGCTAGAGAATATCAGCACCTGAGCTGCCTTTGCAGGAACATCTGCAGGGTAACTGTGCTCCTCAGGGGCTGTCAGCCAATCTCACCCTCTGCAAGAGACAAGTCTTTTCCTGCTTAATTTCTTCAGCTCTGCATATACTATTCTGAAGGTTAGGAATTCTGCTTGATAAGGAGAGGTCAAACACAGGAGGATGCAACAGCCACTCAAAATTGGTTAGATAAATACACAGATACAAGTGCAATATACATAAGCAAGAGCAATATACATTATTTTTTTCCAGAAGTTAGGAAAGAATAATGAAATAACAAAGCTTCCCAGAAGACAAATAAATTAATACTATTACTCACTATGCTGAAGAAACATTTTAGAGAAAAAAATGCAGCAATATTTCCCAATCGGTTTAATACTGAGCTTAAAATATTACAATCTAATTTAAAATAGCTACTCTCAAACAGAAACACTTCCAAACAGGGCAAACCAACACTCTAAGAGAGTAGATATCTTTATTATACTTTAGTTTTACCTGTGAATGAACATAATTCCTGTTTCCACAACTTGGAACTTGTTGAATTTATTAGTATTAACTGGAACAAAAGATACTGCCAGAGATACCAACAAATGACATTTGTTATGCACTATTAGCTATAATTTCTGCTCTTTAATAAATAAGAACTAATGTCAGAAAGTAACTAATTAAAAAACTAACAAACCAACTCTTGACTGTATATAAATAAATATAAGCAAAATCTGTATATTACTTGTCAGCAAGGTTTCTGCAACCAAATTAAAACTGCATGTAATATGGTCAATAAATTATATCTATGAAAGCTATGTATTAAAATAACTGCAGTTGTTTTATGTAATGAAATTAATTTGTAAAAAAATTATTTGTTGGTGCATATGCTCTGTAGTCTAAACACTGAGGATAGAAGAAGATTTAAAGCACTTTTCTCTCTAGGTTTTTAAATTTAAATTTAGACAACAATATTTAATTACATCTTTTTTCATATAGGAAATGTATTTGAAAACAGAAGAAAAAACACAGTGCTAATCTGTTAAAACAGTTTTGAACACCAATAGACCTACAGTGATTAAACATCTTGTCAGTCTACATCCCTAAATTTTCTAATCAAATTACTCAATAAATATATTTTAAAAGGAATGTTTGCACACTGATACAGATTTATTTTTCAATTAAGTTTCTGCAAGAGAAATTAACCTTTACAATTTAGATTTTTCTTTCCATAAACTGGAGATCAAACCAGTAACCCAGAGTGAGGGCATAAACACGGTGCAAATGCAGACTGAAATTCTAGTTTTCAAAAATTGTTCCACTGTACCTTTCCCTTTTAAGCAACAAAAGGACTGTTTCCTTTCAAATAAGAATTTTAGACAGCAGGAAGAACTGCAGCTTCCAAAAAACTCCCATGAACCACCACTGAACTACAGGTGCCAGTGAACTGCTCATAGATAACAAACAATATTTTAACACCACATCTCAAAGAGCCTACCTTTAGTACAGCATTATTTTTAAATAAGTTTTACAGGGCTTGCATAATCTTCTAAAAATATGAAAACACACTATATTCAAATAAAAACATTCAGGTTACCTAATATTAATCCCACCATTGTACTCAAGTATCCGGTTCCACTACCCAGATTTAGAAAAGACAATCCAGGCTGAAGCTTCAGTGCTTCCATGACTTCAGAATAAATGCAAGGTGCTGACAAGTGTATATTTCCATGCTTCCAGGCCAAGTCTTTATAAGCACTGTCCCTGTATCCTTCCAGATAATAATCACCACGATCAATGGCTCTGAAGGCTTGTTCCACACTCTCAGTGCGAATGTACTGAGCTTCTTTCAAGTTATCAATTAAGTCATCATTGTCTTCTCCAGCACTGACAGCTCCTCCCATGCTGAATTCCTATGATAATTCAATTAGTCTGCAAAATACATTAGGAGGAGAGTTTTCCCAAAAGTATATGTATGTAATGAAGTCTCAGTTCTTCTTTCAGAAGCACATCACAAATGAATCCTGAAAAATAGATACGTTCAGATTACTTGAGTTTCAAAAGATAAACAAATCAACAACTATTAGTGGGTGATGAAATAGATAATATTGGATAACTTTGTGAAGCAGAACTATTAAGAGTCAGGACAGCTAATATTTAATCAAAATTCTGCCCCTCAGATTTTATCTCAAGCTAGTGTTTCTGGCCTTAGCCAGAATCATATCTTAGCCTTAATACGTCAACATGGGCTATGTACATTATGTAAACTCTAACACTGCATTGCTTGCTAAACACTGAAAACACTACTGTGCTAAGAACCTATCACCCATTTTATATCTGAAGGGGGAATGGATGGGATAGCAACTGGCTTTGGGCTAGCTCTAGTCCCATCCTCGGAACTACACATCCAACAGCAGCTGGAGCATGTACCAACTTAATTTATTTTGAAAGGAACTGGGTTCACATGCTCTAAGATCACCCCATGGTGGGAGACTAAACCCAGTGAGCGGTCATGTCCAGGAGATGCTTTTCAGATGTTCACTTTTGAGCTGAACCAGAATACTACAGCAAATAAAACGGCACATTGCTGTTCTGGAATCAAAACAGGAAACCCCTCCAAGTATCTGAGCTTCTCCTAATGCCTGCCATACTCACTAGAGGAATACTAATTCCTTAAGTACTCAGAAGTTTTCAACAGCTTGTCAGCTCGTAAGTGTAATTCTACACAGTATATTAACTTCAAAATACTTCAGATCTGTATTTTATCTGCACTGACTACATTATTAATTACTAAACTCATCAATTCCAGATGTTAACATTCTTAATGTTGCATGAGTTATAAGTAAAATAGCAACAGAAGACTAAGAGAAAACAAAAAAGTTTAATCCACCACTTTTAGATGAATACAGTACATAGTTAGCTACTCGTTAACAGTAATTGAATGTAAGCTCAGATAGCCAAGAGAAGAGAGAGGCAATCATGAATCTTGTTACACATTCTAGGTAACTTGGATAACAAACAAAAAACCCCAAACAAACCCCAAACCAATGACACACTCACCCCAACTCTTGAACAGAACCACCAAGTATCACGTTTTAAAAGATTCCACCTGCCACTTCAAACAAGCATATTTCTTTTTTGAAAATATGAAGGTAATCTTTTATTTGAGAATACTCTAATACAATTCAGCAAATTCCTGTTTTGCACATGCCTATCTGTGCACATTCATGTCAGGAATTCATAAATACAACCCAAATGCCTAAGGTAACTTAACAGAATGAAGCTGGTTCTTAAGCTAATGTCGTGGGGTTAACTGCAACACAGTTATCGGGTTTTACGGTTAAATACTTTAAATGAAGAACCTTCTTAGAACACCTTTATATGGTCTCTGTCAAAACAGAACTAACAAACCTTTCCATAATACTGAATGGAAACATCCAGAAACTTACAAGCATATTTAGATTTGTGGAGTTTTACCTGACACTGCAACATCAAAAAAAAGACTTTTGGAGTTTGAACCTGTCTTGGTTTCGGCTAGAATCAAGTTCATTTTGTTCCCAGAAGCTGGAATACTGCTACTGTTTTTAATTTAGTATGAGAATAATGTTGATAACATACTTCAGCTTAGTTGTTGCTCAGTAGTGTTTACCCTAAGCCAAGGACTTTTCCACCTGCCACACTGCCACTGAGCAGGTGCACAAGAAGCTGGGAGGGAACATGGCCAGGACAGCTGACCTAAACTGGCCAAAGAGATATTCCATACCATAGGGTGTCATGCCCAGTATACAAACTGGGGGCAGATCACTGGGGAGGGGGTGGAATGCTCAGGGCTGATAAAGCCCTGGTAAAATCATGGGTGGAAACATGACTGTTCGCCACTCAACTGTGTGCTTCCCTCTGAAGCAATTTTTACTGACATTCTGGACTGGAAAGAGATAAAAAGACATTAGGTGCAATTATCAACCAGCAGGAAAACCTTTGATCAAAGTAGAAAAGCCACACTTCTCAACACGCTAGTGTTCTACACCAGAATAAATGGGCATGTGTGTGTTCACTTGCGCAGGAACATTCCTTTCTACTAGTGAAAAAAATAAGGGGTGATTTAGACAGAAGATATGAAACCTGAAGGAGGCTTTTTCTAAGTATAGTTTATAAAAATATTCAGCCCTACTTGCTTGTCTGCACTTGCATCACACCTGAAATTCAGTGAATCAAAGGATTCTTCAGTTAAATAACCTACAGTGACTAAAGCAATAGTTTTTGCCATCCTTTCATAATACAAAAGTCATGATTATCTTGAGATATGTTAGGAAATAATTTTAACTAAAACCACAAAGGTAAGATCTGAGTTTCCTGAAGACTGTTACATTTGAGAAACAGGAATGTCGTTTCCAGCTCTTCCTGCGGGGTGCATCCACCACTTCGCACCAGCAGATGGAGAACTTCGCTCGCCATCAGCACTGCGGCGGCAAACACAGAGCCCGCGGACGGGAAAATGCTGCTCTTCCGAAGTAAAGCTTTAGTATTTCCATCAACAAGAGTCTTCACTAGTTTCACACAACATTTATTTCCCGTCAATGATTATTTCCTAGTTTTCAATACAATTACAATGCCGAAACAGCTTTTTTTTCAGGTATTTGGTAATTTTGTATTCTTGGGATCACATGACAGCTCAAAGTATTGCAGTATCACAAGACTTTCTACTGATGACCTCCAAGCATTTCACGTTCTGGTTATCACACAGAATCTCAAAGGCAAGAACAGAGAAGGTGTGGTAGACAGCATAACATTGTGGAAAGTAGGGGAGGAAAGAAATGGAAAGCCTTCTCTCACAAACGGGATGCCTGGGCAGCTGAACAGTGGCTATTTGGTACTGCAATTGAAGGTTACATCTTACTCTGGATACTCTGCTCCTGTCTGAAGGAGGTGACATTAGGTAGATGACAATGATATTGTTTGCTTTTTAGATATCTTCCTTTTCGTTTGCTTTCATTAATCAGCTATGGTGCTCTATCCTGGACTCTACAGCTACAGGTAGTAGAAAGTATTTTTGTTCAAAACCAAAAAATGCCCTAGGAAGTTAAGGAAATAGATCTTTTCATGAGCAGTGACCACTTGTACTTTTCTTTCACTGTCCTCCGATGCTTTCATATTTGAAAGCTTTTGCCTTATGAAAGTAAAATTACTTCTAACAGAGACGACAGATTTAAACACACAAAATAAAACACCTCAGAAGCCATTTTAGAACAGATGAAAAAACCCAGCAAGTTAGTCAAATCTCCCTTGTGACAGCTGACCCAGGACCAAGATAAAGACAGCAGAGCGTATTACGATAAAACTTTCTACACAGCTGCAAAACTCACCAAAAACATCCTGTAAATCTGATACTAAAAGTGAACACATGCAGTTCACAAAGAGCACATGCAACATTCCGATGACTTACACCAAGAAGTGTAGCAATTTCACAAGAAATAGGTGCATAAAGTTAACAAAATGCAGCTATTGCCTTTAGGCTTGCGAATCTGTGGAACACAGAAGCCAACAGAAATTGTAGTTTAGGAGTTAAAATTTCAATATAGTCTTGATTAAAAAGTTCATTCGCTTATTAAAACTACAGTTTAAACAATCTCCACTTCTCATTCCACACAACTCATGAATTCATTTTCAGAAGCTGGAACAGTATCTTTAAGGTTCTTATACTCACAATTAAAATGAAGTGACAACACACTTTCCCATTACATAACAATCCACACAACTGTATCACACCACCTCTGACCTGTTTCTGACCTAACCTGTAACCAATTTCACTGAAATTCCTTATCATAAATAATTTCTGGGGCTTCTTCTGTTGATTTTTCTTTTTTTCTTTTTTTTTTACTATTGTCACATTAATTGAATAGATATTTTTTGGCTATGTGGCTAAGAAATGCTGACAATTTGAGTGCATTTTAGTTCCTCACAGTCTTATAAGCTGCACAGACCTCTTATCTGGTAAGTTAGTAGCCAGGTGCAGCAAGGTTTACTAAGGGGTTTTTTGCTAGCCCTCAAAGGGACACAAGTTTTGCACGTTTCAGAATTTTTACAAATACATTTGCATTTCAAGTTAATTCCTTAGGTCACTAAGGACTTGCACATACTCCTAAATACAGTTTAAATACCATGCTAGCGAGGTATCCAGTTAATTTGACAGAAAAAACCTCACTGACATTGCTAAATCTATACAATGTCAAGTATCTTACAAATTTAGTATCTTGTAATACTGACACATCCTGACTCCTAAAAAATGACTCCTTAGAAATACATGTTATTTGAGCCTATTTACTTGATTCTTATTTTATTTCCAAAGAGGAAAAATACAAGATATATAATAAATGGAATAAGCCATACTTCAAGTCTCCTCCTCAGAACTAATTTCAGTAAGATATCAGCTTGGACCAACACAACACAATTGTGAGTGTGACACATTATTTTAAACTCGGAATACAACATTGCTTGGTCAATCTTCCCTCTTTCCTATGAGGGGGAAAAGACAGCTGTAAACCACTGAGTTACACAATAATATTACAATTCAGCTGTTGAGTTTCCCCAGAAAGGAATATTCTGTGACTGGCAATAGAAGGGAACTAACCATGAATGCACGTAAGTGCCTGAAACACTTCAGTCCACTTTACAGTTTCAGTTTACTCATAGCAAAAGTCAGCAACATTGCTCTGATCAGCAGGGATTTAAAGTTCCCCAGGTCACCAATACAGTGTCAGACCTAGCTATTTTGGTTGCCACTCAATTCGTGACATTCACGACACTCCTGCAGCTGTTATGACCTCAAGATCATGTTTTGCCTGTCTTCGTCCCATCCAGCAACTCCTACAACCACAGGTCTCCATTTTTAGTTTAGCTTTGCTTTGTCTCCTGGTGTTGTAAAATTGCCTTACACAAGGAAATTCACCCCCAAACTGCAGAGCTGAGTTTAAGACTACAGTGGGAGCTATCAAAAAACCCAGAATGACTGATTATGATCTGAAAGGAAAAGAAAAATTCTAACAGTAACTTCACCAGCAAAAGCTGGAGAAAAATAAAATATGAAGTGCATGCTGGAGGTAGCTTCAAAAATAAGAATTAAATGTGGGACACAGAGTGAAGTCCTTACAAACATTTTTTTAAATTATTTTTATACCCACACCTTGCTGCTAAATCAATACTAAAGGCAACAGTCTAAGCAATTTGGAAAATCAGCTACTACTTTAACTGTCTTGTCTTCCACAGCTATTTGTTTTGTCACTCCAAACAGTTATGAAAGAAGAAAAACTGTTGTTTTCAGAATATACCAACATACTATTGGTGCATTAAGGAAAACTCTTTTGGAAACACTGCACATTTTTGA
Source organism: Platyrinchus mystaceus (assembly GCA_035041135.1). Classification (NCBI taxonomy): domain Eukaryota; kingdom Metazoa; phylum Chordata; class Aves; order Passeriformes; family Tyrannidae; genus Platyrinchus; species Platyrinchus mystaceus. The sequence continues at coordinate 111,819,573 of JAWWLV010000088.1, forward strand.
AGTCCATACTCTAGACTCATCTTACTTAACATTCACTCCTAACCTACTGTTCAGTAGATCGCTTCAAGGAGCGCTTCAAGTTAAACAGAAGCAAGTACAAAACAACTGCAGTCGGCTCTCCAGTGCAATGCACTCCACAAAGCATACTTTGAGGTTCTTTGCAATATAGCAATGGAACAAAGAACAGGCCTCGGGATTAGTGTTAAGTCAAATGAATGTAAACAGCTACAACTACTGACTTAACCTGAATTGCATTGACCTACTTGAGCAGAAAATGTTTGTCAAGTCTGCTGTAAGCTTAAGCCCTGATCTTCCTGTTTAGGCTTTCAACACCTGTTTATACAAGATTCCAGGTATGTGCCTGCTCTCACTCTTCCTCCACGTCTCGTCACCTGAACGCACCAAACAGCACACATGGCATTTCTCTCAAAAGAGGCACTGAAGCTTATGGAACTCCACAAATATATGAGCAGGGACAAGCGTATCAGGGCATGATCAAATGACTTTAACCTTGGAAGTTACACAAGGACGTAATTTTAGACCAACTTTGCTGAGTATCTACTGAACTTTTTTTTCTTTAATTTGATACAGTTCACAGGAACTTGAAGTAAAGCATAATAAATCAACAGAATTTTGTTGGTAGGATTTTTTTTCCTTCTTTGGCCTAGGATACATTTCTTTATTGTTCTATGCCTTCTCCTGCACTGAATTTTCCTCATCTGAAATTCCACCTACCCTCTTCACACAATGGCAAGGATTGAATGCTAAAAGGAACATTTTGTTTCTTGTATATGTCACACCTGTTTTCAGGTACGCTGATGAAGACTTTAAAATTCATAACCTTTTATTACAAAGCAAAGGAAACAATCCCATATATTTCCTGGATGAAACTTTTAAAGCTTAGCTTAACCCCACATCTTGACTTAGTTCTCCTTATTACTTAAAATCTGGGCAACCAAAAAATTTTTGCAAAGCTGAGCCTCTGAGGCTTCAGAAGCAGTTTCTTCTTCAAACCTAGACTCATTAATTGATAGTAAAGAGTATCTACTGGTCATCTGTACAAAATTATTTCCCACACACACCTCCCATGCACAAGTGTGTGCATACCTACAAACATTCCAAATCTAGTCACTCGCGTTACAAAAAGTTTTAAATTGGGATCAAGCACAGAAACACTTCCTTCTCTTAGAAGGATTTGCTTGTACCTAATTTCACAGCTAGTTTAGCCAGCATCTGCCATAAATATTTTGTTAAGAAACATTATTTTTAAAACGAAAAGGCCTCCATGCATGAGAGGCTCATGAGATGACTAACAGCTCTGAAATTTCCTGATTAACCTGCCTTTACAAAAGTCTCATGAGACTTTAAGTATATGACATTACCATCTGTGCAGAAGACACTAGTCTGTCTGGCATAAAGACTTTGTCCATTACTAATAGACAGCATTAATAACCAGTTGCTGCTCAGTCCCAGAGCCAGCTCCTCCTCATAATCTGAAGCAGATTACCAGAAGTGCTGTTAAGAAAATAGCCTCCTAAGTGCTCCAAAAATCATTTTTCAAAGCAGCAAGATGCTGCTGGCTAGTACCATCAGAAAAAAACCACACCAAAGATCTAAAAATTGCTGTGTGTCAATCCAGTGATACAGTCTACCAGATTAAAAAAAAAAAAAATCTAAATTATTGCAATAGTTTCAGAGAGCAATGATAAATTCTAACGAGAGTCTGAATACCTGATTGACAATGACAAGAGCCAAAGTCTGTGGAAGTGTGCGATGTGGTCTGAGCAGCAGAACTACACCGTTCCTGGTAGGAGTACCTGATCAGAACAGCATGACATGTTTTTTTCACAGTATGCAGTGGGGAACTATCAATAAAATAATAATTGCCAGTCTGTTGCTTGCCATTAGAGTTCAGCTACAGCCAAACTGGTGATTATATCTCAACAGGCTGTATGTCTACCTTTATGACTGAATGAGCACTAGCTCTGCCCAGATTCTGTGTACCCTGTAGTATCCCATCAATTGAAGATTTCAAAACAATCAATACTGCTTCTCTACCCACACCAGTCCAAAATATTTCCTATTGCTTGTTTGTACGATACTGGATAAAATGCCCTCATCTCTGGGGAGCCCAAGATGACTTACTGACTTGTCCAAGCTCCACTAGAAGATCTCATAAGCAAAGGGTATCAGTTTAACCCAATATCTAACACGTAGAGGATCCCCTAACCTTCCCCTGACACCAGTGTCCACGACAGAACCTGGCAGTCCTCTTATAGCACCCTTTGTAAAGGTCTCAGGTCCTGAGAGGTGTGCCTACAGCTCTGCCTATTCCCAGGATACAGCTATTTTTAGTCTGTCCCGTATAAAGTAGCTGAAGAGTACTGCTGCATCACGGACTGGCTGGGAGAAAGGGGAAAGATGAGAAGCTTCTCAGGAGGGCCTAACAGACCCACAGAAGGAGGAGGTACCAGGTAATAGCAGTTTGCTCACTCACTGGCAAGACTAAAATGTCACAATTTCATGACAGATATGAATCTATGATGATTAATACATACGGGTGTCTGATATTCACTGAGTCTGTACCATGCACCTGTTTTTCAGATGAGAAACTGCTGTCCATGCACATATATCACAGGAATCAGTGAGCTACAGAGTGACCAGCCTGCAAAACTCATTGCCACTATACACAGCTTTGTAGAAGGGTATTTAACAGAGTAATCATTTCAAGCAGGTTCATATAAGCCATATCTGTCAAACATTAAGAATTAGAAGAGCTGTAGAGTAATATATAAAAAGAACTAGTTCTGGTATATCTAATTGTGTTTAGTCTGAAAAGGCAAAAGGCATAAAAGTGACACAAACCTTTCTGCAAATTTTAATATTACTGTGAACATTTGCCAACTAAGGCACCTCGAGATATAGATAGATAGAGAGATAAAGACCAAGCCAAATACTCAATTTTAAAACAAAACCTATTTTTCTTCGTGAAAGAAAATGCTTAATAATTTAGTTTGTGGTGACCAGAATGTAACAAATCACAGGAAAATGATGCTCCTTTACTTTCACTATCACTTGAAGAGAGTAACCAGTAACAACAGGGGACTAGGGAAGGAGAATCCTCTTTTATAAAAAAATACAAAGCAGGTTTCGTACAAGAACTGAAACATATTTTCCTAACCTTTTACCATAAAAGTTACAGTTCTTAAGCAGGTCAAGTCACACTTCATATAACTTTGAGTAGGCAAAATGTGGCCCGTGACAAAATAGTCACTATTTCAGCCACTGCTAAAGTTCAAAAACTTATTGCACATAAACATTTCAAGTTACTTAACTCACTTCCAGCAGCAACAGAACAACATACGCCTGTTGCCTTTAGCAAAAGAAAATAGAAATGAGGTCAAGTGTAAAAATAGAAGATTCTGGTATTCCTGACACTTGAAACCTCATCATAGAGCTATGCATTTACTTCAGTCTCTACAAAAAAACACAGGCCCAATTAAAAACCACAAATATTAATCAACTTTACCAAGCTCCAAGTACACTAAAACTTTTGCGTTTCTAATCTTTAGAAATACATCTAAAAGCATCTTAAATAATCACAGCACAAACAATTCTAAATATTGTACTTTGTTGTTTACTTTCACAGCTTGAGAATCTCAACCTTTACTTATTATACATCTCTTCTTACAAGATGCTAAATAAATACAATTTAAGGAAAAATAAGTCCTAATCCTTTTTGCTTGATTCTTAAAATAGTCCAGTGCAATACAATAATATATTTTGAGAAGTTACTTTACTACTAACACCTGTAATTCTCAAGAGGGAAGAACAGGTACGGCCCACTCCTGTTTCCTACTTCTCTTCCTCAGAACCATGACACAAAATTCTTTCACTGATGCAATCTTCCAGAAGCATCACACTGGATTCACCTTTTTTTTTTTTTCCACATGTAACTTGTTTACTAACACGTGCACACTAAGAGTTACTTTTACCTTGTCTAAGAAAGCAATGGATATCTAATTGAACCTTTCTTCTTTTTAATCCCCAAATCCTGCATATCTCCAAAAGCTATACACTTTAAGGATCCATATCATAATCTGTCTTGTTTTCCATAAACAGCACAACCTAAAATGACTTTGTCCATAAATCTCTATTTATTAAAACGCCCAATGCTTACTTTATATAAAACAGAGATCAACTATCCCTTTATGGTTCTTACCAAAAGACAGTGATGCTTTATCAAGACTTTCAAAATGTAAAAATCAAGTATGAACTAAATCTATTTTAAAAAACATTTAAAAGTCTCTAGTCATCCGGAGGGGGGGGAATAAATGAGCATTTTAGTTTACAATGTAAAAGGATACAGCATTAATCCTGTTATCAAAGCCTTTTCCACAAAGCTTCATGCAAACATTCTATCATTCTCCCTTCTTTGAGGCCATGTTTCCAACTATTGCTTTCATAACAGTATCACTTTAATTTACACCTGTGACCAGCCAGCAACTTCTACCTTAAATTTTCCACTGGGCTTGCAAATGATTAAACAGATCATTTGCCTGCACATATCAAAGTTAACCTTGTTGGCTTACACAATCGAAAACTGTTCTGCACACAAAGGAGTAGAGAGGTACGCCTATAGCTGAGGGAAACCCACATGAATACCCTGACTCTCAGGCTATCACAGAAGATCCATCTGCTCTCCCCACTCTCCCACCACCACCAGGTCTCTCTAAGGCACTTAGATTGAAAGGTGTGACTCTTACAAGGCTAGAAGAGTTACCATGGGGTGCAGGGGAAAGGGACTTGGGGATTGCAGAAGTCCTGTGAGAGGATGCTTAGGGGAGGAATCAAAAGTGGGAAAAGGGAGGGATCACAGGATCTAGAGGAGAAACAAGCATGGGAAAGCCAAGGCTATGGTAAAAAGAGGGAGAGGTCACCTGTGAGCAGTCTGCAGGTCTGTATGTGTGTCCAGCTGTGCTCCGCCTGTCCTGTCTGACCATTAATTTCTTTTTGTAACTCTTTTTCTTGGACCTTGTTGCATGACTTGGAGTCAGACCAGAGGTCACAGGGACGCCTCTGGGTCTCTGGTGCCAGGAAAAGGAGAGAGTGAACTTCTTTGGGTCAGGGTGTGATTACAGGGGAGCTGGGCTATGGAGCAAACTGGCAGAGTGGCCTTGGAAACTGGGACAGGACTGACTGAGCAAGGCAACTGAAAGAGCTGGCTGATAAAGGAACAAGGGGGAGCCCAAGTGAGCTGCCTCAACCCAGTAACTGGAAAGAATGGTAACATATACACACACGTGTTTGCAGACATTCAGCTTGGTCATCAAGAAAGGACAACGGATAGGGCCATTGGTGCTGTTTGTGCTTGTATTAGTGCTGCCTTCTGTGTTGGTGTGGCGGCCAACTATGTATTTATGTATGTACGTGCTGAATATATGTGTTTGTGTGCTACTGAGAATTTGTGCTTAGCCTCACTACTCACTGGACCCGGGGCCATGTACACCTAAACTTAAAACTAGAAATACTTGAACAAAACCCCTTATAGGCCTTCCTTAAAAGCCAAAACCATCATACATAAGCACATTCTTACCTTGAAAATGTTCCTGAATTATTGTTTCTCTTTGTCTCCAAGTATGAATAAATTACTACTGTAAATCTGGCTCCAAAGTTATGATTTACTTACAGTACACACAGCAGTAGATGTGGTCTGGAGGGGATTTAGAGCATTTGTGAAAGCTTCAGTGACCATTTCAAGACATTCATACAAGTATTTCAGCAAGACATAGAGGCTGAAAAACTTGTACCACTGTTTATGTAGCAGCAGTGCACTTGCACAGCTTATGTTAATCATCATCCCCACAATCAGGTTTTTTGTAGTCACGCAAAGCACATAGTTTTCACCTGACAAAAGTGTAGTTTACAGATACAACACAAGAGGCTGCTACAACCACATAACCTGATGTAGTTATATCACAGACATCTCCAGTTTATCTAGAGCATGCCAGAATGGAGAAGTCAAATTGTACACTGACTTTTTCTGACAACTGAATTACTTCAGAAAACATCACAGAATCTCAGGAAAATTGGCAGCAATGAGTCTTACTCATAATGAATGCATAATTAACTGAAGCAAATAAGCAGAGACTAAGGCCTATGGGATTTTATAACATTGCAACTGTCAGCTCGGCAGAAGTCAAAGAAACTCAGCAACTCAACTTTTCTGTGTCCTTCCATTTCACTGACCTTCTGACCGCAATAACGCCAGATTTAGTTTCTTGACAGAAGAACGCAGCAAAGCTTAACAAACTGGACTACACTGAATGGAAAGAAAGCCACAGCTCATTCTGAAAAGGGTAAAGGGGACAGTTTTGCAATAGACAGCAGAGTCACATGTCCCAGCAGAAGAAGAGCCAGCAAAACTCCATCTACCAGAATCTAACATGAACTACAAGGGTAAACAAGAACTTTAACAGTCTCAAAGTTTCAAATCAAAATCAAATCTGTTGATGGCAAACCAATGTCCCAGTAGAAATACTCACAGCATTCCTGACTACTTGAAGTTATGAGTACTGCAAAAATATTAAACATTTGTCAAAATTAAGCATCTCCTTTAGAGAACTCTGGAGTTAATTCTTTCAGCAATTCTAAACTGCACACAGTTCAGCCATGCCTATCAAGCAAAAAAAATTCTGCTGAAAGTGATTACAAGATAGAGGCCCCTACAATCATCTCTTTTTCTTAACTTTGATATATAAACCATTATATAGCATAGTCATCCTGACTGGGTTGAGAAGTATTACTTGGATTTTTCTTTCATATGTTTGTCAAGAAAACCACAGAGTAATTCCTGAATATCTGCTAAAAACATTTGTTATAGAAATAATAAATTCTCAAAATAGTGATCACTTCTCATCTTCTCCCAAACACAGGGTCGTAACTCCTCTTTCAATGTCAAAACAACCATTTATAGGAACCAATTTGGGACAGGGATGTCACAGGCACATCAATTCCTGGATATGATTGATTAGATGACTTATTATAAACAATTCAAATTACTATCACTTCACTTATGGAAACCATGCATTGATGCAGGAATCTCCTTCTGGATAAGAATCTTTTTTTTCCTTTTAAATATGAACAAATAATTAAGGTGTGTCATCTCTGAGATGTTCTCTTTGAAATTTACTTCCCTTTCACTCCTGAATACAATTCATAGCAAATTCTATTTGTTTTGCTTGAAGGATAATATCAATAAACATACTTTCAATAATTACATTCAGGAGTGCATGTATTTTGTGTCCACTATACTACTGCATACTACCTTTCATTACATCTTAAACTACTATGCTAGAAAAACTCTGATTTGACTACTGCTACATCTATAAAAACATTTGTGGATGTTAGCTGGAAAAAAAAAAAAAGAAGTCTTCCCATTGACAGATGCCTTCTGGTGTAACACTATCCAGTATCACAAAATTGTCACTACTCTTTCTGAAAATAGTTTTCATGACTGCTTAATTTGCCATTAGAAATACACAAGCCTCACTTAAGGCTTCAACAAGCCAATTGTTAAAAAAGGAAAAAATAATTATGATTACTGACAGCCTTAATAAGCTGTATCTATTTAGAAATCATGCAAAAAAAAGTTTTTGTAACAACAGCAAGCTTCTGATACTTGAGATGTGACTCAGGTGCTAAAACACAGACCTCCAGTGCTATATTAAGTGCTCATACCGACTCCAGGCTACTTGGCCTGTGAAATGGCAACAGCACTGACAAAACTGCCCACATCCTGCCTTTATTTCTCTGCAAATAAGGAAGAAAAGCTGCTCTTGTGTGATTTAAGACTACTCTAAAAGGCACACACCAGTTGGGACTGCAAAACCAACCAGATAAAAGGCATCATTGGCCTGTTCAGTCTCTACACTGCCACAGAACTGCTTGGTTGTCCATGTGTTCTTTGTGCACTTGTGTCTACAAACACACAGCATCTTTAGTAAAGCATGTATGTCAGCAAACAAGACAAAGAACCTCCCTTCCCTAAGTGCTCAGCTACCTCTACTTAGAATTTATCCTTTCTGCCATTTTTTTAACTTCAAAGAATGCAGGCCCTCAATAAATCCCATCTCATATCCAACAGCTCCATGCTGACAACTCAGACGCCTTATAGCATCTCTATATAAATGTCTTTCATTCAGGATTCAAAACATCCCATGCTGCTATCAAACCACATGCTCCAAGCCTATTAGCTTCTAAACCTAATTTCAAAGCTTTGTTGGCAAATTCTGAATTGTTTCCTCAAGCAAGTTTTTAAATATTAATTTCACCTGTCGTCTTTTACACTCTAGGAACACTGCAAGTCCAAATTCAGCATTTGTTTTTCAACTGTACACTGAGCAAATACTACTTTGAGTGAAATGTGCTACTTAAAAGACATTCCAAACATCATCTTTTATGCCACCTTAACAACATGCACAGAATCTTAAATCTCCACTTGTGTGACACTCATAGAACTCAATATTCCGCACTTGTAACAAACAAGATCTTTATATCCTTTCTTTGCTAAACATTATATAAAACAAAACCAGAACTCCAAAATTAGCCTTCATTAAATGCATTTTCTAAGCAGCAGGCTTCAAGTATTTTTCTGCCACAAGACAGTTTAATCCTGCTCCACAGTCACTTCTCCACTCTAGAACTTTGCCACGTGACAATACACCAGAATCTGTGACCTGTGAGTAACCACAGAGACTCCTGATGTCACGTCTAAACTATTTTAGGGCTGTGGAGTTTGAGGGTTTGTCTTTTCTTTGTTTAAGTGCTCTGTGATGACCTCTAAACCAGTGTTTTCTCCACACAATAAAGGGCAATTTATACTTTTGTGCTTCAATTTAAAACACTGATAAAATTCATTGAGAAATAAGTCACATACCAATTGTAGTCACAACATACAAATGATAAAGACCCTACAGTTGTTTCCAGATACCGTTTCCAATCCTTTTTGCCTTCCAGAAATAAGTTTCTTTGGACTAACCGCCATTTTCAAATGCATCTTTGTTTTCAGTTTACTTTTACTTCTTCCTTTCAACATTTCCAATAAGCTTCTGATCAGACATAGATTTAGCAATAATTCACACACATACATTCCATCAGGATTCCAAGCTCCTCCATATTAGTTAACATCATTGTCAACTTTGGAGTTGCCACACTAACTCTGAAACATCAAGCTGGCATGATGTACCAGGACAAAACGGACAGAGAGCCAAGACCACTGTTCTGAATGTCAGCCAACTATCCTTCAGTTCTGTAAAAATTATCTTCATCATTCTAAGTTGCTACAAATTCTAGCCTTTCTTCAAAGACTAGAAGTCCAGTCCAAATTTCTTAAATAACACAGTAGCAGAAACTGCTTTAAGAACTTGCATGAAGCAGGCCTGAAGGCTCTCATTAACATCCAGTGCACACAAAGAAGTCCCAAAGGAATCGAAGCACAGTAGTTATTTCCTGATGCTGTCATATAATTATACCCATAATATTTCATCATAACTACTACACTTTAGTCCCTAGAACTCCACAAATAATGAAGTGGAACAGTGTGATCACAATTCTGCAAAGCAGATGCATTAAAAGATACATCTTTTATGTATTCTGCAAAGCAGATACATCTAAAAAATCCAAGCTTGTTGGCTGGAGAAGATGAAGTGTAGATCAACTTCTGACTCTACCAGAAGACTCACAGAGTGCCTTAGGGCAGTCATATACCTGATTATTCATTTGCAAAACATGATTGCACATATATTCTACCCACTTCTGCTTTGAGGAATTTACATTCTAAGTAGGTAAAATAAATGAGATAATATTAAACGATGTTTGCATTCAAGAGTGCCAAGTGCTGTAGAGTTCAAGGCACTTTTCTTATACAGAGAGCTAATTAAACATCAGCTACAGAACATCACTTTCAGTTCAGCAGGGTAGAATAGCACATCTCTGTGACATTCCTGCTGAAAATGGGAACAAAGCAGGAAATGAAAAGTACATATGTAAAGACACTTCTCACTGAGAAACAATGACTGTATTCTCAGGTGTTTCTCACCACACACCTGAGACTGGGATAAGCATTCCCATATGCCTAACTATTTCCGAACTGCTTTTTAAGTATTTGTTCTGGGGAACTTTTAGAACTCCTGACATAAATCTTTCTGGAAGACTGCACTGAAAAATTATCTTGCCTAGTTTTGGGAGTATTTTTTTGGGGGAAAAAAACCCTATACTACTAACTAACCTGCTGTAGGAATTTCAGAGTTTACCTTTGTGCTAACGTCTTTCAAATATGCCTAAAAAAAAAAAAAATATCACAGGCAACAATGCTCTTTTAAGACTGCACTAGCACCATGTCTAAGCCTACCTTTAGCTTCAGAATACACACTATCTCAAAAGCACTTCAAGACTGCAGAAACACAGACAAGTGACTGCTCTGGTGTGGTCCAGCACAGGCATGGAAAACTACAATACAGGTCTGGCAGTCAGATCCTATTCCTAGTCTATTAGGCAGAATCTTCAAAATGAGATGCTGCAGTTTGGGACAGTCACTGAAGGCAAACAGAAGACTAAGCAATAAAAATCACCCATCTGCCAAGATTGTGATTATAAAAATGGCAAGACTTCATAAATTTACAAGCACTGCAAAATTGAAACTGGTTGGTCAAATATCTAAAGCAAGTCATGACGCAGTCAGATTAGATGAAGAAAATCGAGAGAAGGCCAACTAGAGAGGCAGGAATATTTTTACAAGAATTCTGGAAGAAAGATCAGAGATTATGCAGGGAAGGAACCTAATCCTGCACAAGACACAGTGATAAGATTTGGCCGCCCAGGACTGTTCAGCATCACATACTTTTTTCTGTTTCTGCTTCTTTGATTTCATGACACTGTCCTCACTGCAGACCTCCCAACAACACCCAATTGTTTTTTCTAGCATTTCTGAGGGACACTGTTGTAAAGAACATCTGGCTAAGTGTCCATCTCCAAAGCCCTCATTGTGGCTCTGTGACCTCACTCTTCTACTTCTTACATTCCTATCATTATATTTATTCACCCAGAGTCAGTTAAAATACCAACAGATCATCCACACATTTTTCCACCTACACATCCAAAGTATTCCTCAAACTTTCCCAACAAATCAGGCAGGAGTTCTGCGGAAGACAGCCTGACTCCTCCCAGAGATGGTCTGCTCAGAGTAAGGTAATGGTCCTGTTGGGGAAAGAAATGTATCACACATTATGATTCATTTGCAAGCATAATGGATTAAGGTTACAAAGACATTCTTACAATACAAGCTTGTAATTTATTAACTTTAGGCATTAGATTTTTTGCATCTTGCATCTTAACAAGCCTTCCCTGCAACAGAGAGGTCACATGGTAAGGAGGAATTGGGTATCTTCATTAATTCACTGAACTGCTGACTAGCCTTACCTGTGTCTTTGTGTGTGTGTATCAAAGTTTGTTGCTCATTATCAGAAGAAACACTGCTTCCTCACTGAAATATGCAGTTCAACTGTGCTTGACTTTCACTTGACAGGAGTGAAAAAATACCCACTAGAACAGTAACTATGTGGGCCCTGGCAAGTACACACAAGCATTCTCCACCCACTGCAACAGTTCAGTACTTCCATCTCTTCTTTCCTGCAGACCCTGTAGATGTTTTCAAACGAACCCCTCACCCTTCGGCCATAGGTGGTTTTTGAGGGGGTTTTTTGTGGTTTGGTTTTTGGGTCTTTTTGTTGTTGTGTTTTTGTTTTTTTGGTTTTTTTTACGACAGAGCTGTACAAAGCAGGCCCAGGCTGCTGATCGAGTATCAAATAAATGCCAAGATTCCTTCCCCTTCTGCCCTCCCTTTCCCTTCCTCCAACTCCACTGCGAGCCGCTGACAACTGCGGAGACAGGGGGAGGAGGGCGACGGCGGGGGCCAGACAAGACCAGCACATGCACGGCAGAAGGCGGCCCGAGGTTTCGGGCCCAAGAGGGATCCCATTAACCCCAGACTGCGCCTCAGCTACGGGCAAACGTGACCCCAGGACGCCTCCCCGAACAGATAACAACAGAGAAAACAGAGGGGCGGAGGTGGCTGCCCCGGAGCCAGTTCCTGCTCCTCCCCTTACGCAGCTCCCAGCCAAAACAGAGACCACAATGTAAACAGAGGCAAAATGTGCGTTTATGGCAAAGCAGGGGGCAGAGCAGCCTTCTCCCTTTCCCCCGGCGGCTGCCAGGAATGCTCACCGACAGACTCACCCTGGCTTACGGGCGAAAAGCGAAGTTATCGCGCATTCGACACACTTTTTTTACGTAAACAAAGTATTTTCCCCTCAGTGCCGCAGCAACACCACCACTCCCGAAAGGAGAAATATCCTTCCTTAGCCCACGAGGAACAAAGCGGTGTCTCACGCACCCCTCAAAGATGCCTCGGCCTAAAAGACGCAGCCCCCACCAGACCCTGAGGTTATAAAAGCTCGGCAGAGGTAAAAAAAAAAAAACAAAACAAAACCAACCAAACAAACAAAAACCCACCAAAACCCAAGCTCCTGTTCTCACTGCATTTCCTCCAAGGCAGAAAGAAAACCCACTGCCATCATGGGGGAAGCTGCAGGGCGCTGAGACGCAGTGGGAGACGAGCAATGCCCTTACCTTGCCTCCACCCCCCCCTCCGCCTGTATCTCAGGGCTGGAACCTTCTCTCTCGTCCTCACCCCCTCACCGCTGCCCCGGGCCCGCGACAGCTACACCAAACACCTCCCCTCCTCCCTACCCTTTTTGCGCCAGGGATTATTTATTACGCAGGCGGCGGGATGGCGCCGGGGGTGGCGGGGGTCGGGCAAAGGAGGAGAACGAGAAGAAACGGGCTGCCGAGGGCGGACTCGCACAGCCCCCCCATCCCGTCCCGTCCCTCCCCAGGGCGAGCTCTCGCCCTGTCCCGGCTGCGCGAAAACAAACAGCACCCTCCGCCTTCCCCCGCGCCTGCGTGCGGGGCCCGCGGACAATGGGACCCTGGGCACCCGGGGAGCCGAGCCCGGCCGAGCCCAGGGGCCGTCGGGCCGCGGTCTAACCCCTCGCCGCAACCCCCGTCCCACGGGGCCCGGGCGCCGCAGAGCGCGGCCGGAGCGCAGCTCTGCCCACCCCCGCTGCGGGACACTCACCCGTTCCGCAGCGGGCCGCGGACCCTGTGCGGGGCGGCAGCGCCGAGAGTCGCCTGGGGAGGGGACTGCAGGCGGCAGAGCGCTGCGGCGGCCCGGGGGCGGATGGCGGCGGGCTCTGCGGGCCGGGGGCTCGGGGGGCTCCGCGGTGCCGCCGGCGGGGTCGGTGCGAGCGGCGGGACGGGGGGCGGGGCCCGACAGCTGAGAGGATGTAAACAGAGCGTCACGTGACCCCGCCCCCCCAGCGCTCGCGGCCGCGCGCTCGGCGAGGGCGAGCGAGCTGCGCCGCTCCGTCCCGCGCCCTGATTGGCCGCTCCGCGCCGCGGCCACAGCCAATGGGAGGCCAGCGCTCGCGGCGCCCGTCACCGGCCGCCCCGGGGGCGCGGGGGGGGCCCGGCACGAGCGCCGCTGCCGGCTCCCTCCCGCCGGGCCGGGCGGCCCTGGAAGCCCCTGGAAAGCCCTGCCGGATCCCGTGTCGCCGCCGCCCACTTGTCTCCCGTGGGCGGCTGAGGATGGAAAACCGGACCGTGCTGTGGCGCGGGAGGGCCGAGCCGCGGGGGGCGGAGCGGCGGCGGGGGCCCGGATTGAGAAACACGCGCAAGGTGCCCCCGGCGCCCGCCCGGAGCGGCTCCGCTGTCACTCGCTCGGATGGCCTGATGTGGGGTCTCTGCAGGGTCCCGTTTGAAGGGCCGCTCGCAGCGGGCGGCGCAAAGTTCCCTTCCGCGCACCGAGAGGGAGACCCTCGGGCTTTGTTGTTGCCGATGCTCTGAAAGATAGTTTGCAAAGCTACGTGAAGGCAGAAGAGGTCACAGGAGAAGCTCAAAGGAATTGCTAGAAATGTTAGAAAACGTCCAAAGGAGGGCTATAAAGGTGGTGAAGGGTCCAAACGGGAAGTCACATGAGTAGCTGAGGTCACTTGCTTTGTTCAGCCTGGAGAAGTGGAGACCGAAGGGACACCTCACAGCAGTCTGCAACTTCCATGGGAAATGGAGGGGCAGGCACTGATCTGATTGTTGGAAATTATACAACTTTTCGAATATTTTGTTATGCTTTCAATTAAACATTTTAATTAGTTGTTTTAATTAATCATAGGTTATGTGTTAGGTCTTAAATTCATTTTAGCCAGCCTATAGCAAAAAACTGTCACAAGCAACTTTTGTGAGACATATCTTGGAAAAAGTACTAAAATTGTAAGTTTTGTTGATGTTAACCTTGATATGCTTCAATAAACAAAGCCCATGAGAGAATGATGTATTGTTGAAGATGGACATCTGGAAACAAGGACCTTTTGCAGAAAGCAGCAAAAGAAGACTAACAAAGGCTCAATATTTGTGGCAGAAAATTCCTACCGGAAGGAAAAGATACTAAAAAGACTAAAAGTATTAACTAAATAGCATAAGCAACAGGATAACCAATAGGGGATAGAATACTAATTAGTGTAATTTGGAATCAATAAACATTAATTTCTTTCTTCATTGAAAATGTATAAATAGGTGAAAGAGTAATGTGTTGATATCTGTATGGAGGCAGGATTCTTGTTGGCCACATGCACACACAGTGCTGCAAATAAAGTAAGGCCTTGCTTTCTAACACTGAAAAGACAGTATTAGAGGGTTCTATTATCCCCGACAATTTTGGAGATATTTGGCAACAAGTGAAGGACCCGAGGGAATGTCGCGAAGCTGTGTCATCGGGAGGCTTAGGCTGGATATTTAGAAAAGGTTCTTCACTTAGAGTGATGTTGGAACAGGCTACCCAGGGGAGTGATTATGGCACCAAGCCTGACAGATTTCGAGAGGTGTTGGATAACAGTCTGAAGCCCAAAGTGTGATTCTTGAGGTGGTCCTGTGAAAGCCCAGGAGTTGGGACTTTGATGATCCTTGTGAGTCCGTTCCAACTCAGGATATTCTATTATTCTGTGAATTTGGGAAAAGAAGAAATACTGTGAAATGGAATAGATGGGGAGTAAGTAGAAGTCGAGACAGCGTAGTGCCCCAGTACAGACTAGAGAAGCCCAAGGTGATCAAGAGGGTTGGGTCATTCTGAGCCCTGGTGTCAGCTGAGGTTTCTCAGGCATCATCTCATGATTTTGGCCTGGAGGAATGATGAGAGATTTCGGGAGTCAGTGTGGAAAGCAGGCTCTGCTGATGTTTGGAAGAATTAGAAATAGCAAAGGTGTCAGGACTTGAAGCAGCTTGGATAATCTGGTTTCATCGAGGAAAGGAATAAGAAATACCTGCAATCAGTATCAGAGAAGGGATGATATTCACACTTGTGGAACAGTTAGTTCATATTCACTGAATGATCAGGCAAAAGGTGTAGTGTTTAAGAATTTCAGGCTCCTGGATGTGAAAACCTGAATATCTAGAGTGGATGTTAAACTAATACAGTAATTTAGATAATTTGGTGACATTTATAGTGATCATTTACTCTGGTGTAAGCATTGAGTGTATTGTGAAATACAGTTGAGAGGCATAAAGTTTTGAGCTTTAGCCAAAGTTTAAGTACTGGTGGAACAGGATTTCTTAAAGCCCCGAGAAATGAAGGACACGAAAGTACAGCTGTTAAGAGGCCAGGAGTGAGTATTACTTTGTTTGGGGAAGGAATTAGTCAATACCTGCGGCACACAATGATTGTAGATGGCAACAACTGAGGTGGAGATAATTGGCAACATAAGGGGGAGTTTCTGTTAGGCTATGACTGAGAAAGCAATTTTTTTTTTTAGTTCTTCAAATAGTTCTTCAAATTGCCACTTTTATTGATGTAACTGATGGCCCCTTGAATGAGAGGAGTAGAGGGAAGAATAAACAAATTCCATTTTTACACTGAAATATGCCTTGCCCTCAGATAGTAAACTTGAATAACTTTTGCTGGCTTTGAGTATTGAATTTTTTTTATTAGGAATTCTTAGTTAGATGTAATAATTCCCTGCCTATTGTATGTATGCGAGTTTCCTGTTTGTCATTCCTTCTCTTTCCATCTCACCCTAGACATTCTTGTGCCTGACCAACACATGCTCATTACCTGTCAGACAAGGTTTGCGCTTAATCAGTATTCACTCAGGACAGACGTTATGGCCATATTTTCCTCATTCAATTTTAAGAGACTTTTTCAGATAGCTTTTTTTCCTGTGTAAATGAGCATGTTACGCTTGAACTGATACCTTTTTTTTTTTTTTTCCATTTACACTGGACATGGATATCCAGTTAGGAAGATCATTCTGCCGTCTCCCTTCAGAGCTGAGAAGAAGCTTCAATCATCCAGAAGATCCATAGCAGAAAATTCTACTCAAGCATGTACAGTTCTCCAAATCTGCTCTAACTCCTGTCATCCATTGCCAAAACAAAAGTAAGGTATGTATTTTCTGATGCAGTATGTAACTTCTGCATCTTGATGTGAAAAATATTTATTGTCGCATTATTTTAAATTCGAGATGTGCATCGTTTGGGAAACCTTTGTTTTCATTGGAATGTAAGTTAATATTCTCAAAAAAAGCTTAAGTATTATGTGACAGGGCCATCTAAGCTCTGTATAAACTTGCTAAGTTCAAAACCCATGTTTCCCATTTCTTAACTGAATAAATTGAAATAATGGAACCTGTTTCTTAACTGAAGCACAGGGAACATTCCTTCATCCTCATGAAACAATGGGCTGTGTAGGCTAAAGTGCCCCCAAATATTAATTATGCTATGCATGTTTGGGGTTGTTTTATTGTCTCTGCAAATTTAAGCATAATTTACTTTTTCAGTATTTTTTCCTGATACTGTATTGTTTTTTCATGATAATTCAAATAAGGAAAGTCTGAACTAGGTGGAAGACTCCAGTGTGTCTTCATTCTCTGCTCCTAGTCAAGGTTGTAATATTCAGATGTTTAGTAAGAAAAGCACTCAAGACTGCCATTTTTTAGATAAATTTGAAATTTGCTATCGGGGTCATTAAGGTTAAGTATTTGGATTTACCTGTTACCCTAATGAGCAGAAAATTAGATATGCATAACAATTTATAATGAAAACCATTTCAAATAAAGATCCTGTCATATATATTGAGTAGTTATGTGTATTTAATTTCTTATTTATGTAGAAAAAATTGCTCTTTAGACTAAAACAGCATACTGGCCTTCCTAATAATGGCAGTACCTTAAGAGTAGAGTGTGCGAGTTACATTCCTTGAATGCAATCCTGTTAGCATAAAGCTAACGACTGATGTGTCATTTGCACTGATTATATTTTTTGCACATCTCCTTAATTAATGAAAACCATTTACATATCATTGCATTTAGGGTGCTTTGATATGAGTCAGTTTCAACTTTACTTTCTGTAGTATTGAATAACAGTTTCAAATGCTACAGAAAACGTACAAAACAAGTATTTTTTTTTAAATTTATTTTAGAGATATATGCCGCTTTCTTAATTTAATAAAGCTTAAATCTGTAAAATTTTTAGTGCTCTTGCTGATAGTGTTTAAAATATTTTTTTAATGCTCTGCAATACAGTGTCATTTTAATAAAATTGTGACAGTATAATGTGATGTTAGGTTTCTTAACGTTTGGATTGTCCATACCAAGTAAAGAACTTCTTTACTTGATTGTTTAGCTCTGGAAGGTTTATATAAGGATGAGGGTAGAGACCTACATCTTAGCTCTATTTCTGATTTGTTATTTCATTAGTTATTGCATGCTTTTTTTATGTTGACACAGCTTTTTAGAAAATACTCATAACTCACTGTCATTTTGAAGCAGTGGTCATTTTCTGATTCTGCTTTTCTTCTGTAGTAAATGAAACCGTATTTTTCCGGCAGCTTTTCATTCTGTCTTTCCCTATTTTGCCTTGGCATTTATTTTTTAGGTGAATGAAAAAGATGCTGTTTGCAAAGCCATAGAAACAAATTCTAATGTAGCTGTTTTAGTGATGGATATTTGCTGTTCTGTGGGTTACCTGCCATTCATTTTCCCTACTGACAAACATCTGAAGACATGTTTTGAATGTCACTTGACTTCTTCAACCACATTTGTCATACTAGTATCTATTTATATAAAGATTCAGTCAGCTTGAGAAAAAATAAGAAGATGGTGGCCCTGAGATCTAAGGAATCAGAATTTTCTTTGCTGGAAGTTACTTCTGCCTGAGTTTTTAAACTGAGGCTTTCTGAAGGTCAAGAAAGCAAATAAAAAAAAAAATAAAACAGGATGTAATGTTGTGTCTGCATGTAGTCCAGAAAGCCCATATAAAAAAATCCTCCAATAGAGCAGTGAACGAGAGATGAACAAATGTGGAATATATTACAATCAAAAAGCCATGGGAATAGATAACCAGATCCATAAAGCTAAGGTAAAATTTCTGTTTTGGCCCTAATGTTTTGCGTATCTTCCATTTTTAAAATGTTTTATTTTTTCATTCTTTACTCCCAGATATTTGAGTGTACTTTCTGTGGCTCTCATCTGTATCCAGCAATCATCATGCTATTTCCAAAGCTTTATGTTAAGAAGGGAACTGGATTATCCCCCACAGAGTTCCAAACCCAGGCTGAGTCCTTTCAGTTGCACATACAGAATTAATCCACTCGTAGTTAAGCGGTAAAGGACTAGCCTAACTGCACAGTCACATGTTGGACTGTAGCCTCCAGTCCCAATAAATAGTGAAACATCAGCCTGGCTCTGTAGGCTGTTGATGTGGACCTCTGAAACTGGCTGCACAGCTCTGCAGCTGCACTTCTTTCCCATATGGCCTGGCTCTAGAAGTAGTTTAGTCACATTTGCGTGGTGCAAAATTGGCTTTGACAGGTGAAACTTGAAAGATTTCACCTGTGAGACTGGTAAGATCTACATATGCAAGCTATAGTAGTGTTTCTGCATCTTCAACCTTGTTAATCTGCAATTTGGATAAACAAACCCAGCATAGCTGTCTTAGATAAAAGTGGTTGTATGTTAATCAGGCTTTAAGTCAGAATAATGTTTCCAAAAGCTCCAGAGCTAGTTGATTGAAAAAAGCATCTTTAAAAGGAGGAAATCATCATTTACTACAGGCTTTGTCTATATGCCAGATTACTTCATAGAGTATTCCTGCTGGTCTTTAAGACTTACTTGCCACTTCTTCTTCTTTTAGATCAGCACACTCTAGCCCCCTTCAGAGAGGCAATTCCTTACTGTAACCTCACTAAGGTATTTGGAGTCTTTAGGACTAGAGATTTTTATTGCTGTAGATTTTGAAATGCAATCTTCGCAAACATGAATTGCATTAAGTAAATGAACAGTGATGCACACAAGGTGAGCATCGTGATCACGGTGTGCTCCTCTGAAGCAGACCAAATCAGTTCCAAATAAAATGTGTTGGGGTTTGAGTTACATACATTTATTTGGGATTCCTATAATCTCTCTGTGCATCCTACCTCTCATGGCCCATTTAAGCGGTCACAACTTTTATCGATTTTATTAAAAGCAATGTGATACAGTAGTATCAGGAGATTGGAATTTTTTCTTCTGTTAGGAACAAGCCTGAGGTTGTAGCAACAGAAAGATTCTAGTGGCCTGTAGTCACTGCTAAGTGACTAATTTATAACCAAATTTTGTTTGTAAATATAAAAAACTGAGCACATCTGTATAATGGTTGACATACTATAAAATCTAGTCACACAATCAAATATTTAAAATATCATTTAGAATTTGGTACTAAGATAAGTGTCTGTCATTTAGGTTTCATGTATATTCCTTTTTTTTTATTTCTCCATGGCCTGTGATAGGAAAAGAAATGCCTTCCTTCAGTATTTCTGCTTTTGACCATTTGTAAATTCTCTCAGACATATATTAGGGTACAAAATTAATATGTAAGTAAGAAGTGTCATATATTATCACTTCTGTCCTCCTCATCGATTGTAAACTGCAAGCATGAGACATTCTCCATGGAAATATGTTGATTTGTCTCTAGATGTAGCTGACAGTAAGTCAACAACAGACTCTTTATGTCAACCTTTTCTTAAATGAATAGGGTGTTTTTCTAAATTTGTAATGTGCTTTTTTTAGAAGACACATAGTCCTTCGAACCAAGAAAAATTATATGCAACCATGATTACTAGTTTGAAGACAGTCTATGAGCTTCCCTTGAATGAGTCATGTTGAAAGGAAGTTGCTCAATTTTGTATTTTAAATAGTAGCAAAAAAAATTCTGAAAATAATAATGTTTTCACTTCAATTTTGCCTGATTTTGTTAATTAAACATGGTAGAATATGTACTTTAATTTATAATGTATTAAAATTTAACTTGTAGAGCTTCTGTTCTCTATTTGGGCTGATAATACACTATTACTAGTCCTGTTAATGGTAGTCAGCTGGCCTACATGCCATAGTTTCAGAGGGTTTTAAGAACAACTGATTACTTAGATACCTAATAGTTTCTAAATGTCCTATTTCTTACATGTGGCTTTTATCTTTAAGTAGGAAAGATGAGGCAAGCCATCTGCATGCTGTAAATTAGTCAAAAAATGCTTGTAGTTTCATTTCTAAGAAATTTAATATTGTGGCAAATTGAGAAGGTTAGCTATATATTTTTTTTCCCTAAGAGAATTTAAATCTTTTCAAAGAATTGAGTTGTTAGAGACATTAACTTAGTCTTCTTTCAGACTGTATAAAACCATCCTTTATCAGCAGACTATCAGAAAGACAAGGAAACAATTTCTTTTACAGAGATGATTGAAATTGACATATTTTTTTAAGTTAATATAATATTATATTCTACATTTTAAGTAACTTTTATGAGAAGTGGACAAATAATACATTATATCCAAAGGCTTACCAGGATTAGTGCTTAAGATGCAGCATGCAGATTGCTCTTTAAAGGTCTTCTAACAGAACAGTCTTTTCTTTTAGCCTCCTCCAAACTCCTGATGCTTTCCAAAAAAAAAAAACAATTGATATTTTTCTCCAAATTTGGCAGAGGTTTAACACCTTTTTTTTTTTTTCCTTGTTTTTGCTTTTTGGATGATGTAGTTGACTATTATTAAGTATTTGATATATGTGCAGATGGCTGGGGCAGTAAAAGTGAAACTTCATAACTGTGTCTGAGGAGCACATTATTTAGTAAGTTTAATGAAAATAGATTGTTAGGAGAGATGTAAAGTATCTCTGGAACAGATCTCAACCAGTTAATTAGAGTGCTTTCCTAGAATCCCTGATCTGTGGTTGCACACCACAGATTTAGGTATGTAGTAGAAGAAATTAAATGGCTTGAATATTCACCTGTTTTATTCCTCTGGCTCTTGGAGCAGTGGTGAGAAAGATAAAAATTTTGAGATGTTCACTAGGTAAGATACCATCATGGAAATCAATTAATGGACTATGGCTGTGGGGAACAATGTGCATTTTTCTTTTTGGCTGCACAAGTCTCTCTTTGGCCATTTCTCCAGCTGTTTCTAGTAGCGTTAATGGCAAGATCTTTTCTGCCGTCTGCTATTCTCATACAAATCACCCTTTGTAGTGGGCAGAGTGGGAGCTTCAGACAAAGTTTATGAAAGAAGCCCTCCTGCTGCTCAGTCACAGGGTGCAGAAAGGACTCCCTTGCTGTCTAAACTTCTTCTCAGAGAGGAGCCTGGGTGTGGCTGGATCCCATCTTAGCCCCAGATTTTGTCAACAGTTTATGTCTAAAGGATTACATAGGTGTAACTGAACCTTTGTACAACTTTATCCTGCAGGATTAAGGATGGCAAACCATATATATATATATACACACCTATATATTCTTTATTATGGTAATGATTAGACAAAAAGATCTTAATCAGAATTATGTACTACATAATATAGGAGCTATAACAACTATTATAGTGTAGTGCACTATGAAACAATATTGAAGCAATTAAGTTAAAACTATCATATTAAAGCTAGCAAAAACAATTAATAAGTAGAGATTGATGTTACACACCCATGCCAATGACCATGGGCAAATCTCTTTTGCCCAGCCTCAAGGAGTAACCCTGGGGACATTCCCACTCAAGGGAGGAATCTCCATACAATACACTCCAAGAAGACAATCCCATTAAAATTTGAGACTGGGCTTTTATAGCAGTATACTGTTAGTCATACATCTCCAGGCCAGCTGCATCAGCTTAGCAGCTTTAGATAAGTTTTTAGTAGTATTGCTTGTTTATTCCTTTATCTGTATACTTCACCAGGTCTACCACATCTTCATGTCACTATCAGGATGACTAACTTGGGGATTGATGAGCCGAATTGGTTTCAGCATTATTCAACACCACTGGTAGCTTTGCAAACAGGGCATTGTTTGAGTTGGTTTACTCCATTCCAGGCAGAGCACCCTTGTGTGTGCACCTTGGAGGAAGAGTTACTAGCACATTTTGAAAAGTTCTGAAAAGCAGAGCAGCTAAAGTGGGAAAAAGAGCACGATATTGAAGGCAAATCTTGCAACTGAGTATGCTAATAGTGAGTGGTAGACTTGAGCTGCTCCATGCCCAGCTGTTTGCATGATATGCTGAATGCTTTCACGTGCCTCAATTGCAAGAGATTCGCTTTTGACAGGAATGGTGGCTACTGAGTGCCAGGGAGCAGCAAGAGCAGGACTTGAAGGTTAAAGGTGACCCAGGAGCTGAAAGCAGCCACAGCACAAGATGAGCAGTGCCTTTATTGCCAGGGCACAGTCCAATTGCACCCGAGTTGAATAAGCAGAGCAGGGTGGTTATAGCAATAGATCTTAGGAAGTAATCATATGGCAAAAGCAAGGCAACGAGCCAGAGCAGTGATGTGGGGATGAGGATTGTAGGTAACACCTATAGGATAGAGCAGCCCGAGACTAAATGAGTCTTCTGAGGCCATGGGCTCATGAGTGGAGTCTTATCAGGACTACTACACAGCCTCTTGGTGCATTTGACCATGATACTGAGCTTTTCAAATGATCAAGCCCAAATGAAGCTCTTAAATGACATAGCTTGTTAGACCAAACTGCAGTGAATACATGAGTACAGAGTGTAATAATCTGATTAAGATTGTACTGATTTGTCATGTTTAAGTTAAACATGACAAATTAAAAAATGTCTAATAGTTTCAGAAGACCTTAGGTCTCTGATAAAAACTCTGTATCTAACTGTTGTGATCTCTCTTATTTGTTTTATTTGGCCTAATGCATATATCTTAATGTGCAAGGCAAGGACAAGTAAGCAGACCAGTGCTTGTGTTAAGCTTTGAGTAAATGCCAAAGACCAGTGTTTTCTCCTTACTGCATATTGGTAATAGTGGAAGATCTTGTTAAAGCCAACTTGTTCTTGTATTCAGCTACAGGACTGAGCATTTTGCACTACAAAATATCTGATTAAGTGCCTAAATCTCCACCCTTTAAATCATGTGAAAGATTGTATTATGGTGAGACACTGGAAGAAGCTGCCAGAGAATCTGTGGATGTCCCATCCCTGGAAGTGTTCAAGGCCAAGTTGGATGGGGCTCTGGGCAACCTGGTCTAGTGGAAGGTGTTCCTGCCCATGGCAGGCAGGTTGGATTAGACGATCTGTAAGTTCCCTTCCAACCCAGACCATTAGATGGTTCTCTGTGTCATCTTGATTCCTGACAGTTCTCAATTTTCTACTAACCTAAAGAAATAAAAGAGCTAGTCAAATATTTGGCAACAAAAAACTGTAAAGCTTCATGGGGTTATTGCCTTTAACTGTCTTACCCAATATCTACTTTTTCACACAATTACATGAAAAGAAAAAAAGTACAGTGAAAACACACAGTATGATAGTGTGAAAATTACTCTGCTAAGTCTACAACTTCTCAAGTAAGATAACAGCCTGAAATCAATGGGGTGACACACAAGTCATACATAGCATTTCTTCTTGTGTGCATGTTGAGCCCTTCAGTGGCAAGAAAGTGTTCAGTGGACTCTGAGTTAGAAAAGTGTAAATGTTTTCTGCTAACAGTATGCTATACATTATAACAGTGGCAGAATCTGATCCTGAAACAATTAAAATCTCATTATTGTTATCTCATTATATTAAAGAAAAGAAACACAATTCTTTTATATGCTAAATTTGTCTCTGTATGACTTAATAGCCTGCTACTGAAGCAGGCAAAAATGCAACGATAACGTAAACCTTGTTTTCTTCCCCCAAGGTATGAACTGTGCTTAAGTGAATTGATGTGCTTTTTTGCATGTTCTGGGATATATTAAATTGGAATCTGCACTCATAAAAATGTTATACAGTGTGTAGGAAATGACATGTTAATATTAGATGCCCTCTATTTATTTCTATTTGCCTTCTTTTTTTAAAAGCCTGTATGTAATTTCTAGGTGTTTCAGAGCTTCACATAACCATTTTCTATTGAAAAAACAGAACTCAAAGCATATTCTAGATCACAGTTAAATCTAGCTGTGTCAGGTAAATGTGCATATTTAGATTGTGCCAGCATCAACTTAAATCAGTGAACAAAGTTTACACTTAAATCTCACTTTGGCTTCCATGTAGTTGATAACTGCAGAGGTCTGCTGCTTGACCACTGCTGTTCTCTAGAAAGAAGGCTTATGCTGCAGAAGAGAAAATGAAGCTCAAGGACTTTCCTTTCCGTGAGAAAGCATAGAAAGGAACAGGTTGCCCAGAGAGGCTGTGGAGTCTCTTCCTCTGGAGATGTTCAAAAGTTGTCTGGACACAACCCTGCATAACGTGCTCGAGAGAACCCTGTTTGAACAGAGAGGTTTGACTGGATGACCTCCAGTGGTTCCTCCCACCCTGACCCATTCTGTGAAAGTTACTGATACTTTTTCTCTATGTACTTTTTTTCACCTGAATACACTTGAATTTTTGGCATATAATAACAAACTGAACCCATAATGAACACAAAGTTAAGTGATTAAGACCTATAAATAGGATAGAATCCAAATGGTTTCAAATCTCTAGAGCAATAGAAGTCACCAGGCACTACCTAGCATGTAAATAAGCACCTAAATAAGCATGTAGCTAAAACTTGTATGACAAATGAAATTATTTGGTATACAACTGGTATTTATTCAAATCATCTGTGTCAAGGGTAAAATTCGACATATATGTAAAAAATAGGTATACAATGCATGCAGTGGCAAAACAAAAACACTCCACACAACTCAGGCTATTTAATCTTGCTCCGCTTTGTTCATACACATCTTTTAACACTAAAAAAATTAGATGAACGCTACTGCATTGCTCTTTGTATCTTTTATGAAAGTATTCTGCCTTCCAAAAGTTGCCAGAATCTTTAGATGAATTTTTAGGTACATAAAAGAAGTAGCAGTACTTTCCTGAACCTCAGCTGTGAAGAGGAGAGAGTAGAAGCATCTTATTTTCTGGAATAATTCACGGGGAACAGATTTTAGAAAGCCACAATGGAAGATGTATCATAGATATCTAAGAGTTGTTCTGAATAATTTTACATATGTCATACTTTCTTGGATTCTAGTTTAGGATTTTTTCTTCTCTGTTATGACACAGAAGCAGCTTTAGACATTGCTTAATGCAGCTTTATCCCAGATCCTTAAAAATTTCTGTGAAACATTTTGCTTGTAACTTTTGGGCCCTTTGGACCTTGACTGTCAGAGTAGCTTCAATTCCTTGTATATTGTGGGTATGCTGCTGTTGCAAGTTCATCTAAGTCAGGCGACCCTGAGGCTTTTTTCATGGTCTTTCATTTGATAACATCTTTACTATCACTGATATTAATAAAGTCAATGTACTACCTTTCTGTATTCTGACTTTCTACCCTGCAGTCAGGAAGGATCATTTCAGAAGGTAAGAGTAGCTCATCTTTATTCTGGTAATTAAATGTAAGAGAAGTTTTACAGACCTTTCATATAATTCATTCACTGACCTCCTTCAAACATTAGAATTAATTATTCACAGGCTACTTAGTTTTCTGCAACAAAAACAAAGTATATGGCTGTAGTGTTTGTATGGCTTTTTGAAACTAATTTAATTGTTGCAGAAGAGTTACGGCATTCATTGCAATCAGAACTCAGGAATCAAAACACTATCGGATACCGAGAGTCCAGACTGTAATAAGTACTTGATTTGTCACTTGGAGCTGCAGGGGACTGTAGTGTCTGAAGACTTATAGTTAGAGGATAAAATACACTCTTCACTCTTCATTTCACAGAAAAAAAGACATGGAAGCATAAAGTTAAGGACCTAGCATTCCAATAATGTTGCCATCTTAGTGAGCCATGGTGTAAGGATATGCTAGGATGAGCACATCCTAGTGTGCTAGGATGTAAATCTGATCTGCTATAACCAATTTCTAAAATTTCAAACCAACTTAATACATTTAATCTGAAGCCATAACAACTTTAAATATATATATATAGAGAAAAAATTAACTCTGATAAATTTATTTCTTGAAGGCTATTATTTAAGCACCCTCTAAATATTCTTAGGGTTATTCTAGCACACTTTTTTTTCCAATAGTCACACGGATCAGTAACACCCAAAGATGGTGTTGGTGCAAAGTACAATAACATGCAAAATACCTTCACTTTTTCATCTGCCTAGTCCTTCTTTGGGGAAGGGTGATGTCATTACATGGGTTTATTACTGCATCTCACCTGCGTAGCTCAGCTATCACAATGTTCCCTTTTAAAAGATCCTGTATAGCTTCTGACCTTAGTGATGTAGTCATCTTTCTGCTTACAGCTCTTCTGATTTTGCAAAAACTGCTTTCAGAAACACAGTTCATTGGTTAGAGCAAAGGAAGGGGGGAGTTGTGTTGCACTACTCATAATTGTTATTAATTTTCAGTGGGCTCTTAAATCTGTCAAAAGATTTATATTTAACAACAAATTCTTTGAAATACCTTATTTATGTCAGCAGAGTATTGAGGAAATTTTATTAAAATGCTGCAGAGAGGTTTGTGTTTAGTGAGCATCTGACTGTTGTTCTTGTCCCATCTGGGATATTAAGACCAGAGATCTTGATTTCTTTAGCTTATTTTTAGATTATTTTTCTTTGAAATGTAATTCAGCAGCATTAAAGTGCTCACAGAACCCAAAAGCTCCCAGACCTGAAACACTATGGAAAGGCTGGGAAGAACCTAGACTAAACTGGTGATACACGTTTGATAGGGGTTCTTCCTCCTTCAAAAAGAAGATAGGTTCTGTTTCTCTGAAAAGACTTTGCTCTGCCAATCAATTTATGTAAGTAAACACCTTTACCTATAGAGAAAATAAAGGTCTATGGCCTTCATTATTTTGGCTCACTTTTGTTATATTAAATACCAAAGACTTTAATGAAAGCTAAAGGATAATTTTTAATACAATTAAATAACAGTGAAGTAATGATACTTTTCATTCCCATAGCTTTAAAATGTAAAGGTAATTATTTTCCCAGATCTCTGTAGAATAGGCATGTATCATTATCCTTAGAGTACAATGAAGTACAGCAAGGTTAAACAAATTTCTCAGAATTAGAAAAAATATGGAAAACCAAAAATAGACTAATTTCTTGTCATCTTGCTCTGTTCTGTTTTCACAAGATCAGCCTTTATTAAGTTGTCATCTGAAGCACCTTTAGCAGGTTATACCTATGAAGAATTTAAATGAAAGGCTTCTAAAGTTTATTTAAGAAATTAACTATCAAGACAGGGGATATAAAAAGCATTGCGCTGAGGATGAATTTTGTCAGATAGACACAGTTTAAAGTCCCCGACATACTGCTTTGTTGGATGCAAATTCCTTGTGGACTTTCTTTTCAGGACTGAAATGCTTATCAAAACAAAACCCAAAATGCCCTGATATACGAGAAATAGCTGGGTTGTGGTACTGCTAAGTTTCTCTAAGCAGAACAAGTTTCCTGCTGCTGTAGGGAACCTGAAATACTGGTAGTGTCCTCTGGTAGCTTTTGTACTACAAGCCCTACATTTTTTACAAGGCAAAGGAGAGTGATCTGTAATTCATGACATGCAGGGACAGAGCTCTTGGCTTTTCTTTGGAACCTCTTTTACTTGCTTGTGTTTGACTATGGGGAATGGGGCAAAACAGGGATACCCAGCATTTTTGTTTTTTAATTCTTAATGGATCTTGCCAAGTCCTTACTTTGTAGACTTCAGGGTGAAATCGCTAGAAGCAAAACAGTCTCCTGGCAAAATTATATGATAGATATTCAGTTTAGTCAGCTTTACAAGAAAAATAAGGTTTAAAGTCAGTGGTTTTTTCCTTTGGAGAAAACAAAACAAAACAAAACCCCCCAACTTTAATATTAAGCTGTATAGACAATATACCAAATGGGGTTCCTCAAGTGAGTAAAAAATAACAATTTCTATTTAGATTTGTCTTTGGGGGTATGAAATTAGCATGAGTTCAAAAGCTGTTTTCATGAGTTTTTGCAAATTTCTTCTACAGCAAAATTTAGCTGCTTTCACCAGCCATCATTGCAAGTTGCCAGGAAAGTGTCAGAATTCTTCTCAGTAAATCAGTTTGTACAAATTTGTCCCAGGTAGAAAAAATATTTGCAAAGATAATGAGTCTCATGACTAAAGGAAAAAAAATAAAAAAAATCTAGCGTTGTGGAAAGAAAAATAGTCTTCTTGCTGAAGAGTGTTTAATTTTATCTTGGTAAGGATTTTATCTTGTTTAGGATTATTATTTGTATCCTTGTAGTAAGTTCTACTGTTTACTGATCTAATAGTTGGTAAGAAAACATGATTTATGACCTCCAGAATATTTTTAGGTTTCTAAAGAAGGTTGCTACTCTCTCTGAAAAAGAATTTCTTCTGTTTCTCTGCAATATTTTCATTGCCTATTTTGCATCTTACAGATTATCAAGCTCTGTAGTCTGTGCTTAAATAAGTCCATACAGTTGCACCTTGCACCCTGAAAACAATTGTACAAAATCAGTTATTCCTTCAAACACTGAATGCCACTAATGAGACATACTGGTGATGAGTGGACCCCAGCCTCAACTGGTAGTTCAATTTTAGGACTCTAAGAAAAAGCAAGTAGTGCTTTTCTGCCAGTGGCTCCAGATACATTACAGTGCTGTTATCAGACTGCATGCCTTACTTGCCAGAGGTCTTAACACTCTACAGTTAGAATGCCTGGTACTGTAAGGAGAGGAATGCCTGGTACGTCAGTAGACATGTAGACCATGCTTGAAAGATCTCGAAGATCTAGTCTGAAGTTCAAAGCAATGCTGCATTCTTAATACACAGAGGAATTGTGATGCTGTGTTTGCATCTCTCTGTTTGTGGAATAAAGCTCTCTTGGGTGGATTCTTATTTTGGGAAAATGGTTTTTTAGGATATTTAAGAGAAAGCTTGGTATAAAGAAGAAAAGAATTACAAGCTTACACATTGCTTGAAAAGCATTTATTCTATAAGAACACAGTTTAATAAAAAACCAAAAAAAAGGCTTTTTTTGGGGGGGATTTGTTATATCAAACTCTAACGTAAAAAACCTCTGTTGCTGGACTGGCTTCTGTCAGAATCTGTCTGGGTTTTTCCTGCAAACTTATGCAGTAATCTTTCCATTTTCAATTTGTGCACAGGCCCTAACTCAGAACTTGCAGTTCTAGGGCTAGTCAAGCTTCTAAGTCCACTGCTCCAGGAACTTAGTGAAGGTCATTCAGCATCTTTGTCTATAAGGCAAACTAGAATGTGTCACAGATGGGAAGGAGAAATATCTAGACATTTCTGTTCATTTAGAAAAGGATTGTGTCTGCAAGCATAATGCCATTAATTTTCCTTCTCAAAAGTTTTCTAAGTAAAGAAATGTCAAAAGGCAAAACCCTGAGGGAACCATTCTGGTATGATTTCTTTTATATTTAAAGATTATGTTCAAGAGAGGCAATACACTTGTTAAAAGGGTAGGTGTTTTATATGAAGTGAAAAATGGAAGACATTCTGTAAAAGACTTAAAAACAAATTCATCACTTCACACATTAGGCTATCTAGAGATGAGATTTTGGCACAGCGTTTGAGGATAAATGGCATGTCTGTTTGATCAAAGAAGTTTTTTGAGATTAGCTGAATATTAAATATGTAAATATACTCGCCTCTAACAGGTGTGTAATTGGCAAGAATGATCAAAGTATCCTTTCAAATCTCTAGACAGATACTAAGTATGCATTTTCCCTTGTTAAAAATTGTACTTTTTTTTTTTTTTTTTTTTTTTTTTTTTTTTTTTTTGCTTTTTAAAGGAGCTTCATTGTCTGCTCTTCCTGGGGAAAGAAAAAAATCATGCTGACAAAGAAGACTTCTTTTGAAAAAGCTGGAAGAGGAACATTTGCTGTGATATATTGATCCTTTGGAAGCAGCCGATAGTGGCAAAGCCCACTCCATCACCTAGGAGTCTGACAATCCTGGTAACAGGCTGGCCAAACTGCATGAATCTGATTTTTGCATTCCTTACATCCCTGTGCTAGCAGCTGTTATCATAGTATTAGCCTTCTGTAGTCCTCATGTAACCTCTTGAAACTTATATGGGCTCCATGCTCTGAGACTACCTGCCAAATATTTAAAAAAAGAATCATCATCACCTCTCTCTTTCTATTCATTTTCCACCTGGGGAGAAAATAGCTTGATTAGTTTGGGTGATGATAGGAAGCTGGAGGAAATCCAATCATGATTTTTCAGTCTGAAGGGTTTATTTCCTTTCATTTCATTCATTTCCATTCAGCTGAAGGTAATGAGGTTATGCAGGTCTGGTTTCAAAGGGCACAATTTTGAAATGATGGGTTTTGCTTAGGTACATTATAGCTTTAAATTAGTGATTTTGATGAAGTTGCATAAACTGGAGTATAATGCAGTTTCTTTCCCCCAGAGATATGGTGGCTCAGCAGGGAAGATATGCAGTGATATTTTTTCTTTTTTTTTTTTTTCCCTCTCTCCACTAAAGTGCACAAGAACAGATCTGCTGAGTAGGAAGTGCTATTTTTACATAATCACTTTTCAAACCAGATCCTCACTGTAGACATTTTGAAGAGACCAACTAAGCATCCTAACAGGCACTTCTCCTCCAGCTGCAAAACTGCATACAAGAAGTTGTAGTATAGGTCATTTAGTAATTTAATAGTCTCCTCTTTATATAATTCTGCTATCAGCTAGCTGAAGTATTTCCCAATAAGTGTTCTTCACATTTCTGGGGTTAACCATCCAGAAATTCCTTGTTTACATACAAACAGCTTATGATTGCCAAAAGAGATTTTTGAAATGTAGGTATCTGAAAAAGAATGTAAATGTGGTTATTTTGTTTTGACTTTTTTTTAATTTACTGGGATGCATTACTCTAACATCTGACTATCTAATTGAATCTCATAATCAGCCCTTTGAGACAGGGAAATGTTATTATCCTCATCATTCAGATGAGAAGTATTTTGCTTAAAGCTGTCCAGGACCTGCATAAAAGAGAAGGGAGATAAAACCATCTTTCATTTTTCAATATGAATTCTTCAAATTCTAATGAAGTAGCAAACATGATTAAAGTGCTTGTTTACAAGGTGATGCAGAGGCAGCTCTTTCTTGACCATGTGAGTGACTCCTATCCTCTCACCTCTTTTTTTGACTCCCTCTAGCTGCTGCCATTGACAGCACTTCTTATTCTTTGCACCAATATTAGTGAGAGCATATTTTTCCCTGTGTGACTTAGGCTAAATTTCTCTTTTGACCAGGCTTGCTATAATCTGGGATGACTGTTAGCCACTCCCTTCTATCTGCTCTTTATCTAAAGAAAAAAACCAATTATGTCAAAAGCAAAACAAACGAGAAATAGCAGCTCTAAACACATTCATAAGACATAGATCTGATAAGCATGTAGTAACAATAACAATTCAAAACACTTGTTGAAAGCCATCCTTTCAATGAAAATTTACTACATGCGTACTTAATCTTTCTTTATAATTTTTGCAGAAGTTTTTACATAAGAACCTTTGGCTCACATGAGGCAAATTAACTTCTTTGCATGCCACCCGGGTTACACTGTTTGTGATACACAGCTGACATTAATAGGTAAAAGGGTCAAGTGTCAGCAAAAGCAGTAATAAATAAAAGATATTTTGAAGGCTTCATTCCATCTCTTCCTTCCAACATGAAAAAGAAGATATTTTTTCTTATTCCTGAGAACAGTCTCCTTGACTTTGATAGCTCAAATTTCAGAACACCTGCATAAGTTTTTTTAGCAGCATAGCACGGGACCGCAGGGCACATATCCAGATGAGGGTTTTGAGCCAAGTTCCAGTTCAGTGACTTACAGGCTTTGTGGGTAGAAGTCACAGTCTGCTTAAACTCAAAGCAGTTTTTGTTTGCATTAGAGACTCACAACTCAAATACTGGCCTTATTAGCCTTAGAGTTTGAATTAATATTGCCCCATAGTTTCTTATTAATATATATTCTACCTATCAGGACAGCTGCTTTCAAGATCAATTAGCTTTTGCTTCCTAGCACAGTCTCTCCTGTTCATAGAGAAGCCTAGATGATGCTGCAAGTTGAGATCCTTTTAGGATTAGCTGGACAAGGTCTTCCCTCATCTCTGACTAACAAAGTGTTTTGCTGAGTTCTGAAACAAGCAGAAGGAAAATGTACACAAAGTGTCAGTGAGTCATTTGTGGACATGCCTCTGGGCATTTATCCTTTTCTCAGGGAGGCATTTTTCCTCTAATCCACTGAAGCAGAAGGAAGTAGTATTTTAATTTTAGGACTGCACTTAAATGCTAACATTGTACTTTTAAGTCTTAGATTTTTGATATACATATTAATAAAATATGCCAATATTGAAATAAGGAAGCAAATCCACAATGGATGAACAGGCAAGTGAGTACATCCTACCCGGTAATGATATGCTGAAAAACACCTTGAAAATGACCACATGGGCCTCTGCTCTCCAAGCAACAGATGTGAATCACTGCACATCCCTGCCTTGTAAAGAAACAAATAACTATTGTGCTATGTTTACATTCTAAGATACAAAGTTAAGCAGTCATCTACAAACTTGGAAAGCTGGATGCTTTGTATATTAAAAAGTTTTGGCTGCTATATTCTTTACATCCTTGTGTAAAAGGAAGTTTCACTGAAGAAATTACTTTCCATTCTTCCTATTTGATGACTTTTGCACATTTTAGATTTTTTCTTTTCTTGCATAACAAAGTTTAATCAACAACTTCAATGATAATTCAGTATTTTTGTAAAAAGAAATGTATTATTTTACATAGTTTATTCCATAATCTTTAGTTTTAATGCATTTTAGAAATATAGATAATTCCAAACTTTGTCTGCTAGATTCAATTAAAAAAGATTGTTTACACATTTATTTATTTATTTATTTATTTAAGAATATTCTAGAAAACTGCTAGTATGCTACACTGAAGAAGTGTATATTAGATTATCTGGTAACATATAATTATGCATTGATGCATTAGTACATGAACTCGCCTTTTGTATTTCTTTGCCTGAAGACCCTAATTCTATCAGAAGAGCAGAAATACAATAAAATACATTACTTGGTAAAAAAAATTGTTAGATAACTTAGTTTTGAATATCGAAATGGGCAATAAAGTTGTTTTCATATGTGAAGCTAAGGGATCATTCCAAGTGCTGCTAGAACTCTCAGGCTTTGATGAAAAAAGTGCCAACATTAAGAATTATGAGAAATGCTGTTTTCTTTGTCTTTTCCCTGGTTATTTTCTTTCAATTTTAGTGACACAGTTAATTTTTCTTGATTTATAGAAAATAGGTATAAATTTAGAGGCTGTCTACATGTTAAGCTCTTTGAGATGAAAAGAAATGTTCGGAGTCCTTAGACAAGATTGCAGACTTGTAAAAATGAAAGCATATTTTTCTAATATAATTTTTAAAGGGTAAATGTACTCCCAGCTGTGCCATATTTCTGTAACTAACGATATGCAAAAGGCTGGCCCCTCAGCTGACGGACTTCAGTATTACTTGATGCTAGGAAAGGAGAATCCACATAAACACATGGCTTGCTAAGTAGGAAAAGTCTGCAGTGTGTTAGCTAAGGAATAGGACAAACGAAATCTAAAACTATGCAGTTAATAGGTGAAAAATCAACATGCTCTTAGTTTTTCCTCAGATTCAGCTGTCGAGAAGGGAAAATATATCTTTACAGTTTATTTTCAATCTTTGTTTACAAGTGAGAACTATTTTCCCAGTAAAGAAGCTACTGGAATGAAAGACCAGTTGAGAAATACCCGATAGACACTGTGCTTGGGATAGTTCTGTTTGTATTAAGCTTCTGATTAGTAATATGAAATGTCCAATTTGCTAAGAAGGCTAGAAGAAGAATTTCCCCTTGCTTTCAAATTGTTTACCAATCTGCATTTTTTTGAGGCATGTAATGCCCTCTGGTGGTTCACAAGCTTTATGGCAAGTTAAAGTACTGGGAGAATGGGAATTAACGGTTGGGTGTGCTTCCTTTCTTTCCCTGCAATAGCTCAGTCACAGAGCTTTTCTAGCCATCTACAGTTTTGATAATTCTTTTGGCAAGCCGTTGGGGCTTTATTCAGAGCTGCTTCAAAGAGGACAAAGCTCTCGCAGCCCTGTCGTGAGTGAACTGTACTCCCTTGGAATAGGTAAAAAGCCTGCCAGTGCTGAAGCAGAGCTTAAGTCAGGTTGTACTCTGAATTGCTCTGTCATAAGACTAGAAATAAAATACATGTCTTGTTCATGATTTAGCGCTGTGTATCATTGCACAAAGAGGACCAGATAGTGTTTTGTGAAGATTGTAATTTTTTTAGGACAGGGGATGAAAAGGTGATTGAAAAGACGATGAATAGAGAATTGACATAGGCGATCTCTTCCCCTACCCTGCCCTTCCCTTTCCCTCAATCCTATCTACCTGATACTGTCTTTCTTTGAAAAACTCTAAGTAGAATTACTGATGAAAAAAACTTAAGTAAAATATATATGAAGTTGTAACTGGAAATGGACTTCAAGCTGCAAATAAAGGCACCATCTCTGGTTACATTACATCTTATTCATGTAATGTAACATTAGTTTCTATTCTCTATCTATCAAAAGGACAGAAGATAGATGCTAGATAAATGGATATTTTTTCTTGACCTAAGTTGCTAAATATAGAATTGTTATATATGTCTTTCTAACAGAGAAGTCACTTTCTTATGTCAAAGACCATCCACCTTAAAAGTTTTTAACCTTTACACTCAAGGCAAGACACCAAATCTTAGCACGACATGAAAAGAAAAGGAAAAGAGCCTACATCATTTATAACTTACAGGATTCCAGCAGGGGAGAAAGAAGAGTGGATGCGTGAGGCTTTTTGAAAATTCAGACGTTCTGTTTTGTTCCACTCCAGCTGTATTTAAATACTACTGCTGCTGAAAGGTGTTGAGATTATTCAACATAAACTGATCTAGACATTAAAGAAATTTTTGCCTTTGGTTAGATTGTTAGTGACAGTGTTGTGGGTTGCAAAGGGCTGATTGTGAAATCAGGCGAACAACAATAATTCAGAAAGTTCATTTGAACATGACAGAGCTGACTGGAGGCTCATTATAAATACCAGCTCCATATAAAGAAAGGCAGAAGGGAATCGACTTCAGTGTTTTTATTCCTGGAGGTGAGAGACACACATCCGCATAGTGAAAATAAACAATGAATAAATAAAAATAAGTCTTGCTTATAAAAGGTCAATCTAGTTTCACCCACACAAATTTTTATTGAAAATTATTTTAAAAACCCACCCTATTCTGGTTACTTCTACTTTCCCATCCCTTTGACAGAGAACCATTCTTTATATTCAGAGAACAATCCTATTTTGGATCATGATTGTTCTGTTACTGTGACTATCCTGCTCAGATCTTTAAGATCTCTCAAAGAAATTCCTGTGAAAGCCCTGCTTTGGCAGTTAACCTGAGATATGCCAACAGGTCAAGAAAGCTATGGTCCATTTTTAAGTGGCTAACTGCACTTCAAATTTTAAAAGTCTTAAGGTAGCTTTCTGCCACAACAATTGGTGTAGATAGGTTGCCTCACAGCACATCTTCAGGTGTGACAACCAGTTTGGTTTTTTAGGAGGGGCATAAGTTCGGTCTGACTGCTCTGAACTGAGTAAAAACTGCATAGCCCTATAAGACAAAGACAAAATTAAAATAGTTACTATTTCAGAGCCAATGCAAGTAACTTCTCCCTGCTACATGTTCTCTCTGTGTGGCAGCTGAATAGTTATTTCACTTACTCGATACTGGCACAGTAACACTGGACAATGCTTTCTTCCTACTGGAAGCATTTGGTGGTTTTGTAAATGTATATATAAACATCAAGTAAAAATGTACTGAATGACCCACCTAACATGCTCTCAAGCCATTTACTGTGGCTACTTGTGGGGATGAAGACAGAAGGATCTAGAACTTCTTGCCTGGAAAGAGCAGCAAAAGTTGTCAAGAGATGTATTTCAAGGCATTCTGTATTACCTACGGCAGGCATGAAGCCCCAGAAATCAAATGTCTTCCAGAACTATGCTGATGCCATTTGGCATGGCAATCTGAACAGAATCTGAGAACTCAGGAGGCTACTGGGATAGCAGAATAGTGACAGATTGACTCTATGGTAAATCCCTTAGTCAAAGCCAATCCTAATAAACCCTGAAGAGACTCACTCGGGAGAGGCTGGGGGAAACAGAAGCTCCTGGTGCACATTAAAGTTCAAATGAGTAACTTCCATCTAGATTCTTTGTTGTGGCTTACCAGTTCTCAGGTTTGGAACAGGGTATTTATTTTTTTAAAAAGCTGGTTGCATTTATGGGGCGTTATGTCCCTGGATAATTTTATTGACAATAGGTATGCATTTAAACCTGCAATTTCTCAGACAGTATTATATTGATTACCTTTCCCATTTTATTGTATACTCCTTAAAGATCAAATCACCTAGAGTACATTAAGGACTAATCTGACTTTCAGTTGAATGTCTTTTTATTATAATAGGTACTTTGGATTAGTGGCACATCAGTTTGCAGAGTGTGTTTACAGCTTCCTCTATTATTGTACTCCCACAACAACTAAAATTAGGGAAGCTGTGGTTTTACCAAAAAAAAAAAAAGTTAATCAGTTTAGATAGCTATTCACTCTACAGAGAACTTCATTGAATAAAATATGATTAAGTTAATGGAGTGAGGTCAGACACTAGTGAAACAGTAGCTACTTGTTTAAAACAAAACATTGTGCAAATCAAGTCTGAAACAAAGAGAAACAAGGTATAAATTTCACTGAATCAATCCTGAACAAGAACAAAGTACAATGTGAAACAAATTAAGAGAATAATAGGTGAATGCAAAACAAACGCAAAAAAAAAAAAAAAAGGGAAAAATGCCCACAAATAAAAATCAGATTGTATCTTAAAGCAGATTAAAGTCAACTAGGCCAAAAGTGATATGAAAAGAAAAACAGAACTATATATGGTGATCTGTATGGTGAGTTGTACTTCAGTCACAAATCTGAAGTGTAGGAAGACAACATTCATATCAACAATTGAATTTTATTGCTACCCAAGTGATATCCCTTGTCCTAGCCCTGGGTTTTTTTTTTCTCTTCATCTTTTCTGACTTGTCTCATCTCATATTCTGTGAGAAGCAATGACTTTTGCCTTCAGGGCTTTCAGTTCATCTCAAGGGGAGAAGAGGCTCAAGAAGTGCTAATACCTTAATCAAGGATACAGCTGTCTGCAAGGGGATATGTTTTGGTCAGGGTTAAGCTTTCAGTTTATGCAGCATCCTTGGACCAATACTGTACTCATGTGACACTTTACCTAGGACCTCAATAAACATGCAATAAAGGTTCTCAGTCTGTCTTCAAGGACTGATGTTTTTTCTTCAGTCTCTAACTGCACTAGGTCCCAGCAGGTGACAGGATGGAAGAGGAAGATGAATCATTTGGATTCTGCTGCCATGGACTGAATTATCTCTGACTTATCTCTGAAACAACTGATGTGTCCTCCCAGAGCTGTAGCTGGCAATCCCCACTCCAGGACTGGTACCTAATAGGAGGCCTCCACCTCCTGTGAGCACCAGCTTTGTTAACACACCATCCAGTGCACCCCAAGCTGCTTATTGGTAAAATGATGGAGGATGTATTAATCCCCAGAAACTTTGCTATTGCAGTTCATCATATGGAAAATTATTTTTAGTCTCTTGTAGTAGCTTCTGGGCAGACCCACATGACTAATCACAAAAGGACAACTGCAAAACTTACTGTTCCACATGTGCTTCATCATTGTTTCATATTATTCTTGGCTCTGTGTAAACAGCACATGCTGCTTACATGTGGCTTATATGGCTCAGCCAGAGTGAGACTACAAGGTGGGAGAATATCCCAGCAAAGCAAAGTGCTTCCTACACTAGAATCATCATAGAACCATAGAATGGCCTGGGTTGGAAGGGATGTTAAAGATCATCTACTTCCAATCCCTGCCATGGGCAGGGACACCTGCCACAGTAAAGAATTTCTCCCTAATATCCAATCTAAACCTGCCATCTTTCAGTTTAAAGCCAATGCCCCTTGTTCTGTCACTCAACGCCCTTGTAAAAAGTTCCTCTCCGGTTTTCTTGCAAGCCCCTTTCAGTTACTGAAAGGCCACAATCAGCTCTCTTGTTGAGCCTCAGAAGGACAAAAATCCTAACTTTTTGCTCATTTACCAACAATCAGAAAATATTTTATTTCCTGTTATATCAAATTACTTACCTTTTGTTTGTTTGTTCTGTATTTTTTGTGTGGGGTTTTTTTCCTGTTGCTGTTGTTGAAAAGGAAATATTAAGAAGTAGTATAGATAACAGACTAAGGCTTCTACTTGGCAGCATTTTTCACCCTATGCACAGGCTGACTGACTGGCTCAGAATTCCCTTTTAGTGTCTAAGTCCTGCACAAGCTGCCCCTGGTGCCCCAGCAGCCCCAATGGTCCTGTCTTATTGGCTCAGAAGTTGTGCCCTGCCACCCTTCCACTCCAGCCATGCTATGTGCATGGCATCAGTAAACACCCTGACAAAAATATATAACTCACACTGATACTTTTTCTCCCAGATAAGCATGCTGGAGACATTGGCTTTATTATAAGACCACTAGGTGGCAATTTAGCAGCCCTGTTTTAAATGTTTAATGTATTTGATTTCCCTATTGCATTAGACACAAACTTGAATGACAAACTGAACAAAGTTCTGGAAAACATGTATTGGCTGTTCCTGCCAAATCTGTTGAGGTCTGTCTGTTTATCACACCCTTCCTAGAGGTGCATTAAATTGGACACTTCAGTGAACACCTCTGGCCAGGTGGCAGGAAAGGTAATTATTGAAGAGTCCTTCTAACTCTTTAATATATCCTTTGTGTTGCAGACTGTATAGGAGTTGTAGCTGGTTGTGCTATCAGGGGACTGACCCTGTCCACAGCCACATGTGGATGACATACCTGCATGCACTGAAGGTGAATTTCTGTGGCAGCACCCACTGCAGCAGGAGAGCTACTGAGGCCTTTGTCTGTGTCTGCCAAATGTGTCATCAGTGACCCCACATCCCCTTCTTCTTCTTGCTAACCCAATATCACAGAGATGGTATGAACCATTTTCCTAGAAATTGAAAGTTGTTTTCCTATGGTTGTCTGAGAGGATTGGATTGCTGTAGAATGCATTTCAGGTCTGGAAGATTTAAGATTGGCATCTAAACAGAAAGAGAGAGGAGATGAGCAATGCAAGTATATGTGTATGTCAGTGTGTACAGTTATTTTCATTGCAAATGATAAAAAGGTGTATATATCAAAACACATACAAAACTTACATACAAGAGAAATGTTTTGATTGCATACCTCTTCACCTTTGTGATAATGTTTATTTTTAGTCCCCCTGTTCAGTGCTGAGAGCTTTTATGGATTTTACTTAGCAGTGAAGTGATGCTCAAATGACTGATCCCAGAACTTTCGTGAAAACTATTCATAGTAGCGCCCACGGTTAATGATTCAATAAGGAGATTTATGAAGTATTTTTTTCCCCAGTGATCTCAAGTGACACACACTAAAAGCAGTGAGCTTTTGATGTGCTGACATTTGTTCCTGGGGAAAAAAATAAAAGAGCAATAGCATATTGTAAAATTTCAGCCTTCAGATGCTAAAAATAGGAGGAAATGGAAGAAAAGAATTGCTTGAAGTCAGAAACCAACAAGACAATATGTAGTGCTTCTCTAGCTTCAAAGCAGGCTGACTCAGAAGCTAATGTTTTGGTGGAAAAGGTCAAGAAGAAAATGGTTTATGATTCTCAGTGATCTTTATATCAAGTGACTCTCAGGTCTCCAATTACAAAGCTGCTACCTGATGAAAAAAAATTCAACCAGTCTGTTAATAGCAGAAAATATTGTGAGTGCAATTGCAGGATGTTGGGGACAGAAGAAATAACATGGATGAGAAGTACTGAGGGGTTTTGTGAAGACTGATGAAAAATAGAACAAAATATGCTCCCAGAAAACACAGTAGGAGGAACTAAATTTATCAATAAATAACTGTACTAATAATAGGAAGATTGATATTGATACCACTTTAGCTCTTTTTTTTTTTTTTTTCTGTGTTTCCTTTCAATTGTGCTTTTCATCTTGAAAGGAGCTGAGAAGGAGATTCTCACTTAAGGTAGGAATAGTTAAGCATTAAAGAGAGTCAGCTGAAGTGGGGGCAGGGTGAGGAAGGGGAGGCAGCTGTTTCCAAACCAGGTAAGAGAAAGGAAAACTTACTTCTTTGTTCATCTATAGCTTGAAAACTGCACTAATTTTATCGTTAATGAATATGAAGGAACAAAGAGGAAAAAACAGGATTTATTGGGATAAGAGATTAGCTCGGTTAGAGCATGGTGCTAGTTGGACTCGATGCTCATGAGTCCCTTCAGAATATAGAATACCCAGAGTATTCTGTGACATCTGTGAAAAGGGTTAACCCTCATCACTATATATAAGTATCTGAATGGAGGGTGACAAGAGGATGGATCCACAATGGTGGTGCCAATCAGTAAAGACAAGAGACAATGGGCAGAAACTGATGCACATGAAGTTCCACCTGAATATGAGGAAGCACCTCTTTACTGTGTTGGTGATTGAACACCGGAACAGATTGTCCAGAGAGGTTGTGGAGACTCCGGCCCTGGAGATATTCAAGAACTGTGTGGATGCAATCCTCTGCCATGTGCTCTAGGATGACCCTGCTTAAGCAGGGAGGCTGGACCAGATGACCTTTGTGGTCCCTTCCAGCCCAACTGGGTCTGTGATGTTGTGATTCTCTGAATAGATCTGAAACTGAAGAAGACCAGGCTTCCCATGTAGTAGGGGTTTTTTTTTTGATACCACAAGACCTCAAAAGTTTTAAGAGTGGCGCTGCTGCTTTTCGTGCTGTGACTGATAAACAGCTGCTGCTTTCCTGCCTACTCCCCGCCCTTCGGCAGTGTCACCTGCTGGAAATCCCCGTGCCATCAACTGAAGGAGGGAGCTTACCTAAAGGTACCGAAGCACAAACACATGCTATAATACATTTAGACGTTTTCATATTGCCACTGTCCTACGAGGGTTCTTTTCCTGCCCTTCCAGCGAGCGGGAGGCTCGGCCAGCACCGCGCGGAGCAGCAGCCGCCGTGGCCGGCGCGGCGCTCCCTCTGCTGGCCGAAGGTGGCTGCTGCAGCCGCCCGCCCCGCCGCTCGGACCCGCCAGTGTTTCGTGCTCTCCGAAGCCGCGTCCCGTCCCGCCCACCCCCAGCTCTCCATCTGCCCGCCTCGCCGTGCTTTTTACAGCTTAGGGAGGATAGAGCCGCACAAACGGTCTCCCGTGAGGAAAGGCTGAGAGAGCTGGGGTTGTGCCGCTTGGAGAAGGCTCCAGGGAGACTTCCAATACGTAAAGAGGGCTACGAGAGAGCTGGAGAAGGACTTTTTTTACAAGTGTAAAAAGTGTAGTGACAGGACAAGGGATAATGGCTTTAAAACGTGGCCAGTCTTCGCGAACGAAGATCTGGGAAAGGTCTTTTTACCTTTCAAGCCTGCGCAATGGATTTT
>JAWWLV010000088.1:111861836-111962914 GCA_035041135.1 Platyrinchus mystaceus
TGGATGGCCTTAGGGGCTGACGAGCTCCATCTACCCGGGGGAGTGTCCCTGAAGCAGGACCGGGAATCG
The DNA here is from genome assembly GCA_035041135.1 of Platyrinchus mystaceus. Lineage (NCBI taxonomy): Eukaryota > Metazoa > Chordata > Aves > Passeriformes > Tyrannidae > Platyrinchus > Platyrinchus mystaceus. The sequence goes on from JAWWLV010000088.1 coordinate 111,861,906, forward strand.
AACCTGCGACCTTGGCGGTGAGAGACCAGCATCTTAACCGCTAGACCACCAGGGGTCCCCTATGGCTTTAAACTGAGTAGGTTTATGGATATATAAATAGATATCAGGAATAAATTTGTTATCGTGAGGGTGGTGAGTCAATGGAACAAGTTACCCAGAGATGATGTGGATACCCCATCCATGGAGGTGTTCAAGGCCAGGCTGGACAGGGCTTTGAGCAACCTGGTCTAATGGGAGGTATCCCTACCCCTTGCAGAGGCATTGTATCTAGATAATGTTTAAGGTCCCTTCCAATCAAAACCATTCTATAATTCCATGATGTCCCATAGTTCATTGAACAACAGGTAGAGGGAAGGTGGATAGAGGCTGCCAAGCTCTCTGGCAGAGGCATTCCTTATTTGACACTGCTTCTTAAGCAGTTGTTCATTTCACCTGCAAAGACCTGTATTTGAAAAATTTCTTAGAAAAACTCAATTACAAGCAAAAAAAAAATATTTTTTGCTTGTTTATTTCCCATGTGCAAACTGAGAAAATTCATGTTCAGTCATAACCAGTAACAGTAGGAACCTACTTTCTTATTAAAAGCCCTAAAAAATTCTTTCAGAGAGAATTTTTACTCCTTTCAGGGAAAAGAATTCTTTTAGAATACTTCAAAGAGTATTCTAAAAATAAACATTTTCTCTACCCACTGGAAACAGTGGGGAATTTTGTCTTAATCAAATAGGTGGGTTTTGATTCCTGGCAGATGTTTTTTTCTTTAACAACAATTCAAAGAGCTTCATTAAATCTCTTTTTGACAAACTAATAATTTTACAAACACTCTTATTTTTCCTCTTTAAGCCAAGACAAATTAGTATATGTGGCATTTTAACACATCTGGCTTTGGAGCACCCAATTTTTATTCATTTTTTTGCAGGAATTACTGTGTTATTTGTTACCTATTCTAATTTCCCCCTTTAGATCAACAACAAATAACCAACCAATAACCTCTTCCATTCCCTGTCTGAAACTCATAAAAAAAATCCCTCAAATGCACTGTTATCCAAATAACATACTTAAAACCTGAACTATGAATAGAAATTAAAGGCTATAGAGTAATTTTTTCCTCATTTTTGCGAATTATACCAGTTGTCTTCCTACTTTATAGCTGTCTTTTATCTTCCAGCAGTGACACCCCCCATCTGACTTATGATCTCTCCACAGGAAGTCATTGAGTGACACAATAGAGTTAATGAATTGGTCTTTCACCTCCAAAAACCTGATCTAAATGCTACCCTGAGATAATGAGCATGATGGAGTTCAGTAATGTCAGCAGAGTATTAACTTCTGTTTAAAGGAAGAATGAGCACTGGCAGGAAAATGGATTTTAAGAGTGATTTGGAGCAATTGCACCTGCATGCATTATGGCAACTCTAGCCTTCCTTCATTAGAGTCACATTCACATTATCCCTTTGCTATTTGAATAGAATTTGGCAGAGGTTTATCTGCAGAATGTATCATTTATCAGGGATCTTTCTAGATGTTTAAGTTCCCTACCAGTCTAATATCTAAGCAGCACACCTTCAGTACCTGATTGTTTAATGTCAGAATATAGTGAGAATCAGAGAGGACCACTTAACTAGTCAACGGTAATATTTTTTTTATCACGGACATACATAATAATATATTTCAGGAAAAAGATAACACTACCATCTAGTAAGCATCAGGTTAACTGCAGAAGTCAGCAGGACTGACAGAGTGTTCCTCTTTCCAGCACAGAAAGGCCAAATACAGCGTACTTCACTAAGGATCTCTATCCTGCTGGAGGTGGATTATTTCAATGCTCTGAAGGCCTTCAGCATCTACAGAGGTAACTCCTTCATTCCTGTTTCGTGGGATTTGAAAGAGGTCAGCAACATCTTTCCAAACACTTCATCATTCACAGACATGTTACAAACTGACAAACAATTTGGTGAAAGACAAAAAAATTTCTTAAAGATTGTTGGCATTTTTTCACCATATTTCCAGCTCTCCCTCTTTTTTGTTTCAGACAGACCCCACCTGCACTCTCAAAGGTCACATTTGTCAGTCTAAAATGAGAAGTATCTCGCATACTTTTCCCAGATTCTTGACAGGTTTGTTGCTGTGCTAGTTCAGTGATGTCATTACTTACCTTAAGGCTACTTCAAAAAGTGTGTTATCTGACATAAAAAGATCCATGTGGCCATACCAAGTGCCTCCATCCACTTACAAGTTTCCACAGGCTGTTCAATACAATGGTGATGATCTAGTTGTCTTGTCAATTGAGACTGTTTCTCTGGAAAGCAGCAACACAATGATAGATTGCAGAAAGAGCAGCTGGCTGCCAGTGAGAAATGGGGAAGGCTGCCACTCCCTAGCTGGAGTTGCATCAAGAAGACAAACAAAAGAAGAAAAAACCAAACAGTAAATCCCAGAACTCACCACCAGCAAAAATAAATCCAAAACAAGTAAACCCCTAACCCAAGTGAATCCCTTCCCACCTTTATCCCCACTGAATTTCTTTCTCTGTGTGTGTCCTGTGTCTTTGAGGGAGAGATGATGACCTTCCTAACTGCTCCTCAAAACTAAAAAGGAGAACAAGATTGTCAGAGTAGCTGTGCTGTTGCCTTCACTATGATTTCTTTCCCTCACACAACAAAATTCAAGCTTTCACCTAAAAAGACCAACCAAAAATAACCCCCATCCAACCCAATCAAAAACAAACAAAAAAACTCCACAAATCAGGCACTTGCAAACTAACTACTGAAACTTTTCCAGGCAATGAAACACTGAGTAACCAAAGAAAATAAGTATTTCAGAATAATGAAATAATTGGTACCATCGTGTGTACACAGAAAATACCATCTTTACATGTTAGACGAATAAGCTTTATTTTTTCCTGAGTGGTGGCAGCATCTGAGTAACTTGTTCCCTGGACAGTTATTGGTACTTCACACTCTTACACAGATGGATATTTATATATTCACCGTTTTTTTTGTCGCTCTGACTTCAGCCTACCAATCTCAGCAAAATATATCTATTGATTACAGCAGGCAGACTGTAAACAGCTTACAGTCTGATATTCTGTTGGCTTCGCTATTACCATCTTTTTACTTTCTTCTTGGTTTTATGGTTGGTTTGGGTTGTTCAGCTTTTTTTTTCTTTCACAGCTCTTGATTCACCCTTAACTACAGTCCATAAACAGCTTTAATACAGCTTTGTCCTCCTCTTCTGCTCTCATGCCTTCCTCTCCACAGCTGCCTGCAATTCCCATCAAAAGGCCAGTTCAGGCCCTCACAGTTCACCTGTGTATACCCAAGTTTATCTAAGCCCAGTCTATGCCTGTCTCCAATCAAAAGTTAATTTTGAACTTTGACAGATGTTTGTCCCGAGAGTTTACATAGTTTATATATTTAGAAGATATGTGTTCTCTTGGCCTTTGTTATTCTATATTAAACAAGCCAAACTCTCTTCAGATGTGACTGACAGGGAGCAGTCAGTGGTGTTTGTGCTCAGTTGGTGCCAGAAGGCAGCTGAAGCCAGGCAGGTATGTGTGTGTGGGTATCTGCTCAGCACTACATTTGCAGTATTTAGTTCTGCCCCTCTGGGCTTGCTTACACCAGCAAGGAACAGTCCTCGTCCACCTCTGCACTGAGCAGGTTTGTGATTTTCAGTAGTGGATGGCTTTGGTTTGGTCAGAATCCAGGTGGAGAAAATGCACCTGGATATGCAAAGCAGGACCTCAGTCTCTTCTTAGACATGGTCCCCAGTCACACAGTTAACCAAGAAGTTTTCTCGAACTTAGCTAACAGGGGAGCTCTCTTCTATTCATGGAATATTGTTGTTAGCTCATAAGACCATGTCCTTACACCTGGTAAAGCTGAGTTGGTTTTCTGGTTTCCAACAGGTTTGAAAGTTTTAGTTATTGGGGTTTTTTTTGCCTTGGGCTGGGGCCAAGAGCTGTAGGGTTCAGGGAAGATGACTTGCTCTGATGGTATGACCCAGGACTTGCTCCAGACTGCATGAACAGAGCACTCAGCAGGGTACTAACTTGTCAAAATGCTGAGTAGGCACCGCTGAAATGCTGAATGTGACACATATGAGATGCCCCGTGCACCAGGGACTTGGTATCTTGCGTGAGACCCACAGACACGCGAGCTTCAAGACCTGAAGAGCCTGACATGAGCATAGCCCAGGAAACACTGCTTTAGAGTGCATATGTGTGGGGGAAAGAGGAATGTAATGATGCTTGGAAAGGAGTTATCTTCTGCTTTTTCTGTTTGCCTATTCACTCCATTTGTTCTGTGCTCCAGCTGAGAAGGAATCTCTTAGATGTACCAGTCATGGCACATTTGTTCAGCTACAGGAAGCTTTGGTGTATTTCTGTGTCTTAGATGTCTTCTTTTGTTTATTTAGTTTTAGTTTTAAAGGTGCATTATGGTAAGATTTTGGGGGATTTTTAGGATATAGGGGGAGTATGAAGTTTGTTGGTTAATTTCTTTCAAAAGTGTGTGGCAGGTCAGTGGAAAGGAAGTCTCCTTGCCTCATCCTTGCTACAGCACCCTGGGTCCTCCTCTGCCTCCTGGAGGTTCCACCTTCCCCAGAAACTCCTGAACATGATCCGAGGAGGGAAGAGTCACAACTGAAGGACAGGGCAGACAGAAGGCAAAATGGAAGATCCAGCAAGGAAACAACACAGCAAACATGGGTGGGTGACTCCTGAGGAGAGCAACATCAAAATCACAGCCAAAACAGGTGATAAGGAAAAAAAATCACCCTTCCCTAAGGTTTGAGAGATGGCAGTGAGGGCACTTGGGAAGTTACTGACTTGTTAGTTGGAAAGCAAGATTGGATGTGAAGGCTGGCTCTGCTATGATACGTGGGACTGGAAGACCCTCAAATTCTCTTCTGTCTTCCCTTTTTGAATTTTTTTTCAGATTTAAAAGTACGTTCTTCTAGTGTCTGTTCTGAAATAAACTGGGTTCTAATTATACATATAAAACCCACAACCTTTTATTATTCTGGGAGTGATTACTTCCAAAAATGAGATTTATACACATCTACCTTATGTTGTGGGTCTTATTCAAGATGAGCATTTAAAGAGTTCCAAAGTACATCTCCAGTCCTTCTTGGTAGCAGTCCCTGCAGATTTTCACTGTGCTCCAGAAGGAGGACACAGGTTCAGGCTCTGCAGCTTCATCCTACTGCTCATTTTGCTGAAGTCAGTTGACTGTAGAAACTGATCAGGCAACAACTTGACCTGTAGTTGACTTGCTTCCTCCTAGCTGAGCATTGTGTGTTCACAGCTGGATTTCAAAATGTAGCTATCCGAGGTGTCTCATGTCTGTATATGCTCAGAACAAAATAAGAAATGGCAGAGCCACATTTTACATGGTGCTGTGGTCAGGTTAATAAATCTTGCAAGCTTTCCAAATAGTATGTTGTTGTGCTTGAGCAGGACTTGCCACCTCAAGCACAATGTCATCTTAGATATTGTTATGTAGCTTCTGCATCTTCAAAGATTTGCATCCAGTCAGCTGAAAACATGCTGTGACCAGTTTCATTTTCATCTCTAGAATAGGAAGTAATGTACCCTAAAAAAATTTGTATTTGTGCCAAAAACATGTACACAGAAATGGTAGCTATGTTTCCAAGCTTTTGTTTTTTGGGTTTTTTTTAGCAAGCTAACAAAAATGGCTTTGTTTTAAAATCAACAACCATGTCTATAAAAAGGTTTGATACACCAGAAACACATTAAAATAGCCTTATATGAATGCACAGTATGCCTCCAGTGATAATATTAACACTGCGCCTTGTGCACATAATCTTATTTGCACGAAGGACTAGCAGAGTTCTGCTTTTTGTGATCATATACATGGTGGAAAATTGACCAGATTAATGTTCTCATGGCAAACTGAGATTTCAGGTACACTGATCAGTGTTTTAAGAACCAGTGTAAACAAATCCTATGTTTTTAGCTGGCAGTGAAATGGCTCTGAACCTGTAAAACAGAAATGAAACATAGGCTGTATTTGTAGAATGTTGAGGATGAAAATAAGAGAAAGGCAATCAGTAATTTTGAAGCATTGCTAGAATGCTTCCCATACTCAAACTCAACCACAAACCCCAGGAAAACATATGTTTAAACATTTTTAAGAAGTGCAGTGTGACCTGTTTCATAGGGGAAGGAACCTGGCTTAGCAGCTTTGTGCAACGCAGTTAGACTGCTGCCAGCTAGCGAGGAGCTCTCTGAACCACCCAGCAGCTAACAAAGAGGCTGCAATGAAGGGATAGACCAGCTATGCTTCCTGCTGTAAAGAAGCTACCTTTTGTTACTTGAAAGCACTTTTCACATTTTTCATGTGTTTGGGCAGAAATCTACCCAGAATTTTTTTCTCCAGGAGAAATTTCCTTTTTTTTTTTTTTTTTTTTGAAGTTGGAAGACTCCATAATTCAGCTGGAAAAACAGAAACTAGCTGTGAGGAGTCCAGAGGTTTCAGTTAGACCTCATTCACATGGAAATTATTTGGAATTAATTTGCCAGTTCTCAGACCTATCCAAACTGAAGAGACTTTAAGGTCCTCACCCCAGTCCTAGAGCACAGTTTAGCTGATAGTGCCAGTGATGATTTTTGAGCAACCACTCCTTGCTCAAAATAGGCATATCCATGTTTTCAGGAGGCAGGTTGCAGTCAGGACAGGGAAAGAACAAGAATGTTCTCCCATACTGAAAGGAAAACTTGCACTGACCCCCAGAATGATGAAATAGAGAAGAACCGCCTGAGCTACTGACAGGAGCAAACAGAAGCTTCTGCCTCTTCAGTCTACTGTATCTGAGACATGATGATAGGCTGGTTTTGTTGTTACCTAGTATTGGTGTTGTCATGCAACATGTATGTACTCTGGAGTTTCTAGTATCATTTTGAGATGATAATCACCTTGAGAAAGGTGAATTAAAGATTTGATACAATGTTTTCTAGATGTTCTACTGGCAGCTAATTTTTAGTGGTGATAAAGGAAGCTTTCAATTCTTTCTAAATTTAAGAAGACAATAGATCTGAAAGAAAGAGTGTTAGTAATTCTGTGGTGTAGGTTTTGAACTTTATTGTCATATAGTTTGCTATTTTTAATTTACATTCAAGTCATTTGGATTCAATTTTGAGGACAGAAAACAGGTCAGAAATCCACAGTATGGTTTCAAAAGCTTCTTTGAAGTGAAATTTGACTCATGTGGTTACTGCTACTGGTTTTGTTGCTCAAACTGTCTGAAGAGTTTCCTAAGTAGATTTATTGAAAATAATTTCTTAAAACCCAGTCCTCTCTACAACACCTGCAAAAACAAAACAGATGGAATAAGTATTAAGAGGGAAAAATAATAGTGAAGAATCTAATTATACTTAATAAGATAAAAAATTATGGGAACTGTCCTAATGATGTCTTTTCCAGTTATTTAGAAAGGAGAGAACATTGAAACCCAAGTAATTCCTATTACTACTTCAGTATTTAGGACTAGTGTTAAGAGGGGGAAAACAGTGATTTTAAGAATTTAGAGGAAAAAAACCCCATTTTATTTCTGAAAATAAACCAAAGCTCCGCTCTATGCTGTGTATTGTAGAACAACAGCATGCTGTAGTGAACAGTAGCATGTTGTAGTGAAAGAGAACAACATAACACAATTGCTTGTATGTCACATTGGTACTGGTCCCCTCTGTGAAATCTCATGGCCCAGTGACACCTCGGCCCAGGAAGGGACAGTAACATTCATTGCAAAATAAATTACACTAGTAAAGTTTCATTTGGTGGGACTGTTTAATTCTGATTCTGCTACATAAAAGCAAAATACATATGTGTATATTTTAACTTGAGTATTCAACTTCTTCCTCTCTTCCTTCACTGAAAAACATATTACCCCACTGTCCCATGAATCAATTTTGTCACTGCATTTTTTTCCTTAGTGAAAAAACAAAAGCAAAGACTCTGTCTAAATTTAAAACTTCCTTGTCTTCACTGCAGTCTTCTCAATATAAAGAAAATCTTAGCCTCCATGTACATTTACCCACAACAAGTAAAATATTCCAAAAAAATGTTTTTAATCGGACTTTAAGGACAACATTTGGATGGTGTCCTGCTTTACAACAGTTGATAAACATGAGGGCTAAATAAACTCAGAGAGATTGTGTGGCTTTTGCAAACTACAAAGCCAGCTTGCTTCTCCACATCATACAGAGAGGAAGGCAAAGCATTTGTGTGTCCAGAGGAAGAAAATAGGCAGGAAATAACAAATAAACCCAAACAAGAGTAGTAGGAGCACTAGACATCCAAATAGGTTCCAGGGACCCTTCTGTCCAGTGTGTATGATCTTCCTCTGAGAGCTGGCACAGCCTGCCCTATCCTTCTGTGCCCAACACCTTCTATCTGCAGGTTTTGCTCCAGAGTCCCAGGAGGTTAGGAGCAGCTCCAGCCAGAGCCAGGGTACTCAGCAATTGAGGAATTAAATGAGATGGCCAAGTGAGTGACTTTGAATGTCTGTCACACACCTAGGGGGAGGGGGGTGCGAGGAGTGGCAGAATCAAGAGCAAGCTCGGGAAAAGTGGTTTTTTCCATTGCCCTTTTAAAGGTGTGGCAAAGTGCTTGTTGAAATACCCCAGCTGGTAGGGACTTCACAGGCAGAACAAACAACTAGCAGAATTGTCATAATCAAATACATAGGAAAATCCCTGAAAATGAAGGTGAATATTTGTGTAGATCCATACACATATTCCATTTACTTTTTTTTATTTTTTTTTTTTTTAAGTGCATGCCATATGGACGTTTGAGGGTTTCCTGCTAATGGTATATATATGCTGCCTGTGATCATTACCCTGGAACAGGAAAATTGGAACTTAGAAAGGATTTTGTTAATAAGCCTTTCCTAAATGACACTTTTGCAATCCACCTCTCAAAGGAGTACAGTGCCAACTTTGTTGTGAGGCAGATGGTAGTGAAAAAGGTGGATGTGACTCTGATCATTTAGCAGGGAAATTAATTTATGTGGTACTAACCAGCCTCCAAATTGGGTTTATTGGCTCATTACAGTTTCTCCAAAACACCAAAGCTTTATGTTTTAAAGAAGCTGAAGGTTATTTTCAGGATATTTGTGAGAGGGAGAGAGAGAAAAAAAGAGAGAGGGAGAAGAAAATTGACTTAATGACTGAATCTGTATTAAAGATAAGATGATGACTTTTGTGCAACTTTCATTGAAGGACTTGGCAGATCAGCCAAGGAATGTTGAGGAAATCCTCCTGTCTAGTAGTAAAATGCATGTTTATCCATCCTTGACTGCTTTAATATGAATGTTCTTAGATTATTAGCATAGTGCTTTTGGCATGGATATACCTTCATTTCACAAAGTAAATGAAGTGCACCATGGCCTAGCATTAGAGCATATAGATATTTCCTTATTTCTTTTTATAAACAAAAAATTTTGATCTCCTTATAGCAAAATAATTCCATTTAGTATACTAAAGAGAGCAAGTTCAGAATGAAAGTTGGACAACAACATGGAGATTGTGCTTTACATCTCAGAATTTTATGTCACATGTGTAATCCTTATATTGTCACTACTTGTGGAAGTCTGTGGTACATCGTTATCCTAAGGATGATTAAGAGACTTTAGTACCAGCCTGCCTGAGGAAACAATAGATTTCCTAGATCTAGTGATTTAAACTTCATTGCTTCACCTTCAAAGTGATTGTTTCTGCTTTTAAATTACGTAGTCTGAAAAGGATTTTATGTAATGCATTACAATATGTGCTCTGATGAGATTTGTAAAGATTCCTTAAAATTTAGTCCTGAAGTTTTATTAGGATGCTGTAGTCAACTCTTACCTTTAATAATTTTTTTGACATTTCATGAAATATGCTACAGCTGCAAGATTAGTAAAACACTGGTTTGTGACTTTATTTTGTATCTCTGTCCTTACAATCATAGAATAGCCTGTGATGGAAGAGACCTTAAAGATGAGCTAGTTCCAATCCCCCTGCCATGGGCAAGGATATCTTCCACTAGACCAGGTTGCTCAGAGCTCCATCCAGCCTGGCCTTGAACACTTCCAGGATGGGGCATCCATAACTTTTGTGGTAAACCTGTTCCAGTGCCTCACCACCCTCACAGTAGAGAATTTCTCCCTAATATCTAGTCTAAACCTACTCTTGGTTTGGTTCCCTATTGTCCACTACATGCTCTTGTAAAACATCTCTCCCCATCTTTCCTGTAGGCTCCCTTCAGGCACTGACTGGATGGCTGCAATTAGGTCACCCCAAAGCTCTTCTCCAGCCTGAACAACCCCAATTCTCTCAACCTTTCCTCTTTGAAGTGTTCCATCCTTCTGATCATCTCAGTGGCCCTACTCTGGTCTTGCTCCAACAGGTTGATGTCCTTCCTGTGCTGGGGACCCCAGAGCTGAATGCAGCACTCAAGGTGGTGGCTCAACAGTGCTTAGTTTGTGTTTAACTTATTCAAAATTATTTGAGTAGTATAACATGAATTTTCAATAGATTTTTTTCAGGAACAAGTAGTATTTGAGTCTTCCTATTTTCATCACAATCATTTTTTTCTATATTTTTTTCGTGGAGTGTAGACATAAAAAATCCAGGCACACCTGCACAGAAGCACAAGTCATGATGTGTTTAATACTCCCAGATTAGGCTAACTCCTTCATATCCGTTGGATGGGCTTTTTATAGATCCTACACTACAACCTGAAATTTGCAGGATGCACATGATTGCTCTTTCCGCTTGAAACAGGAGCACTCTCATGGTTGCCTTGTTTTCATTCTGTGAGCTGATATTTATCAGCAGAAAAAGAATTATACAAAACTGTCGAAAGGAACAACATGCCAAGGGCCAGAAGCCTGGGGGTTTTGTGGCTTTTGAGGTTTGGGGGAAGGGCTACTTAAATTATCAGGCGACTTGAGGTTCCTTTTTAAATAACGAACAAAAATTTCTGATGCTTTTTGGAAGTGGGAATGTTGCATAGACGCTCATATGTGTCTTCTATTACATTTCAGTCCTGCACTAATACTCATTTTCTCCAGAACAGATTGTCTGTAATTAGTTGAAATAATTACCTGCTATGAAGTTTAGGATATCCTCCAGAAAGACTTGGCTAGAATGAAGAATTCCCAAATCCCAAACTGAGACTTAAAATAGTCCTCCTTAATCATGGAGATATTTATATTTGACAGCTCAACCTTGTTTCACATGGAAGTTTTCAAGGCAACTAGAGCTCTGCTTCTAGTCCATAGAAATAAATTAATTTTGACTCCACTGCACCCTGTTTTTGCCAGCCTGACTGGGTTTCTCATAAAGTCTCACATGTGGGATGTACCTGCAAAGCCAGCTGTAATCACTTTATGTAGCCAAGGGGCGGTTGTGGTAAAAGCTGTGCCAAGGCTTAGAGGTCAGAGCATCTCTGTAGGCTCCACCCTCTTTGCAGAGAACCACCCCCTCCCATGGTATTACAAGGATAAAAGCTTTTTCCTCCAGTCTGGCTACAGGTCAGAGGTGTGGATCAAAGTGGTTGAAGTGGTTCAGATACATTTTGTTCATAAGGACAAGAATTTCCTCTGTGCTGATTAGGTTTTCCTTTCAATTACAGCCCAATTCGTCCATCATTTATGCTCAAGACTCCCTACCTATCACAGTTGCCTGATTGTTCTAAATATCTATATGGTTGTAAACTTCTAAAGGGCAATTAGAGACAAAAGAATTACATATAAAACGTGATGACATGAAATGAAATGGAGAAAGGAAAGAGAAGGGCTGCTTATAAAATGTTTTCCAATAGCACTACTGGATTGTGGAGCAGCTCTCTGTGAAAAGCTGTAGTAGTCCAGTGTTCTGAATAAAATGCAGTTGTGGTGGACTAGGGCTACATGAGCATATCCTGCAGCATTAGTTTCCCTGACAATGAAATAAGTGTGAACTATTAGGACTCAAAAAACCTAATGCCCTCCTGCATTCCCCAAGACACATCTCAAGTGGGGAGTGGAAACGTGCTTGGTTTATGACTCCTCATGTAGCATTAATCCAAAACTTTATGCACATGAACTGCTCATTAGTCTTTCTTACAGAAAGCAGCTACCAAAAGAGAAGATTCTGAGGCTGATTTCAAAATTTATGTAAAAATAATTAACAGGGAAAAAAGAAATGTTTCAATAACCTAGGTTGGTGGTCCCCAAATGTTTTGCTTTTGTAATCCTACTTACAATTGCTGGTCCTGGTTTCTATCAAACTACCATAGACGGCTAAGAAGTAAGTGCTGCAGCTTTCTTTGAGGTCACAACCTCCACACTGAGAAGAACAAATGCTGGTATCCATAGTACAGTCTTATGTGGCAATACTTCTATTTTATTAAAGATTATCAACCCAACCTAGTTTCTTCTTTGAAGGAGAAAGGCAAGGGAGGAAAACACTTGTTTTTTTCCAGATAGAGACATTGTGATGTATCTGTCCAAAGCAGAGCTATCCAGAAGTCCTGTCAACACAAAATGTGTCACAGGACTAACCAGAAAACACAGTTTCCCTCCACATCAACTCATGGCATAGCAACTTCATTGGTCTTTCCCAGGTCAGAATGTTTTCATCTTACCTTAATAAAAAAAACATGCTGGAAGAGGTTTAAAAAAAAGTCACTTATTAATCTAAACTTAAAAAATACTGCAAACCAGAAAACAAGTAGCTTTCAGTGCAGATCAGACTTCTCTCCTCCTTGCCTGTAATTAAAGGCTAAGATCTGAGTCTCTCCAGATTTTGAGATGGAATCCTGAGGAATCCAGTGACCAGAAGCCAAAACACAGCAGATAATGGTTGAGACTTTAGGATAGAAAAAATGAAAATGAAAGGACCTGTTACATGAAATGCTGCAGACTTTCTGCTTCCCCTAAGTCTATGGCAGTTGCAAATGTTCACTGCCAGCAAAAGATAAGTGGGCCTATGATATCATGCTCTGAGATTCCCACGAGAGCATTTTGTGGTATAGTATAATTGATTTGATACAAAATGTGAACCCTCTGGACCAAAAAGTCTATGCATTCCTTCCAAATATCATTTCTTCCCTATTCAAGTGCTAACTTCCACTTGCAATACTATACTCCTAAAGTCTGGACCACATTTTTCAGAGTCATCTGGTAGACATTACCACCCCATGTTTTAAGTGGCCATTTGAAGCATGTCAAAGACAGACTTTCAGAAAATGGCAACCTTTTATCTAAGAAGACTGAAAGGCTGAGGTAATTGGGATTGTTCAGCCTGGAGAAGAGAAGGCTTTGGGGTGTCATAATTGCAGACTTCCAGTATTTGAAGGGAGCCTAGAATAAAGATGGAGAGAACCTATTTACAAGAGCATGTAGTAACAGGACAGGAGGAACGGATTCAAACTGAGAGAGGGTTGGTTTAGTTTAAATATTAGGGAGAAATTCTTTACTGTGAGGGTGGTGAGGTATTGGCACAAGTTGCCCATAGAAGCTGTGGATGCCTCATCCCTGGAGGTGTTCAAGGCCAGGTTGGATGGAGTTCTGAGCAACCTGGTCTAATGGGAGGTGTCCCTGCCCCTGGCAGGGTGGTTATAACTATAACCTTTAAGGTTCCTTCCAACCCAGGGCATTCTACTGTCCTATGAAGTCAGATATGTTTAAAATGGATTACTTTACTTAAAATGGATTACCCAAGAACATTTTCAGTGGGATTCCTAAAGCATTCCTCCAATAATCACCACAGTGACAAGGTGTACTCACTGTTTCACATGGCATCGTTTGGACACATGGTCCAGCAATGTTTACTTTCTGGCTGCAGTAGAACCCTGTTGATAACTCACAGAATTATTGTTTCTGCTCACATTTTACAGTGTTCCAGATCTGGGTACATGAACAAGACATGCAGAACGAAATGGGTACCTTGCTAATGCTGTAGGGAGCCCTGTGTGACACATTAGAGCAGTTCTCAGTAGAGCCACCCTGTATTCTGTCACTGGCAATTTGCTAGAGCTAGTAGGATGAGTTTCATCAAACTACATAATTTCTACTGGATTAAGTCCAGTACTTGAAGTGCCTTTGGTTTTTCTTAAGGCTACAGTCCATCATGAAACATGTTATGGGAGGATCGTATGGTTCAGGACAGCACGTGATTTGAACTTGCTCCTTGTGCAGGTGCTGTGCTTCAATCACACCTGTCAGTCTACCCTGGAAGATGAAGTGTAGGTTGCTACAGGAACCACACACCTAAGTGGCTCTGCAGGACTCGATCTGATGTCCTGAAATGCTGGCAGTGAGCCAGCACTAAAGAGCCCAGCTGGCAACGTGCCATTTTCTTTCCCAGAAATTCTTGGGGACCTCTACTCTTCCTGGTGTTCTGCTGTTCTGCTATTATAATGTTATATTAGTAGTCTGTGGTTCCTTGTGCTTTTAGCAATATCCATATTAGCTCTACCACCATCCCATTATTCCTGAGACTATGTCTCAGTCCACAATCACAGAGCTGTTAATGGTAGCTCTTAAATTAATTTTGCTTCTTTAACCCCAAGAAAGAGTATTAACCATGTTTTTTCATTGTTGGGGACATATACTATCAAAATCCTTAAACCTGAGTATTTATTTACCTTGGTATATAAGGTTGACTATTTGCTGACATTAGGAAAGACGTGGGAGTCTATTCATTAGTGAGGAGTTTTTGTATGTATCCTGGCTTCATTAAATGGGCTAAAGCCAAATAAATTCTTGACTGTCAATCATCCATTGTCTTGGTTCATTACACAACCCATTTCTTAAGGCTCACCACAGCAGGAATTGTTTTCATTTTTGTTCTGCTAATGGAACCTGATTCGGAAAAACTCAATGGAAGTAATTTAAGGAGCCTTAGCTTCAAATGCAAAATATGAAACAATTTGTTTCCCAGTGGGGAAAAATGTGGGTTGGAAAAAGAAAAAGGCAGCAAAAGAAAGAAATGCAGATAGATATAGAATCACAACCCATTCCAGAGTGTGGAAGCCTAAAACACTGCAGGAGTAATCCATGTAATGAACCAACAGCCTGAGAAACCCACAGGGAGTTTCCAAAACATTTTCCCTTTGGAGAAGATAAAAATAATTTCCATAAGAATTATCATCAGAGGCTTATAACCAACACAAAGATCGTATACTATGTTTTCAGCCAACTGTTTCTCCAGTGTGGCTGAATAGAAGTTGGTAAAGCCCTTCTCTCAGATAAATGACTTTGTTCTGCAGCTCACAGAGCAGAAATATCCTTGTTTCAAGTCCTGTTGTCACCATCCTAAAAAGGATTGTTCTCTGTCTATCGAGGTATCTTAATACACAGGCGTATATCCAGGTGACAATACCACTACCATGCTGGGTTTTATTCTGAGTTGAGCTTAACTCTTAAAAAAAAATATTATCAATAGTAAAAATTTTCCCTCAATAAATTTTACACAAAAATTATGTTGGGGTTTTTTCATAATAATGTTTTTTAAATAATCCATAGAATATGGGGAGAAACAGAAGCAGGACATTCCCTATTTTCAATTCATTTTGTCTCAGTGACTAACATTTGTTTTTAGGTTCATGGATATTCAGCACTGTAGTATCAAAACCCCTTGTGTCAACAAATTTTTGCTTTCAAGGATTAAGTCTCAGAAGAAAAAGTCAGGACAAGTCACAATTCTAAGGATTATAAAATTATGGTTAAAAAATTCCATTATTATTAAAAGTAAAAACAAACTACAACATTAGGTATAACTAGGTTGTCAGGTGCTTAATCCATTATTCTTGTGAATTCTGTGAATTACTATGCTTTCTTAAAAAAAAAAAAAAGTATGGAAGCACTGAAAATACCATGTAATATAGCCAGAACTTATAAATTAAACACGCAGGCCAGAGGAAACTATTGTTGAAAGCAAAGCTATGAACACTGAAATATTTGATTTTTTTCCCTTAAGGTGGTGGTTGGAAACCATGAGGAAAAAAGCCTACAAAAAAATCAGTCCAGACTCTCTGCACTGCTTTCAGATCAACATATGTAAGACCTAGCAGAAATTTTTTCACGGTCAAAAATATCGGAATTTCTCCATGTCCAGCTCTACCACTGGACTGACAAATATGACACTGAACTTCTACTCTCTTGGTGAGGGCCCTCTTGCAGCAATTCATACCAGGCAAAGTCCTTCAGTGTTTCTTTAGATCATGACACTGCTAACACCCCCAGCCATCAACTTTCTGCATTCAGCAAAATCCAGATGGATTCAGAAGTGAGGATATGAGATAATTAAGCTTGAAATCTGTTTCCATCCACTGACTTTGAAGTACCATATTCACAACTGCCAGAAAGTACAGGTAGAAATACTGCTTAAAACATGAGGAAATACTTTCTGTTGCTTAATGCAACCAAGGTCATTCACTCTAGAGTACCTGCTGTAGCTGTGGAAAGATGTGTTGCTGAAGGGTTTGAACTGAAGGAGAGAGTTTGCAAAACTCAGTTATACTGGTATTAATAGAATACAGCCAGATGGTGCAGTCATCAATAATCTAAAAATATCCCTGGTGCATAGTCAAAAGCAAAGTAGCATGAAAATTAAAGTAAAAAAAATCACACTCACCAATAATGTCCTAAAAACCTTTAATGGCAACTCACTCTATGTTTGCTGAAAGGTCAATGCATAGAGACAGTGAAAGCCTTTTGCTGTGAGAAGTCATTGAAAGAAAATCTTACTGTTACCTGACTGATTTTAATGTTGTGCTCTTATGCAACTGAATTAAAATAAATATTTTAAACAGTAGCTTTAAATGGCACCAATTTTTTTAAAAAACATGCACTCATCCTCCTGTATACCTGGCCCACTAATGAGTAAAAATTCCTGTGACAAGCCTGATTCATCACTCCTGTGTGGGTTTTGATATTGTTTATACACCCTCTTGCAGAACAGTCAAGAATTAACCATTCCGATCCAGTCTTATTTGTGCAACTATTGACAACTGCCTAAGATACAGTGGTAATCAAAATAATTCTCATCAGAATCAAAATATATGTATTTATATTTGTATATAAAGCTATGAAACTACCATAACTAATATATATACATGATAGTTGCTCAACTGATATATACATACTTATATACATGTATTTGTAAGTAGCGATCCACCCTGCCATCTGCATAGAAATAGTTCTAGTCCTCAGCTGCTACATTTTTGAATTATTATTAACCTCTCCATCTAAGACTGTGGTTGACAGATGAATGAAAGAAGGTAAAATAAGCACTACGGCAAACATTTCCTTCAATGTTTATTTATGATAATAAGATTTTTAATATTTTAGTCAACATTTATGAGCAAGTGGTCTACATTTAAGTCTTAGCAATTAATGCAAGTTAATGCAAGGTTTAAATTTAGCAGTATTAACTAGGGGAAAAAATTTACACACTTATACATTTTTTAAAACCCTTACCTGGGCATAATTTAGAATTTTGATTTTCTCTAGGCCCAGGGGAAGAAACGCCACCAAAAATAAATCAATTTTCTTTCTGCTAATCCCCAAAGAAAAAGGCTGATACAGTACATTTTTATTTTGTGCACATAAGCTATTTCTCACCAACTCAGTCTTTTTATAGTATATGTCAAAAGGCAAGTAGGATGGGTTTTGTTGGTATTTTTCTTCCCCCACACAGACACTCCTTAACAATGAATTTGGGAGCCTTTGTTCTACGCAAAGTCAAACATCTCCTGTATGCCTTCAGAGATCTACGTGCACAGGCTCTGTAAAAGAAAGGGTACATGGAATTTCTCAGGGCATGTCAGCTTTTATGAAACTGAGCATTTCTTCAGTAACAAGAGAAGCAAATGGAAAAAGACACGTCAGGAGATTACACTTATCAAGTAGAAGAAGTAGCACAACTATCTGCCACAAAGCCACCGCAACCCCACCACTGCCTGTATGGCTCAAGGAGACAACAACTCAAACCAATAGTGCTTTAATGGTGATGTACAGGAAAGACTCGATAAATCTTCAGAGCAGGATAGGATCTAACAGAAGTTTTTCTTAGTTTTTTTGTTTGTTTTGTTTTGTTTGTTTTTTTGTTTGGGCTTTCTTTTTCTTGGCTCACTTTGCCTGCATGTTCTGTACTAACGACATACTTACAGATTTCTCTTCTCCAAAGTAGCTTTCACTTGGGTTGCTGAGAGCCACATGGGCTGCAGGAGAGAACAGAATACCTTGCTTTGTCAGTGGTGGCTATACTAAAGTATTGAAAAAATATATTTTACAGGGAGCAGACACCATGAAAATGGGAAGTGAGAAGGAGGTTGGGATATAAAGGTTGGGGCATGCTAGAGATGGAAATACATGTAGAATATTCCCATACATGACTATAAGGGGTGCCCAAGTTATTAAAGGAAAGAAGCCCAATTTTAAAATGTTTGAGAGCTGCTGAAAAGAGAAGCATTTAAAGAAAATGAGTAGATATATAAAGGCTGCTCTTGCTCAAGAGAGCAGACAACAGAAATGCTAAGACAAGGTATTCTGCTCAGCTTCATGTCTCACTACAGGTGCATATTATGGAAATGCAGCAACATCAGAAGCATGTATAAACATAAGATTTGTGCTGATTTTTCATTGGTGTAACCAACACCTGAATCTAGCCCAAATTTATATGGTTCTGTCAATGATCTTCAACAGCTGCTTCTGGGAATGATACTTCTTTTCTTCAAAACTGTTCACTCCTTGAACCATTTCACAGTAGAAAGGAACATCTCTAAATCACACTGAAGACAGAACACTAACAAAACTGAAATGAGGGTAAAACATGTAATTTTTACAGACCTTATTTTTCGTATGCAAAAATAAGACTTGTGGTGTTGAAAGTTCCTTACAGTACAATACTTCAGCAGTTATAAAGCACCTGAGACTTCTTTTTGGCTTCACCCAAGAAAACAATTCAAAGGGCCAAGATATCCTCATTACCAGGATCCTGTAATTAAATGCCCACACCGCCCATCAGAGATACTTGGAAAACACTTGGGTTTATGTGTTAAAAAAAATTAGGAGGAACACATTGTAGGTTTTTTTTAAAGCCAATGAAAACCAACTAATTTCAAAGTGATGAACTGAAAAAGCTCAAACACCAATATGTGTTTGGGCCTGTTTTATGCTTTCATTTTATTTAGACACTTGGCGATACCCTTATTTCTATGAATAATTTTTTATTCATGCACACTTCAGGAATAATTTCTGAAACTTAGCAGTAGTTCTTGTGAAGCAAAATCACTTTTGAGCATCCAACCTTTAAGAATAAATTTTTCAAAGGCACATAAGTGACTTAGGATCCTACATTAATTTTCAAAAGTGATTTAAGCCCCCCTAGCCTAGTTTCGTCACAGCCAGCAAGATTTAGGATTTGAAGGGATTTATATAGATGGTTTTCAGCATTGTTTGGCAGAGATGCACAACACAACTCCTCGACTGCTCACAGCTTGTAATTTCAGCACCAACTTAAGTGTCTGTTTGCAGCTTGGGATCCCTATATGGGAATTGCTAAGCTTGTAAGAAAGGGATTTTCAGCTTTTTAAGGCAAACAGCTGAGCAGAGAAGCTGCTTAAATTAGCCAATAGTGCAAAGCTGAAGAATGGAGCTTATGCATCTAAGCAACTGATGTGATGCCAGTTTAGAGGTGGCTCCCCTCACTCAGGATTCTTGGCTGCAAGCTCTCTGCTGGACATGGGCACCACAGCCAACTCAACTACTTAAGCAGCCCGTGTCCTAGTTGTCAAAACCTCTGCCTGTCTTGAAGGCCATGTCTGCTGCACTTATTCTATTGTTCTCATTATCCCTCAGCTGTCATGTAGTCTGGAGTTGGGCTTTCCTTCCATCTAGAGGTGGCCTGTATTTATTTTTCTGCCATGGTGCTGGGAAACATCATGCCTCAGGCATGCTGAGGACACTGCTGGATGGGTAAGCCACTAATAAAAGGATGGGATAGGTATCCAGGCTAAACCCCTGGTGTCAGGGCTTGTGGAATCTCTGTTTGAGGCAGAGCAGCTCAATACTGTCGTGCTGGAGTTGAGATTAGGCTCATTTGAGTGTGTTGGATAGCAACAGGTGAGAAGTTACCATTACTGATTTGCACTGATGGATTCACTGTGATCTGGTTTTAAAACTCTTAGTGAAGCCTCCTCAGCCTGAGTGTATGATCTGGCTCAAGGGAAATTGTTTTTGAAAATGGAATTTATTATCATTTATTAATAAATGGAATTTATTATCATAACCTATTTATTCTGGGAATGGTATCACACATCATAAGTAACTAAATATTTAGGTATCTAAATATTTGTGTGAATCTGACTCTTACATGCCTTAAAAATCATGAATGCCTATCAGCATCCTCTAATACCAAAATGTCCTTACAAACAGGCTGAAACTCTGTTTTGTTTAATTGAAAGGAAGTTGTTTTGAGTATCTGAACTGCAGTTTACAGATTTGAGCATTAAATGATTATAAACATATTCAAAAAACTCTAAAAATAAATTCTTCTGAGTTAACTGTTAAGCTATTAACTATTGAGACAGCTGCACTTTCTATTTTAAACTTCTTTATAATGGCTTTATTATTTCACAGTTTGCTTTGAAGTCCTGCCACCTATCGGTTTATCGGAGCAATGATCAGGCCGGCTGGATTTCTCCCTGTGAAACCACAAATTAAAATGGATTTTACAACATTAAACCGCTAAGCATTAAGAAATCTAACAAGCGAGCAGAAGTAATTTGGCCCCTTTGCAATTTCCAGATAATTTTCTAGTGCTATATTTGCACCCCATATGGACAAGGCAATTGCTAAACTTTAGTTTCTGTCCTTTTGATTTAGAAAAAAAAGAAATCCTCTTCAAAGACCAAAACACTGAAGCCCTGGAATCTTATTCAAAGGATTCACAGACTACACTAGAAAAATGTACATATGTTCATTGATGCAAAATAGATTTTAAACACACAGATATGCATGCACTACATTTACTTGTTTTGAGCCAAGTTGTGCATAAATAACTTATTTCATAGCTGCAAACAGATCAATCACTTTGCCTGTATTTGGAAATGCCTTCTTCTACACCACTAACACACTTCACTGGGAGAATATATTAGAATCCTCTTTTAGCTTATGTTACCCTCATTCCACATTACTTTCAAGGTTCTTACTACAACACTAAAAACTGGTTATAATATCAAGAGAATTTGGGGAGTGACAGCCGAGCACAGTCAGAAGTTAAGAGTTACATGAGCAATGCAGGGCAAAAGTCTAAGTAACAACTGTATGGAAGCAGAAATAAAACCTGAGTGCAAAAATTTATTTCTAGACCTTCTGGTACTGAGATATTTGAAATTTTGTTATGAAAGTGAGGATTTTTCAAGACGTAGCTGAATCTACTTTCAACCTTAACTTTTTAAGGCTTTGTTCAGGAGATGCTTCACTCTTGGACAGTGATCTTTGTCTCCTCTGATACCTGATTCTTGTCTGGTGTCCTTCAGAGAAAAAAAAAAACAAATAAGCACCTGAGGAGAAGAGTTTTGCAGCTACTGAGGGTTAGCCAGTCAGTCAGCCCTCTGCTTTCCCTGATAGTATCAAAGCAGCGTAGGCAAGTAGCATTGTACAGAGGAAGCAATGATCAACTCGTCGCAGCTGCAACATAGACGGTATAAAATAAGGCATCATTGTCAGCATAGCTTGCCCTGACAGCTCAATCAAGTTGTGTTGTACATATTCATGCAAAAGCGTCTGCATGGAGAAGACAAAATATTTTAAGAAAAGGCCTTAAAAAAATATATCACCAACAAGAAACTTCCAATTAGCTAACGGTTCTTTAAATATTGGGGATAGGAAACTGCTTAATTCACAAGCCTTGCTGTCTTCTGTTCATTATTTTGTGTACCCAAAAGAATTCACTAAAGTGCACTCCACACGATGACAGTGTGACAAGGGCCAATTTGTGAATAACTTGTCAACAGCTTGAATGAAACTCTAGAAATCCATAACAGGTGCTCGATAGCTATAATCAAGTGACAGATGGATTAGATACATGAAACCACAACAAACTGACTGAATGAGAGAGGGAGAGAGAACGAGGGTGAGAGTGGGGGAGGTTCATTAACTATAGAAGAGAGCAAAAATACATGAATTATTAAAGAAGCAGCATGAGCCAATTTGTGTGGATGCTTCCTGCTCATCTTCAGCAGGCCTGGGAAGAGGAGCTGCAATGCCAGCTACTACATACAGCAGCAATGGTCTAATATCTTGACTCCAGGCAGGGATGTACCAGAGCTTGGCACTGGCCTTGATTGCAGAAATCACTGTTATATTTCAGTACACACATAAGAGCTGATTCAGCAGTGTACTTGAGTGCAGGCCTTGCTTTAAGCATGTGAATAGCACCATTAAGGTCAGCAGAACAACTGTGTTCAGCTCACGCTAACACGTTTAAGCATCTTGCTGAATTTTTATTCTCCGCTGTGGGATATAAAATACAAGGGGATGAGCCCCAGCTACTATAAATTGTTACAAGCCCCCTGGGCACTGCTGATGTAAGAGTGTCAAATACTGCTTGGGGACATAGGCAACAATGGACCAACGCTTCTCTGAAGGCTTTAAGCGAGGGGGGTTACACCTGAGCCAAACTTGGGCACCGCGATCTGTTCCTGTGCCAGCAAACCCAGACAGCCTCTCCCCAGAGCCAGAGGCTGCCTGCTGCCTCCTATAAATTTTTCCTGGTGGGAGACCCACAGCATCATCAATACCAGATACTCTGCACTTTAGGCATCTAGAATAATTGAAAATAGCCCGTTGACCACACACCTTTGTTCCAGGTATGTCAGAATATTATAAGTCTCAGCAAAGACACATTCTACTTAGTCAGTGCCCAGTCCTTGTTTTCTACCTGGCCCTGACTGCAGGCAGGAGTGGGGCTCCCATTACCACCCTTCTTATCTCTTCCTCTCCTTAAATGAAATTTTTTACTTTAAATTAAATCTTCCATTTCCTTATTTTCCTCCTGTGCACACTACATAATGACACAATCCCAGATTTGCAGTTTCTATCCAAACAATGCTTTTCCACAGCTATCTATTAAAGGAACAACCAAAACCTTGACAGCTGATTTGCTTTTATAGAATGACCTATCTTTTTTTTTTTTCCCCATCAGAAATTTTGCTGTGACTAGTATCTTCCCTCAGCGAAAAAACTGTGAAATTATGGAACCAATTTAGACAATGACGAAAATACAGCTCCTGAACGTATCAGGTGCAAAACCAAGACTTCCTGTTGGTAAAAAACACTAGTAACTTGTGTCGTGGGTTTGCCAACCAGCCCCCTGGGGCTGAAAATAGTGTTTCCAGGTGGATTTCCAAAAGCAAAGCCAATCAAAAGTTTTAGTAACGCCTCTGCCAATTACATATTTAAGAAAATGGAAGAGGAGCTGTGGGCGCAGAAGAGATAAGAGCCACGAGGTAGAAGAAAAAATGGGAGAGCCAGTGTAGCAGCCGGCCCTGTTGGGCCCGGGCGTGTGCGCCCCACCCCAAGCCAAGTCTGGCCCGGGTGAGGGGGGCCAGGCCCCCTTCTCTCCTGTAACAGAGTAGAGAAAACACTCTAGAGAAAACTGCCTCGATGAGATGTGCTGCAGAAGGAATTCCAGGTAGAGAGATACCACAGCCTCCAAGGTCAAAGCTGGCAGCCGGAGGAGGGAGAACAGAGGCCCGAGGTGGGGGCCGGGGGGGGGAGGCTCCTTCTCTCCCCCCTCTCTCCCTTCATCAGGGAAAAGACTGAAAACTAAAAACCCTGCCGTCTGTGGAAGATTACTGAGTGAGGGGATCCCCTGCAGCTCATGAAGGAGTTTGTGCTGAAGCAGGTGAATGCATGTGAGTGCACGAGAAGGCTGTGACCCTGTGGGAGGCTTAAGATGAAACAGAGTCCTGCCAGGGACCTGTGGCCCATGGAGAGAGAGACCTACGCTGGAGCAAGTCGGCCCAGGTAGGACTTGTGATTCCTAGTGAGGGATCCATGCTGGTGCAGCTGAATTTGTGACCCTAAGGGACAGCAGAGAATGGAAAAACTGTTGCCCGAAGGTGGACTCACGCCAGATAGGTCCATCAAGGACTGTCTGTCGTGAGGAGGGACCCCACAAGAAACAGGGTTGGACTCAAAAGCCATTATCCCCTGTAACTGTGGTGAAGACCACGGTAAGGCAAGCGTCCCCTTGCAGTCCATGGAGGACCCACAGGGCCTGGATAACCCCCAGCCTCCGGTCTTAGCCCAGGAGGGGGTAGGCCCAGCCCTGAGGTCGACATAGAAGAGAGAGAGAGAGAGAGAGAGTTCCAGCTGTGACGAATTGAAGCTGTCGTCCTAGAGATAGTAGAAGAGGAACTTTCAAATGCTGCAAAATTATTTATAAGACCTGTTAGCTCTAGAAGTGGAAAAGAGACTTCTTCTCCTCCTAAACTGATACAAGGGGGGAGGGGTACTTCTGTAAATACATAACACTTTTGTCCTAGTTAGAATTGTTGTATATATAGTTCTCTAGTTTTTATCTTGCTAGTAATAAATCCTAATATTTTTCTTCCCACATCAGATCTCTTTTGTCTGCATAAACCTTCTCTCAACTTATTGCAATTGTGTGGGGGTGAGAGAAAATTGGCCCAGAGTAAACCCGCAACATTTTTGGTGGAGCATGCAGGCAGAGACTGACAGGAGGGGTAGGGGCCGGATCAGACCACGACAACTTGATTTTTATTTTTCTTAGTCATTACTGTACCAGAAGCCCCTATGACATTAAAATGCAGCCATTGTAAAATAAGATATAGTGTTGGACTTCTGACATCATTTCATCTTCTTGTGCTTTGGCATAATTCTTTTATTTTGTGATATATTCACTCCTGCAACAGTCCAGGCTGCTCTGTTTACCTGGGGTGAGACTCTTGTCTCTCGCTGTGTGGGCAGTGATCCCCAAAAGGTCACACTAGCACACTCACACTGTCATGTGAAAAGTTTAACAGTGAATTCAGTGTCAGAATTAACCCAAGGAAGTCAGTGTTTCATACTTGAATCCCTTTCAGCTCCTAGCAATGAAAAAGCAAGTTGAGCTTATAGATCCAGAATGCAGGGAAAAGGCTGTCCTGCGCACAAGGATAATGCATTTATGAAATACCATTTTATTTCATTTAAGCTCTACTTTATGGTGTTTCTGTGGTGCAGAGCTGCTTGGTTTGGGTGTGAGAAGGATTTCATTCAATTTTTTTTTTTTTTCTGGGCCTGCAATAATGTTCATGTAAAGATGTGACCAAAAGGCTGAAAGAGTGTAAGATGAGAGATGAAAAGATCGTGATCTTCAATAAAGATACTCAGCTGTCACCACTACCACAGTGGTCAGTAATGATAATATAATGGCTAATGCCACTGCTTAGGACAGAGCAAGCAGACATGTATAGCAAGCAATAAAAGCATATTAAAGCAAAATGCAGATCCACAGACAATCAGTTGTATTTTAGTCTCTGGAAGACTTTGTGTTCCTGGGGTAGCTCTTAACCGTTGCTTCTATAGAAGCAAAACCGAGACTGGAGAAAGTTTCCTGCTTAGTAAGTGAAATTTCTAATCTTGTTCAAATCTGACTAAATGTTCCTCTCTTTTGGCTGAGAAACCTATTTTATGTATATTAGCCTTGGATTTAACCGTGTTTCTCTGTTCCAAAGTTAAAAAACCCAATCTGATTGCACGCTCTTATGTCTATGCGTCCTTTGTAATGCACACTGTAATTATCACCATGTAGAGAATTTCGCCTGTCTACTCCACAGCTGCTTGTGGGTGAAACAGCAACTCTATGCAAGCAAGTACACAGATGTTCAGCTATTGAATCACTTCTTTGCAATCCAGACCTGACAATAATTAGGATGTCAGTGATCTCCAAGCATCTGATCCAGTGTTGGCTTCCTTATTTTGAGAAATCAAATTAAACTTTGGCCTGGTGGATTTTAGGGGACTAAAGCAAAAAACTGAACCTCTACGACAATTGTGTAAACTGGGAGAGACTGGCAGTTGCACCTTGGATGTACAAGGAGATGCTTATTTTGACTCTTTCTGCTTTGCCTAACATTTATCTGTAACATAATGTAGGCAATTGGCTGCCTTCACTGGAATGAGCAAGCACTGGGTGATGTTTTGGGTTTGTTTTGGTTTTTTTGAACCTATTAAGCCAGGTACAAAAGCTCTGTCTGAACTCCCCAAAATTGTGTGACTGGCTGTACCACCGATTTACACTTAGGATCTCATTTAGAGAATCCTAAGGACCACTGCAGATCTTGCTCAAGTTTACTGCTAACATTGAGAGGAAAAGAATGTTATTAGTCACTCCATTTCACAGATGGAAGATGAGAAAGAAGAAGCAGCATTTACTTGTGTAACCAAATGGCAGACAAATGCCTGCACACATCTTTCACTTCTCCATGAATAGGAGTGAGAATTTACACATGTGCCATTTGCACATAGTCAACTGTTTGAAGTGTAGATGGTGTTTAAACCATGCAGACTTGTTTTTCAAACTCATCCTGTTAAGACTTCCCCAAGATCTGTAGGTTCTAAGTGTTAGAGCCAGGAACAGCTGCAAAGAGAGTACCTTTTCCCTGGCATTGTGAGAGCAGCTGTTGAAAGAGAAGTTGTTCACTTGATTGGATACTATAAACAGAAACTAGAAACAGACTGAAATGCTTCACAATATAACTTTTGCAAAATCCACTCACATAGATGATTAACCTCCTAGTAACCCATATGAATGACTGAAGGACTTTAAAAAACCATTACTTTAGCTTAAACAGCTTTTCCCTCTAGCTGTTCTGACCTGAGGACATCAATTTCTTCACAGTTCGATTTGGGTTAGCACTTTCAGCTTCAGCTGGTGGGGAAAAGGAATAGAAATGTCACACAAAAAGTTTTCCAAATAATTCGCCATCTTCACATCCAACTTGTGTTTTATTTCTGTGTCAAAATAAAGAAGGCACAAGTTTTTACCCCAAAACTTTTCCTATAGAGGGTGTGTCTTCTGGCCAGAAAAAAACCCCCAACAAAGCAATATAAAAACTGCCATTAAAACACTCATTCTTTATTACCTGCACGTGTAAATGATGTAGAGTGAATCCCGAAATAAGGACTGGATCTAGGTTCTGAATTTACAAAATTTGTTTTAAAAGACCATGAAGCCAACCATAATAAGCATGACCAGACCTCCTTATTTAAGCCTGAAGTTGAGAGTTGCCCTTAAGCAAAAATCCACACGTAAATTGTAATTTCTAGGTCAGTTTGAGACCTGGAATAGCAATAATTTGTTGAATCCTACATTTCGATGTTAGAGAGGTATACACCAAGAAGTGCACGAGAGCGTATTAGGAAATGTGATGCACAAACTTCATGCTAATTTTCAACTCTTCTGTTTCTTCCTGAGGTATCTTAACTTGCTGATTGGCTTTGATAATACATATCACTCTGAAGTGGACAAGAAATCTAAAGGATGAAAGACATGAATTAGATCTCCAAGATATGTATTCATACCACAGGGGAAAGAAAGAGATAGTATTAAAATTTTGGAGGCTGAATGCTTGTGCCCCTGGGCCAACACTGTATGTTCAGCAGCAGGCTGTCATACCTAATTGCTAGTACCCCTTTGTGAATCAACATCTCTGAGAAGCCAATTCTTCATGATGCTTCTTTAATATACATCTCATTTGCCCCACGTATATTTCAGTTTGCCATCTGATAATTGGAATTGTGTGGGTAGCAGCCGGTACCATCTGGCTTGTTAATAAGTAGAGGATAAAAATGTCTAATGCCTTGCTCTACATAAATACAAGAATTACCCTACAAATAAACATCTCCCTAAAACCTCAACTGACGAGAACAAAAGAAAATAGTGTGGTCTTAGCTCATTAAAAATCACTGAGGAGAGAATGAGGGAGCAGTGGGAAAGCCTCATCACTTCCCTTCTGAAGTTTTAGTGTAACTAAAACATATGGGGAAAATAATGCAAAATTAAACGTGATAATGCACTTTTCACACCAAAACATATTGGGCCACTATACAAATGATGCAATTAAAACTGCTGCCTTCAGGAGCCAAAACCTAAGCTGAATAAGAATGGTACAATTAAAGTTTTTTATTTAAAACCAGTGAAAGATTTATCATAATGAAGCTCAGAAATGAGATAATATGACTTGGGGGCATCAAAGCTAAGCTATAGAAAGCCACATGTCCTACAACGTGGACTTAGAATTGGAAGACTGACATCAGCAGATTTTAGGGCACAGAAAGGCTTACAAGTTCATTTGCACGTGAATGGCCAAGACCATGCAAAATCTTGCATGTAAACAGTGCAGTATTGTAATCACTACTTTAATTAACAGGAAGGCAGTGCAAAGCTGTCTGCATTGGGGAAATAAACTCTGATCCTGTAGGCTGGATGCGAAAGCCGTGCTGTTGTATTTGGAACCTGCTGGAACTTGTACAGCGCCTTATCTGAAAGGCCTCATACGCGTCACGACAATGTCCTCTAATCTGGTAATAAAAAGGGCATCATGAACAGTGGCACCCCGGCCAGCCAGCGATGGCTGCAGTCACGCTATGCTCCCAAGTTGGTGAAAGGAGATTTAAGTCTCTAGCAGAAAAAAAAAGGGTTGCCTCCAGTCTGGAGGCCTCCAGCGGCCTCCAGCCAGCCAGCGGCCTCCAGCCACTACCTGCTTGGAAATGGCAGTACCTGGGAAGGTGCCAACATGCAGAGGAGAAAAGGCATGCAGCCAGCACCTTGGTTCATCCCTGTCACCAGCCAACTCCACCAAACCTCAGCCTGAGAAAGCAGACAGGCTGGCTGTTGGAGTTTTGCACCACTGATTTTTTCCCCAACAAGGCTTTGCCTGCTCAGCTGATGCTGGGAAATTACTCCATTCTTCCAGACATAAACCCATCTTGGGGTGAGCCAGAGCTCACAGGTAGAGTGTACTTCCCCAAGAAAGAAAAGGTAATAACACTACTAATACCATAGCAGGCTGAGCAGGTATTTAGTGTGACAACATTGGTAAAGACCCACATTTGGAAAACAGCTGTTCTGCACTGGGTGGAGCTGATGTAGTATGACACTCAATGGACTTCTGTGTTTTCTGCCCTGTGCCCCTGACCCTGTCAGTGTCACTATTAACACAGGGGCTATAATCACTGCTTGTTTATCTGCTCTCTTGCTCAAATATTCATACTCATGCATAAGATTTGTATTGTGTACATCCTCTGACACTGCACCAATCACAAGGGTACAGTTCTTTGGCCAATCGTGCACTAACTCTTGCTGTTAGTCTGAGTTGTACATCATGCTGATCTGGAGCCAGTCCTTGCCAAACAGAATCTGTAACAGCTGAACCTCCCTCCTCTTCTCTCTTCCCATGAACCATAATCTTGCTTTCATAGCAATCAGCTGATTTTTCACAAAATCTCTATGAGCTCCATTATCTCAATAAAAATGCTTCTGCTTTTATAGCCTTTGCTTCTGTTGTTTTGAAATTTAGCTTCTGCATTCTGAAAATTTGGTTTGAGACTGACCAGCAACACAAACTAGAAGATATCTTCAAGGGGAACAATGTAGGAAGCATAACAATAAAATGAAGACTGTAATAATGCCTTAGAAGGGAAAAAAAAAAGAGCTACATGATGGGCTTTGTGTGAGAACTGATAGTGTTTGAAACAGGAAGAGTAGAGATTTCTAGTGAACTTGGGGTATATAGAGTGGAGATGGTTCTGACAGGTGTAGGAACCAAGCCAGAGGCAGCAGATCTGAATGCCTTAGTTGGGACCATGCAGTGACCCTAAAATGCAGGGAATGAAGTGGTTGCATCAGATTTATGACTGCCCTCAAGGCGTGTAATATGTAGTGCGGTATTTCAGGTGTCTCATCAAGCACAGCAATTGCTGTTGTGAAACTGATAGTGTACTGCCTGTCACATAGTAATAGCTGCTATATGCCCTTACACGTGAGCTCTGACTCTTCCTTGTTGTATACATGGGCATGTACCACATGCCCTGTTGTAAGACTAATGTTGCTCATTCCTAACACACTTCAGAGTAGTTTTTGTTTCCCAGGTGTGAAAACAGAGCTAGAATCAGGTGTTTTGCCAAGGGTTATCCATAGGCCTGGACAATGGCAGTGAGGTCCTCAGGATTAAAGGGTGGGCTCAGTACAGCGCAGGCTGTGTCTCACCTAAAAAAATCCATTGCACAGGCCTGAAAGGTAAAAAGACCTTTCCCAAATCTTCGTTCGCGAAGACTGGCCACACATCCATAGGCCTGAGTAAGGCTAAAGCTGGGCTTCCTAAGGTGCCATTTTGTCTCCTACCAGCTGGGAAACACAAGACGTCTCCTCACAGTCTTCAGCACTGATGCTCTACATGTGATGTCTTTGCCATGTGTCAGTGCAAAGAGCTCAGGTCTTCAGTCTGTGACAATTACACTGCACTTTCTCTGAAGGAATTCAATTTACATACGTTTTCCTGGTAAGTTTTTATGAGCTTTTTAAAACCTTCATTCCTTCAATAAGGTCTTTTTGACCATACATCAGGATTAAATAAACTGACTCACAATTCTAGGCACTTCCTTCCCAAGACAAGTAAGCTCATCATGCTTCTAAAGGATCAAATCAATTTCATCCCAATAATTTTGAAATCAGTATAGAACCTGGCTTCTAATCCAGATTTTATTTTAGAAGTATGCAGAGGGTGCACATGAGGTGGTACATGTAATTGAGGAATATTTCAGGCCAGATTCATTAAACCTTAGCCCAAGCTTCAGGGAACTGTTTGGACAGATGATATCTTCAGTAAGATAAAGAATGTCATTCAGTCCTTTGTTTTTTCTTCTTATTTTATTTTTTGTCAGAAAATAGAAAAGGTGTGCACCAACAGTAAAAGAGGAGTTTGGTATGGGTAAGAGTTAAGCTTGATGTTACATAAATGATGTTTTCTTTGATACCTGGGATGGGTACAAGTATGGAATTTTATGGTGTATTGTCCATGCAAATGAGTATTAACAAGATATATATATATATATATATACTATGAAATAATAATATTAAAACTTATTAGCTAGTAATTTGGATTGGCCAGAGTAGAGAATTTTGAAAAGGCTCTTCTTGGCAAAAACAGCTGTGCATTTAGCTTCTAAAAATGAGGGCACTTCAAATGATGTGAATCTGGGCACTAAAATCTGGTGCTGGGCACCAAAAGCTGGTTTGAAAAAATCCCATGCAGTAACAGTTTCAGGAGCAGACAGAAGCAACCTAAATAGTAATTGTTATCACATAACTGAAAAGTCCTGAGATTTACTTAGACAATGTCCCTGGGAACATTTGTTAAGAATGAAATGCAGTTGAAGCAATTTGTACCATGAAGTCAGACAGGAAATCAGACTAATCCTTGATGCAATTATGTGTAAGCTTGGCTGTCTAAGACTTACTAGACCAAAAGAGACAGAAGAAAACGAAGCCAGAATGAGATATTGAAAGGTACCGAAACTAGGTCACTGTCCTACATTACACAAAAGCTAAATGGAGCTCTTATCATCTCACAGTATCCTGAGCGAGTTGAACAAAGGACTTCATCTGGTGCAGATCTCCTGGCAGTGTCCGAGTTATACAGCTGCATAAGTCATAAAAAAACTTTAAGTGTAGCAGAAATGACAAAACAGGTAGAATGTATTGCACTGATGGAACATGGGTAGAAACCAAGAGGATGACTTCTGTCAAAACTCTGTATGATTGCATGATAGCAAATTCCCATCAAGAAATCCTGTGACTTATTAAAAGTATATTGTAAGTAGAATGAAGTGGCATTGAGTAGAAAAACCATGACATAGTTAGATATACTAAGTCAGCAGGAGACAAAAGATGCTTAATTAGTAAATAGAAACAAAATTCTATATAAAATATAGAATTGCATATAAAATTCTAATTCTAATAGAATGAAATAGAATCTGTTTTCTACAAAGTTTTTTTCAACAACATGGACTCAAAAATCTTCGTTGTGATTATTTAAGAAGCAGGATAGTCTTTCTGATCTGTCAGGGCAAAAAATGTTAACTGTTCTTGCTCCCCTTCCTTCTCCTTGATATTTAAAACTTCAATTCCATACAAGTTAATTCAATAATTGGAATTTATGTATTTTTACTGAATCAAGTACTTTTCCCCTTTCTAAAGGGATAGATACAGAACATTTCCTAAAAAAAGGAAACTTCAGAAGACGAGAATGGTTTGAAAAGTTGTTTCAAGCACAACACGTTTTGTTGTTTTGGGATACTCCTGACTCCTCAGCTTATATAAGTTCAAGAATGAATATGGCTTAAATATTTACATTATTCTTTTTTATTGGAGAAAGACCGTAATTTCAACACTGAAACATTATCAGAGCAAATTGTTTGAAAATGAATGTAGATAACATAGTCTTTAGATAATAATAATGTAATCAATTAATTGTGGATATCATATTTCCTATCCAAAACCACTAGTAAAAATGCTTTTCTGCTCTCAGTCCCTGTCTCAGATTGCTGGAAACATTTGAGAATACAGCATAGTTTTCTTAATGTGTACGTAGAGCCTAACAGCCTCATACCACTGTCTTTCCCCACTCTTATAAACAGAAGATGATCAGCTTTAGTATAGATCTTTGAAAAATGAGATGGGAAGAGCTGCCTATCTGACAATAAGGCTTTCTAATTTTGTGATTTGGATTTAGGCAGTCAGACAAAATGAAAATTTTGGCTGCAGTCTTTATCTGTTTAGCATTGGGGCACATTGCTAAAGGAGACTTGTTTCTGCTTCATCTGTGATGTGTGAGAAGTGTCTGCTTATCTGAAGGTCCAAGTGAAAGTAATTTTAAGAACCCTTAAAAATATTATTTTATATTCATTAAGTCATATTACGTAAGTAACTAATAATTAACTAAGAAGCAGTTTATGCTGTCTTTGGGTAAGTATCCTAGAACAAAGAAAACTGTGAACCCAAGTGGAGCAGAGCTTCCCAGGACAGGTCTGTCTCCATCCCAGCCTTTTGCTGACCTCAGAGTCCAAACTTGTCAAGATTTGTGAACATCCAGGATTCATGTGATGCAAATTTTGAAACTCTATTCTATCTAAATTCAGGACATATTTTTTTTTGTCAGGGTCCATTTTAGTTTATCTAAATATGTCTATTTAAATAAATAATCACCAGCTACTGTATGGGATTTAAATTTGCCTTATTTTCTAAGTGAAAATTATTTTCTATCCGTGGAAATTTGGAATCTGAGACAAGAAATGCTCCTGAAGCCATTAGTATGCATCCTAAATAAAACTGGCCTGTTTTCGCTACAACAACCAGTGAAAAAAAGAAAGTCTATTAGGTGGAAATATTGACTTTCCAAAACCAGCAGATTTTTATTTGTGCAATGTCTAACCATTGCAATACTCCACAGAAAATTGCACTGGAACAGTGGGCGGTTCCGAATTGCTGGAAACTTTACAATGGCTTTTATGTTTAAACATCATTTAGCAGCTGTTAAAGGTCAGCACAAATCCTGTACTTTATCTGTATAAATGAAGTCTACAACTGCCAAGAAAAGAATGCATTAAATAATGCAGTGATTATCGTCTTGATTTTTTTCCCTTCAGAAGTGAAAAGGACCTCTTAAACGGTTCTATTTTTCTCTTTCTTATTTCAAATTGACAAAGTAAAACACTAATTAAATTATTTATATCAGAAATTTACTTACAGGGATGACACATTTTGTACACAAAGCAAGTGAAACATCTGACACATTGTATAGTGCCAGGTGCAGTTAAGA
Organism: Platyrinchus mystaceus; assembly: GCA_035041135.1. Lineage (NCBI taxonomy): Eukaryota > Metazoa > Chordata > Aves > Passeriformes > Tyrannidae > Platyrinchus > Platyrinchus mystaceus. The sequence goes on from JAWWLV010000088.1 coordinate 111,895,790, forward strand.
AAGTGTAATTTAAGTCAACATCTAGGGGCTAAAAAACCCAAAAAACTTGCTGCAATATTTCATTATCAATTTTATTTTCTACCATACACCAAATGTACAGCACAGAACACAATTTTGTTGTTTTGATGTAAGAAATATTAATTGTATGAAGAAACAGTATACAAACTACTCCAAATTAAAAAAATGCATACATCATTGCTCTTTACAAAAGGTCTAATTTACAGTATAGCTCATCAATGCATTTAAACACAAAAAAAAAGGAAAATTGAAAGAAAAAAAAACAATGCACGTTACAAAACACATCAAGTACAAGGGAGGCAAATAAATACAAACATACTTCACAGAACATCCTGAGCAAGCAACCAAACACAGATAAATTAACCTGAAGCCATAGTAAATCATAATAATAAATACATAAGTCAGTAAGAGATTTTTTTACTTAAATAAAATATATAACAAATTTGTTAAAATATTTAGTAAATTAAATTTGTCTTTGTAATGAGTGAACTCATTTTGTATGCATTTAACGAGTATAACAAATGTTTGCTTTTTGTGTTTTTAGCAAGAACAATAACTTTAATAGCAAATTTTTGTTTGGTGTTCTCCTATTTATATTAGACAGCACATATGGTAGCTTTTGAAAAATCAATTTAAAAAGAAACACAGCTCCTAAGAACATACAATTTCCCCTGTCTAAACTAAGATCGGAGAGTTGAATCAACCTCCCAACAAAAAGCAAGCCCCACCTAATGCAGAACAGTGACCACAGTGCATGAGAGTTGAATCACTTCTGAATAGTACTTTTGTGCAGAAACAGTAATAATATAATTGTATATGTCAAGCCTGTGAATGCCATCATATTCAATCTAAATATAAATGCGGCTAATAAAAATAAACACTTTCATTATAGCACGGAAAAATTAAACACACGCTAGATCCATGTATACATTTACACTGAGGCACATATGCACATGAGGTGTGTGTGCATACAAAAAAGGCAGTTTAGCTGGTTGTTTATACCTTTTTCTTAAAAAAAATAAATATAAAAAAAACTTTTGAAACAATGCTTAAATTACTTACAATCCCTGAAATAGACATTGCCTCTGTTATAGCAACCGCTAGTTTCTGACGGGCTCAGAAGTTCCACACCCAGGCTAACCAGATACCGAGGTGCACGCTGGCACCTCTGCACAAGTGCTCGTCTGTCCACACCTCCACCTGTCTTACACTCTGTAGCACTTGGTACCCTACCAAGAGACTGGTAACAAACTCAGTATCAGCCTAGTCTTAGTGAAGAAGGATGGGAGAAACCAGTCACGGCGTTGCTACCAGTCATTCCAAGAGACAAGCAACCACCGTCTGGCCAGAGGGGTATTATTCCCCTCCAGACCGCTGCCTTCCCAGCTGCCGTTAAGTTCAAACCAGTATTAAATGCCATTTCAGGGGAGATGTGTTCGACTCGTTATGTAAAAAGCCTTTAGCTTGGGATGTGTTTGCGTTTTTCAAATCCAAATCCATAGCAATACTGGTCACTTGGGTAAAACCTCAAGGTCTCATACTAAAAAAGTACCAGTGCCTACCTAATTGCCCTTCTTGTTTAGAGATAATTGTCATTTCCCTTCATGAGCTAACTCTGAACAAAAACTGCAGTGGTAAAATAAATCTGAAGTTCTCTTGAAACATTTTAAATAATCATTCTCATAGGCTAAATCACACAGCCAAGTCAAGTGCTTTGCTGATTGCTATATTTCATTATTGCTAACATATTCTTTAACACACTGTTTTCCAGCATACTGTGCTTTTAAGAGCCCAGGTTCCCCACTAGTGGGCACCATTTATCTTCTCATTCCATGCATCTTCACATCTCATGTTACTGCAAACCCATTTCTGATACAAAGCCATTATAAAAAAGCAGGATGTGAGGAAAATAAAACTAGAACCACGGTTCAGTCATTTGTTACTTTCATAGGTTTTTTTTATCTTCCTGTACAAACCCAGCAAGTTATTTAATTTACAGTATAACTTTCAGTCTATTTAAAATCCTGTTGGAAAATAAATTAATAAACACATTTGTAAAAATATGGCAGGCCGCAAAAATGCTGTTAAAAGATAAAAAAAACAACTCTTTGATTAGAAATAAATAAAAAATATAAAAAATAGTTGCACACACTTTTTACATTCACTTTACAAAAACTGAGTGCAAAAGAAGAAAAAAAAAGAAATTGTACTGAAATAAATACAATATACTAACAGAGTGCATTGCTGTTAATACAAATAGTCTGTTGTGGTTTTATTCTTTTTTTTTTATGTCAGCTGGGAAAAAATTAGTGCAATGTTGCAATTGTAAATGCAGCATGGCAACCTACACCCCTTAGCAGTACATGAACTCCTAACAGATCCATCTGGAGTTTACTGCTGTTAAGTAATTTCTGTTGCCCAGCAGCTTTCACATCCTACACATGGATGCCCTTCACTGCCTGTTTGATACTTTCCAGCAGAGCTTTGCATTCGGGGGAATAGTCCCGTTCCAGATTGCTGTACATGTCTGTGAGTGTATTTACATATGCTTCGAAATTCTGCTCACTGATTGGCCCCTAAATGAAGACAAAACAGATTATAATTGTGGGAGATAAAATTAAGGCCAAAAAAACCCAAACACCCAACCCCAAAGCATGGAAAAGTAGCGATATGGCAACTGGGGAGAAGTCATAAACAGGGCAGCCATCCAAATTAATGGAGGGGTTGTGGAAATGACAGGAGTTGCATGTGCTGGGGGATCCACACAGTCTCCGAGCAAGCAAAGGAGTTGGAGATATTATGGTTACTGTAGCTTTTTTTTTTATTTTTGTTGCTTATTTGGCTCTGAGATTGTGGCTGACATACCCCCTAACTGTCCTTACTTAATCTTTCAATGGCACTCTTGACATTTGGAAAGAAGACTGGAAACCTAAGTACCTCTGTAGATTTGGCCTCTGTTTGCAAGCAAGGTGTGAAATTTTTGAGAATACAGAGCTTTGTTGGCTCCAGAAAAATTGCCTGTATGAAACAGGTTAAAGTTTTGATTTGGGAGCAGAGTAAATAAGGATTCTCAGTGTGAAATTTTCACTCTTTGTGCAGGGCGGATGTTCAGATAGGGAGGGATGAGGAAAAAACCTGCCTTGCACAGTGTGGTACAGGGCAAAGATACCAGGGCTGGCTCAGTCCTGGAAACAACTGCGCCTGCCATCACACAGATTTCATGATCCAGCATCTCTGCAAAATAAATCAGGCTAAAAGAGCTCTCTACTGCTGTAGCTCCAGTGCTCCTGCTGGTCCCTGAGCTTGCTCATCTGCTTCAAGTGCTGGCAAGACAGTCTCAAAGAAGGTGCAAAGCTGCTGGCTGTGGTCTTACCATCTGTGGAAGCTGAATGTCAGCGAGACTGGAGATAAGGGCTTGGCTTAAGCCAGCTAACTCCTTCAACAGGCTCTCGTTGTTCTGCTCTATGAGTTTGTTCTCTTCTTCTATTGTTTTCAAATTGCTTTCCATAGATGTAATCTAAAAGACAGGCACGCACAAACACACAGACAGACAGACCCTTGGCAGCATTGTAACTGCAGTTTGAACCCAAAATGTAAGTCAGGTGATTATGAGAGGGGCTACAACGGATCTGAAACTCAGTTATTTTTTTTTTTTTAGGAGAGACAAAACTTCTCCACCGAATATTCAGAGCAAAGAAGAGGTTGTATTTGCTCTGAACCGATGGACTTCGCTGCTTGTTCATGGAGAAACCTTGTGGCAGAAAGGCACTGGAGGGTGGCCCACAGCGGGAGGACGGAATTGAGCTCAGGGGGGAAGGTCGTTGTGGAGCTGGGATGGAGAGTGTGGCCGCAGGGCTGGCAAAGGGAAGGAGAAAGGAGGTTGATGTTTACATTGCTGTCCTGCTCTTACAGCATCCCTGCTGATCGACCACAATAGCAAGGGCATGGGTATTAGCTGCTGTGCTGCTTTCCCTCCCTGCTCCTGGGTGAGCTGTGGGCTGGCTGGGATTAGCAGCAGGGCTGACACTGGAAACAATAAGAGAAAAATAGAGTGGAAAGGAAACTGATACGAGAGGTTGAGCGCACATCGATCAAAGATGATCTCTGACCAACAGAATGGAGAGGAGGGATTTAGAAAAAGCAGGAAAAGGCAGCCAAGGTAGAAAAATGACATGTTTTTAAAGTAAGAGCTCTGGAACATACTCAGCTCTGAAGGCTTTTATGTCAAAGCAGTGCTGGAAAAACAAAAACAGCAACTGCAGGACCTGGTTTCCTCCTGCCCTTCTCCTTTCCCTGGGAATGGGCAGTGGGGCAGGGCTGAAACAAGGGCTGGCATCCCTGTGCCCAGTCACAGCTCTGCAAGGCACAGAAGGGTGCAGTCACATCCATGATTGTTATGACCACCCTATCCTTATTAATATGCACCTCCTTAATTGCATCCTGCTGTGGCCACTTTACTTTCTTTCCTCACACACGGCAAAACCCCCCAGTGTGAGAAACCCCTTTTTGCCTGCCTGCCATCCACCACAACCTCTCTTCTGGTGGGTGTTCATAGAGGCTCAACGCCTGGCTGGGATGGATTAAAAGGAGGTAGGGGAGTTATTGCTTCTGTTGTAGTTCAGTTCAGGCTTTGCTGGTCAGACTGCCTTCACCAGGTAGCAAGTCTGGGGAGAAGAAATCTGACTGCATAAGTTGGGCAATCTCCGCGCAAACAGCACAGTGACCACCAGAGAGAACTAAGTGTCCTGAGGCACTGGGCACAGCCCCCCTGCAGTGCAATTTGGGATGGATATCCCCACAGCCATTTTGGTTTAGATGCAGCAAAGGTGGCACGGACTTCTTTATTTAGAGCATACATGCAGTGGTTATTACAAAACCAGCACGAATCAACACTACTCATTTCAGTGGTACAAATACAGAGGGGTGTGTTTACACTCAGTTTGGTTTAGATCAGTTTAGACTTATATTCAGTTCCCAGATCTCACTTAGGATTGTTTTCCTTAAACTCTTATTCCAAAAATATTGAGCAAGCTTCTGCTCTTGCTTTTACCCAGTCCACCCAGGTGAGCTTCCAGGTGCTTCCAGGCCTCTGTAGGGATGGAACCTATGCGGCTCATTCCATAGAACAACTATCAGCATCTTAAAGGCAATTTAACCTCTCCAGTATATAAAATAATGAAATAAACCCTTTCCTGTAACTCCCATCAAACTCCTGTGCAACACTAATAAGCAAAAGGCATACATTCTTTACCAGGTGTTGCCTGGAGACAAAATTCAAACTATTCAAACTGACAGTGGGTGAACTAGGGAGATTTTCCTAGGTACGCATAAGAACAAAGTCAGCTTGCATTAAGAGTTGGAGTGTGCTAGGAAGAGGTAACATCATCCCTAAAAACTCAAGTCATGAGATCTGCATGGTTTGGTCAACAAATGTTTGGTCAACAAAGGAGAATGAATGTTTTGTTTGGTAAATATGTTTTTTTTTCTGCTTGCCAAGATTAGCTCCCAACTGCCCTGAATTTGTCATTCACCAGATCTTTAAGACAATACCCAGAAACCTGCTGCTTATTTACAGAAAACAAACAAACAAGAGCTTGACAAAAGAGCATGTAGGATTTTTGGTACTTATAAGTGCCACAGAGCTATGGAAAAACTAGTGCACAGGAGACTAGCTGTGTTTAAACATAGCATTTACATGGTATTTAATTTATTTATCATGCTTAAACATAGAATAAGAAAAGGTAAAACTTTCACATTTATATCATACCTGAGTTTGAAGTTTCATCATGTCAGCTTCAATTTTAAGATTAGATTCATTCAGTTCTTTTATTTCCTCATCCAAGTGTCTTATTTCTTCATCACTCTCAATACCTGTAAACAGTTGGAAATAATAATATCAGATTTTACATTCCAACAAGTTAGATAGGAAAAAAACCCAAAACAAAACAAAAACAGCTCTTTAATGGAAGTCTTGTCCTGAAAAATACAGAGCAGTTACATCTGCTGGCAATACATGTCACTCTTTCTGCTTAGCATCACTCTGAGACCAACTCTGCCTGGAGATTTGTGCCACAGTTGTTAAAACCCAGAGCCCTGAACTGAGTCTGCTGGGGAGCCAGCTTGGGAAATGTGTAAGCGGTAACACATCCATTTTGCTCAGCAGTTGGAGGCTAAAGACTAAGTTTCCCGAATCCTGGCTCAATGCTCAACTTTCTAAAGCACATTGTATAAGAAAGAAGACTACTGCACATTTCCCCCTGCAACTATTTGGTCATTGTTGCTTTGTACTTGGGTTAGCAAAATTGCCTAAGCACTGCATAAATAATAAACCATGTAGTAGTCAAGTTAGGGAGACAAGTCACTTTCTGGCCACAATATTTCTCCCTTCTCACCTTAGTCATTAGCTAGCTAAGTCCTCCTGATCTGTAACTAATAATTTATTAATAACAACAGTATTGAAAGCATATCCAAATAAAAAAATCATGATCTCAGACAAGAGAATACCCTCAACATTGGTTTATCATGATATGAGAATAATTTTTTAATCTCTCATGCAAAGATTTTTGTTATTCAAGATTTTTTTATTACTAGAGATGACTGAATGTAGTGAGAATTAATGCCAGAATGGCATAAAGGGGCATAAGTATAAATGGGAGTCAGGGCCCTTCTATCTAAATAAATGTCATCATCTTTTACAAATCTCCTTACCGCCACTTGCTTTAAGCTTGATAGTCATTAATTCTTCTGAAATTTTGCCCTTTTTTATGGTTTGTGCATTCAGAGGACAACCAGACAGGCTGAAATGGATAGGAAAAAAAACATTAGCACCCACTTGAAAATGGCAACAATCCTTTCGGGCAATATTATCATGCACTTGGACAGACCTCTGTACCTAAGGTCACATCAGTATCTCCATTATAGTACAGCTTCGGGGAATGACATAACTCATAAAGAGCCATTTAACTGTATATTCTAGCTTGAAAATTGGTACAGAAATCTCAACCTATAAGTAAACAACTCTTAAGCATATTTCAAAATAATCAAAATAGCAATGGCAGCTACAGTTATGTGAAGATGCATTTACAGAATTCTTGAAGTTCCAATGCTTATGAATTGTTTTCACTGAAGGATTGTGCTCCAGAGGAGAGGGGCAGTACGGTCCTTTGAAACGTCAAGTTTACTATCCAAAAAAAATTTAGTTAATAGGATGATTTCCATGGTGCACAATTATTGCATCATTTTGTTGATACATAATAATGATCAATACAATAATAACTCTGGATATACCCTATAGGCTGTAATAGGTTTTTGGAATGGTTCTATTATATAGTCAGTTTGCTTTTTAACCACTGTTCACATTAAATTACATTTTGCTATTTCAAAGCTTACAATTTCATCAGCTGGTAATTATCTGAGGCAATTTTTATAGTCCACTAAAGGGCTAAGATGAATTGCACTGCCTTTATACTATCTTTATAAATAACAAGGAAGAAATACCCATATGCTGAAGAACTGGCAGAAGGATTTGTGTTCAGATGTAGCTAAGTAAGGAGTAAAGGAAAATTTTATTCTACAGGAAAATGGTTGATTTTTGTGTGTGTGTGTGTAAAAATTGAAAACAAAAATCCTAACAGACATGATGTTTCCACATGGAAAAAAAAATAATTCAAAAGCAAGCAAGCTTTTGTTGGCTTAGCTGAAAGCTATACAGGGAAAGATGCTAGTTCTTCAGCTCAAAATTACTGCTTATTATCTCTGTCCAGAGCAGATAGCTAACTGGAAGATTGTCTCAAAGCCATGAGTTACTTGTTAGGTTTCAAATGTCCTAGGAAAGGATATCATATCACAAATCTATATTTGCTTGTAACATCTTGAGTGTTATTCAGCCTTATGTAGGACAGAAGTCATCTGTACTCTGAGTTGCAACCAGCTAAAATACTATTTATGCTACTTGCTTAATTAGCTACAATTTACAATAGTGTCTTAATGTAAAGACTTTAACATGGGATGTAGATCATAAAATTAGGATAACGTTGGACTCTGACAATTTATTCAAGTCATCTTGGACATTCTTGTATTGGAGAACTTGGTTCAGAGTGTTAGAACGAAAGTAAAGAAGATAGAGAATGTAAATTTAATTCTTGTTAAAGATAGAAAACTAAACTTGATAGATATTAATTCAGATATTATAGCCAGACTCTTTGAGTAATATTGATTGAATACAGTCAGGTTATACTAATGTTTTCACAGTGTTAAATGGTGTTTATTGTTATTGGCTATATGTGTGACTCCTTCTTTGTAAGGATAATTTTCCTTGTAAGATTGTCATAACTTCAAACTGTTTTAATCCATATGAGTTCTGCATGCTTAATTTTTTTATGTGTGGCTCTAGCTGTTTAAATACAAAGTTTATGAAAACAACTTGTCCACTGGTAGAAAGAGGAAATGAATGCCTTTAGGCTAAAACTTTTCTGGTGACATTTAAATGATATTTCCATTTTCTTTTAAAGATATGCAGATACAAATCCATATTTCCCTAGGAAAGAACTCCGTTTTAAACTGTGTAGGCACTGTGCTAATCTGAAGACCTTGGAAAGTCATGCTGCAATGGGAACACAGAAAAAGACATAAAAGTTTAGGTCTCTCAAAGTAATTCTGTTTTGTATCACTTTAGCTGCAATGTAAACCATGTTGCTACTCAAAAGACTTCAACACAGTTTATTCTGACTCTAACCTCGAACGTTGCCAATTCAACAGTGGAATGTTAAGGAAAAATGAGAAGAGAAAACACAAAGTTATACCTTCTGTGGGTGACAAAAACATTATTAACATGACCCAGCCCGTTGCAGCCTGGCAAAGGACAGTGTGGCAGCTCTTGTTTGTTCAGTTTCCAGGATAGTGAAGACCCATTGACAGGACTCTCCTTCTGTCTCTTGGCAGCCAAAGGACAACCAGAAGCAGTGCGATGAGAAGTGTATTTACCTGATATGTGACCTTGGCCATCACAGCCTATCACTGGACATCTACAGAAACACAGCAAGAGAATCCCTGTTTTCGCTGGAGAGAGCAGACAAAGACAGTCTCAAGAAAGTCTGAGGAAACAATTCCAGCTGCCTTTGCTACTTTGCATTAATGTATTAAGACTTGGTCCCTGGAGGCACACTGTACCTGAGCACCCAATTCCTGGCAAGCTGAGTTATGAAGATTCAGCTGATCTTAAGAGAGGGCAGTTTAAAATACAGTTGTAGAGACTAAGAAAATAAACCATTCATTTAGATAGTTTTTTAGATGAAAAAAATTAAAATTCTATTGCAGGCAAAAAATCACGCTTATTCAAGTATATGGAAGGTCAACATTCTCTCTTCTCTATCTAGGTTTCTGGTATGAAGCAGAGGATGGGTTCTGTACCTGGAAAACTTGTATGCAAACCCATGCAAATATTTGTTAAGAAAGGATAGGGATATCTTGTGCTGCTCTATCAGCATTATACAGTTTCGCATGTTTCATTAGCAAGTATTAAGGACAACATTGCAAGCAACTTAGTCTTCACATTTATATTCTGGTAGTTATAATTTACAGATTTTAATGGTATGTGCATTCAAGCTGGGGATGTAGTGAATCTCCATTAAGTTTACACTTTAAGGGAAATTCTAATTTATATATAAAGACATGAGACTTAGATATACTTAAGTTCTCTGGGGCATATTTTGAAGGTGTCACTCTGATTTAATTAGCTGACATGTTTCACTTCATTTTTCCTTTATTTTGCCAAATTTTTCAACTAGGTGGCACTTCCATAGCACTCTTTAAAATAATTGGACCAATGCAAACAGATATAGAAATCCTTTCTCACTGTTCAGTCTCCTCGGTGATGGACTTCACCTACTTTACTAGAAGCAGAAACACTTGGTCTGGTTCCAGTTTCAGGCACTATTCTCACTTGTTTCAGATTAACTGGGACATTTCCCTATCTATGATCCCTCAATTCCTTAACTTTGACAGCTTATTTACCCCCCTCCACTGGTGGTGGATCACTGTTTCTGTACTCACTTAAGTTCAGGATCTTCTTTTTCTTCCTTGGTAGGAGTCACTTTGATACCTCCTTTCCTGGCACGAGGACAACCAGATAAGCTGAAAGAAGCACACAGAATAAAAGCCACCTGCTGCTAGCTGACAACCCTGAGCACTGCAGCCCCATGCGATGGGATGGGTTTTACCTTCTGTGAGATGCATAGTTCCCTGTTACGTGGCCAGAACCATCACAGCCAGGTGTTGGGCACCTATGGAACAATACAGGAAGCTTACAAAATATGGCCTCAAAGATATATATTTTTTTTTAATGAGCAGACTCCTTTTTGGAAGGGCTTCTTATTTTTTTTTTCTTAATAATATCTTTAGTAAGGAATGTGAAATATATTGCATATAATATGTAAATTTAATTAGTTTATAACACTGTTTGCATCAACCATTTTTTCTTGTACAGAATCAAAGTTACAAAAATAATTAAAAAGTGCAGCTTGATATAGATTGATTTGTAAATTTACTGCTATGTGTTTGTTTGCTATTTTTATGATGTTTTCAGGTACAGATATAAATAAACACTTTGCCAGTATTTACAGAAGGGGAAATGGAAGCAGAGAAGCAGTTTTACTTTTGAGCATCAGTAGATGATAGCCAGAATTTGAATTTAATAATTTGTATGTTCTAGCACTGTAGGCATACCACAGGACCATCTCTTTCTAGCACAAGATTCAATTGAGTATTCAGCTGGGCAATTGGATTATGCTTATGTCTCATAGTTCAGGGATTTCTGTGTGTGTATGCAACAAACAAGTCTTTCCAAGTATGAATGTTTAATACTGAAACATCCACACAATAGAAAGAAGCAAACCTGCCTGTTACTATGTTTTTGCAGGGTGGACTTCTTGCTTGCTGTTCATACGTGAAGAACATAGCAATACTGAAATTAATTATTGATATCACCATGGTATTCTATACAGTGCTCCAAAAGCCAGCTGGAGTCAGTAGGTCTTTCCACTGACTTCCATGGGGTTTGGAGCAGGACCTTACTGGTAACACTTTTTATCTCAGAAGTTCAGAGATTTTTTTCTTCTTTTTTTTTTTTATTTTTTTTTTTCATTTAAGGCTATTGTATGTCTGCAGGGCGTTTTGGTTTGCATTTTTTCAGAGTAGAGAAACACACTTCAGCATACAAAGCAGCACCAAAAATATTTACCTTTATAAGCTATGCCAGCCTTTTCTATGCTTTTGTATTATACAGCACAAAGTTCTTATACTAAGCACCCCTATGGGACTTTGAAATGCTATGATTTTTACAGAGTATCAGAGTTACAGAAAGAATTGTGCTAAATAATATTGTACTGAACCATTAAGGAAACTTTCATTTTTCAATATGCTCTTAAGGGTCTCAGTTGTTACTGAATCTTTCCTGAGCTGAAGAGATGAGTGATTTCATCTAGTCATTGGTAGGCTGCCATGGAAAACACCTACAAATATAATTGTAATAGCACATCTGAGTATGCAGGTGCATCTCTTCACAGAATATTTAACACTAGTTTTCTGTGAACAATTAATTTGTCAAAAATCTGATTTCTTTTGGACATGAACAAATTTATGCATTGATTCAAGTAGAATTCAGCAAATAATTTCAAATGAAGAAAGAGGTGACTTTTTTAAAAAAAGATAATGTCAAAACATTTCATGATGACATTTTGTGAACAAAATATTTTGGCAGAATGACATGCCTCGCACTGACAGCAAAGGTAGAGGTGTGGGTTGCAGAGTGCCAGATACGCTCGACTGTATAGCACTAAATGTTGACCTATCTGAGCATGGGACAAGGACTGGGCACAATGTCATGTGGAGCAGGCAGCAAGGGCAGATGTCTGGAGAGTGTGAATGCTCACAAGTAAATCTAGAACACCTGCCAAATACCATGGATATTAATTTTGGCTACTTGCTTTATCAGATGATCACAGATAGAGGAGCTGTTTGCATACACTGGAGGTGGACTTTAATTCAGTAAAAGCTCTTTGTGTGAGACATTCAGATCTGAGAGTTTGAGAGTTGTGAACTTAAAAAAAGACACTGAACTAAATTTTAAATCACCCCATCCATCTGTATTTATCACTTCTGGCAGCAGACAGATTTCACAACGAGATTGGAAAACAAGCTATTCATGAGGTAATTAAAGATTTGAGGCTGAGATATTACAAATACTGATGGAATTATAAGGTGATATTTCATGTGGACTACTGACAAATCAGTAAAAAGCTTCATTAGCAAGACTCTTAAGCTTGACCACTGGATTGGGTTTTCCAAATATTGGTTATATCTTTGTATCAGTTGTGAAATTCCACAACTCAAGATACATTAACAATGTATTGCCTTACAGTCGGTAATACTCTTGATCTTGATCGGCTTTTACCTGGCTGATGAGTTTGAACTGGTGAGTTCAACTCAAAGTATAACTTAGTAATGGATTCCTGCGCAAAGCCAAGAAAATCAGATCTATGTTGAAGGGCCAGAGGCCTCAGGAGGACAAAATAAAAGATGTCAACCCTCAAATGGGTGTAGGTTACAAATTCTTTTACAATTCTTCCAAATTTGTTCTTCAAAAATAAATCTCTCAGTGATTTCATATATAAATACTTGCAAATTGCATTGGGTACCTGCTATTTTGTCCCCTTCTCCCAGAGGACTGTTTTATCTTTTGGAAGATGAACTACAACTACGTGTAAAATTTAAACACTGTGCTGCAGATCTAGGTGCATTTCTGGTTCTTCCGATCCCTCAAAAGCTCAAAGGGAGTGTTGGATATGAACTGTAGTTAAGGCAAACCCATTGAGATCAGTTGAGAAAACCATTAACTGAAATACATCATGCTGCCTATGGAATATATATCAGTATCAATGTTTTGTGTGAAACATTTCTAGAAGAACTGAAAGAATCTGTACTAAAAATTGACGTTTAACCACTGTAAAAACTTGTCTAAGGATAGGACTGACCACCTATTTCTCAAAGTTTCTGAACTTTAAGTAAATATCTCTCTAAAATATACATTTAAGATTCTTTAAGGCTTGATAAGCCTTTGGTGAAATAAGATATCAGCCACAATTATCCCTTACAGCTTTAAAATCTGAGTCATCATCAAGTTCAGTATGTTTTAAATTGACCACCTCAGATTGCTCTGAGCAGCTAGAATCCTCAGATAAAAATTTTCTTGAATCTGACTCAAAGGCCCACTTTCTGAGCAGATCTTCCTTATTTCCAAACTGTGGATCACATGCAAGCCTTGTATCTTTGCTGGCATAGAGATAGATAATTAAAGCCAAAATCATATCTTGATTCTGGCAAATTAAACATGAATAACATTTGGAAAAAAATACACAGCTTTTTCATATTCATGCTTAACTACATGAGGGTACTTTCTGGCCTGATTCTATGAGCATTTATGCCCTCTGCTCACATAGCAATACTGAAATTAACTCTTGATAGCACTACGGCATTCTATACAGTGCAAGCATGATGGCAGGTTTTGGCATAAGATTTCTTTTAGCCAAAAGCAGAGTTTTGTTCAAAATTTCACCTGAACTATGTTTGCAAGAAGCTAAAATAAGGTGGTACATTTGTGGAAAATAATTTTATTTAGCTCCTTTTCCTTTTGCGAATTGTCTGTGAACAGATTTTGATTTTTGCTCTTTTTCTAGTTAATTGAAATTAAATGCTAAGTGCGTTATGCAACATATTTCTGTCTGTGAAATGTCCATGAACTTTGACTTTGTCTTTCACAACTCACTTATTATACATGGCGTACAGTGTGCAGTTTGTCATTTAAGTCATATGCTGTTGCTCCTCTTTCCTTATGGCATGACCAAAACTCTAGAAGCTTTAGTGGAAAAATAACCATATTGGTATGCAAATTTACTTATTCACACATGAATGGAGGGGGGGTGGTGGTGCATGAGGAGCAACTATTCAAAATATTTGTGTGAGTGTCTCTGTATGGCAGAAAGCCAACAAAAGCAGGGACAAATATATATGACTCAGCAACTTATTTCAAATTTGTCAGCATTTTCACAAGTCATTTCCTTGCTTCTTGTTCTGCTCTTTTAAAACAAACTGAACCTAAATTTTATACCTTTTGAATCAGTGATGTCAAAAAATGAAGCATTGTGCCAGTCTGCCAGTACCTACTGGTTTTGGGAACTGCTTTGGACAGTTTTTTGTATAAATAGCCTTTCTTTGCCATTCTGCTGCATCTCCTGTACATCCAACTCCATAGATACCATCAGTTCAGCATTTCATTTATAATTCAAGTTGTCAGACTAAGAAACAAGACCTCTAACATTCTATCTGGACAAGATAAACACTGAGTCAAACCTAAATGTTGTTACTCCTGCTATTAACACCATTAAAAAGTATAATAGTGCCATGATCAGACTTTATGTTCTATCTGGACTAGGGATGAACCTAAAGGACAGAAAGGACAGTCATGGGATTCTCCCTTTTTTTCATGCATTTGTGAGTTTTTCCAAGCCATCTATTATGGGATGCCATTTACAAGTTGCAGAGGGAAAGCTATGAAAGAACTCTAATTACCCTTTCCTTTTCCCCACATCCTTATTGACAAAGCCAATTCAATAACTAGATGACTGGTTGCCAGTGCCTCTCTTGACTACAGATTTTTGAAATATTCATATGTCCCTATACATCTGTCTATATAGCAAAGCCTGCACAGTCCTTTTGTAAGTGACATTTCATGGTGAGAATTATGCCAGCACAAAATCATATGACTTGATGTCTGCTTCAGTGACATTAAACTCATAGTATAGGGTAGTGAATAATAAAAAAAATTATTTGCAGTAATTCTGGTCTCATTTTTAGATTTATTCTAAGTAGATTTATTTCTAACAAAATAATTCCAATTTATTCTATCTGGATCAGGCTGAGTTTTTTGCCAGATCACTCTTACATGTTCTATATTTTCTATTTCTCTCTGATTCAGAAATACTGGGAGAGCTGCTTCTCTTCTAGTGTTTACAATTTTTTCCCCCAGGTCCTGGTTAATTCATGAAAATGAAAGGGTACAAGAATGAAGAACAAAAAATGGAGAAAAGTAAACTTTATTTCACTCAAAAGCTTTCAAACCAATTCACATTTCAGACAATATTTGACATTACTCTCAGAGCATTTCAAATAATATAGGGAACATATTCATTGAAGGCAATAACATTTGTGCAATTTTCAATACTTACTTGAGCTCCTGAGAATTAGCAGCCATAAGGGATTTTAATGTCTTGTCAGCTAATGGGCACCCAGAAACACTGAAAAGAAAATTCTATGTGTAATATTTTACTAAACCAAAACATTTATTTTTTTCCTAAAATAGCAACCTCCAGACAATCTATGACTTATAATGTGTAAAAAGATACCCTCTAATATCTGCTCCTGGCAAAGGAGAAGCAGCCAATATAAGACTATGGTTCTTCAATAACTGGAGAAAATTACCTAGTTAGGGACAAAGGTTTCTACCCCAGTAAAACTGAGCATGAGGAGGCAATGGTACAGAGAGTCCAGCTTTTATGTTTCGTACATGAAGGACAGGTAGAGGTTCTGGTCCACATGGTTGGTAAAGACAGAAAATACTTCCATTCTGTTCCCAAAGGAAAAGAAGGATATTATTGTTGCAACCCCTGGGTTGACAGTAGGCTATTCTGAGGAAAATATTTAACATCCTCAGGTTATAATAGCAGATCTATGAATTTCAAAGCCATTCATAGAGATGCATAAACCTCATTTATAATCACATGCAACAGCATCTGTGTAGAGACTGCTTGTACACTTAGGGAAATGCAAACTTTACTAAAGGACTTATCTGCAGGTCTCAGCTAAGAAATGTAGCTACACCAATAAGCATAGGCCTCTTAACTCTGCATCAGTGTTTTGAGTCCAGATGTTCCCAAATATAGCAAAACCAGGAAAAACAGCCACATTTCTGTATGGATTATTTCCTGCAAATTACTTTTGAATACTTATCCGTGGTTAGCACAAAAACGTTCAAAGGTACATTAGCTAAAAGCAGCTCTATTTCCTGTTCTAGGCTTCCTGTTGTTTCTTACCTGCGGTGTGAGGCATAGTTTCCTGTTACATGGCCACTACCATCACATCCTGGAGTGGGACAGCTATGCAAAGAAGAAGCAATGAGATATTAGAGTATGTATAATACACCACATAGCTCACCATACACAGCAGAGAATTATGTGATGACCCTTAGGGCAATCACGTTCATCATTATGCATTTCAACACTATCATGACGCTGCAGAAAACTAGCAAAACTTCACTTCTATTTTTTAATTATTACTTGAAGCACAGATGAAAAGAATTTTTCCTATTTCCACAATGCAAATAAGTCAAAACCTTATTTTTTATCAATACAGTGTTAAATCACTATCTATGCTTCGCATAGATATTTTGGTTACAATGTGTGTTATTAAAAAGTCAATTTCATTACTGTTAAGAAATGTTGACAGCAATTCATAAACATCAGTGCTGAAGTTTCTGATCCGACCTCCTGTATAGCACAGGCCAGAGGACAGTAATATTCAAAATAATTCTTTGACTTCTGACTAAAATAAGGGACCCTCTTTAGAAACACATCCAGTATTTATTTGCTAATACTAGTGAGAAATTTGGTGTTATGGTTGCATGCAGAATGGAAAGCACCCCAGGCTGACACAGATGAAGTTCAGAATGAACACATAAGTTTTTCAAGATGTTTCTCAGCTGAACTGAGAAGTGATACAAAGGTGGTGGTTGTGGTTTAGGAATGGTACTCCCCAATTCAGTGTTCCCACTGAGACTCTCCAAACACTGTTCGCTTGTCTCCCCCCTTTTCCCCCTCCCTCTACAGTGAGCTGGAGAGGAGAATTGGAGGCAAAAAAGGTGCAAATCACAGGTTGAGATAAGAAAAATTTACCAGAAACAGCAATGAGATAAAAAAATTAACAGTAATAGGAACAATACTAATAACAGAGTGTACAAGATAGGCCAAGAAGTCACACATGATTGCTCAGAACTGGCATTACCCCCCTGTTCCCTCCACCACACTCTACAGGAAGGAATTCTTTCTCCTCAGGGGAGTCTTCCTTTCCCCTGCCCCTGGCAATGATGTGAGGCCATATAGAATAACCTCCAGATCCTAGCCATGCCTTCTCCTGGCTACTGCCAAAATTAACCCTATCCAGTCTGGAACCAGGACAGTGATGCACAGTTAGCAGAACAGAGGCCAAGAGATGGAGGCATGCTTGACCTGGAGAAGGTGTTAGAGCTTCTGTTTCTCCTCAGCCTTTCTTCAGACATAACACTGAATTCATTTATCAAATTGTGATACAGTCCTCTGCAAAAGGGCAAAGATATCAAGAAATGCAAGTTGTATATGGAGGGGGAGGTGAATTAAATACAGCTTTGCACAGTACTTTTAAACACTCTAACACCAATCCTTATAAAGAACTGTTTTTCTTTCACTGGGCACATGGATAAAAAGGGCAAGGAGGTGCTGTACAAAAAATGTTAGGTAGTGCCCCATGCCAATGAGCAAGGGGTGTCTGAGAAGCTCACCTGGCTATTTTCTCTGAGTGGCAGAATGCTAGGAAGATTTTCAAATCTGTAAAAAAGCCTTAGAAAGACATCAGCCTCATTTTTACAGCCCATTTCAACCTGAGCAATGCAGTTATGGGCAACAGAATTAACATAAAAAAAAAAAGAAAGCAATGCTAGAAGGAGGTATTGAGCAACAGTTCACTCCAACTGAGCTAACCACGTTGGAAAATTTTTCTCTGAAAGTGCTTATGTCATTATAAAAACTTCCTCATGATGGAGCCAACTGTACTGAATTGCTCTGTACAATTTCTGAGCTCAATGGGGTCATAGAAACACAGTCTGATCCCTATATTACCTATGGATTCTTCTGATAAATTAAAACTACTTCTTGTTTAATTTTCTGCACAACTACATTTTCCATACCTATTTCTACCCACTGCTTGAAAATAATATAGTAAAACCACTGTAAGCTGATCATTGCCCTAGTCTGTTATTATTGAGGAGAGTAGAAAAGTATTTTACAGACATCTCAAAACAGGTCAATATCACAAAAGAATAAATATTCCAAAAGAAAAGCCATTAGTCTCCAACAAATATACTCTCGATGATTTTTGTATGCATTTGTTTTAGAAGAAGAGGCAAAACAAACCTGACCTGTAGCAATTTAGGTCATGAACTACAACTGCAGATATAATGTGGTGAGTAGACAACATGCAGACTGCATGACATGAGGGGAAAGAATCGCTCTTCACAGCAGCTTGCCCCAGGGAAATGTAAATTCTAGAGACAGAGGCAGATCTAACTGTTTCAGTGCCACTGAGTCTGGAGAGCTGGACACAAGCTGCTGGGATGTGACTTGTTTATTTATGGGTGAGCCTGAATTGATATGTTATATGCAGTGGGTGAGCCTGCAGTGATATGTTATAGATCATCATCTCTAAGTGATGCAGACTGCACTTGTCTAGAGAGACCTATTCTGGTTTGGGACAAAAAGTACTAAAAATGATTGTTGATTCCTAGTTGACTAGTACAGTGAAAACTCTGTGTTGATTTCAAAATTATGTTGACATGAACCCAAAGGAGTTTTGTGAAGAGCCTAGATGAGATTTTAAAAAGTGACCAGTGTTAGGGGTAAATTTTATGAACAATTTAGCTTGGAACAATTTTAGTGAACAACTTAAACTGAAACAAGCTGGTGCATGCAGAAGGATTTGACAGAATTTATTTTCAGTTTTAGATAGGAAAATTTTGGTATTTAAGACAGAACAAGTGCGTCTCAGTACTTGGGAAAACAGAGTTTTGGCCTATTCTCCTGGGGTGTGAATTTGGACATCCACTGGATTTTCAGCAGGACAGAATAACTAACTCTTCTTTGAAGGAAGCAGATGAAGGACATAAACATAGATTTCCTACAGGTTGGAAAAAATCCTGAGGCAGTTTCTGTCTTGTATTTTGTCTTTTTTATGAACTCTGCATGTTTCTTGTCTGAGAAATCTTGAACACTTTGACACAAGCTCTCAACAGCGAATCTATAGTGATAGTTGTTGAATTAAATTTATTTAATTATGTCAGCATAAACAGAGCCAATCTGTAGAATGCTTTGAAACTGTATGTTCTGTAGAAGGAGCCCACTTGTTACCTATCTATCTGAAGAATAAGGAGTGGCATCCAGTATAATGTCAGTCATTAATCTGTCCAGACCCCCAGGCGTACCCTGGCTTACCTCAGCTCCAAACCTCATGTCTATCCAGTTGCACACCCTCAATGTGGAACTAACTACCTAAAGTGAACTATGCAAGTTTCCCTGCTCAGCTCCTACAAATCTACTCCAAACCAGAAGTCAAAACAACAGTGTAGTCAGTCTTTACGGAGGCAAAGGGAAATGCGGCACTTTTTGTGACTCACGTGATGAGTTCCTTTTTGAGATCTCTTGAATGGAGCTTGGGTTTAGGACTTGGTATGGAGACATCTCCTGGATACTTCTTTTCCTCCATGTTTTCTGGAGAGTTCACTGGATCTTTCTGAAATATTAGATGAGAATGTGACAAAAGGTTTCTCTCTTCAAGTCCTTCCATACATTCAAGAAATAATTTGCCATGACAAGAAGAAAATCTCTTGTAAAACTTCAAAAAATATATAAATTAAAGAGAAATAAAAAAGAAATGATAGAGAGAAATTAAGAAAGCTTAGTACATCATAGTTTCATGTTCTAATAGGTTGACTCCTAAAAATGTGAAAGCACATTTTGTGAAAAGGCAGATGCTGGTTTAAGCTGTACATAGGGAAAACTGAGTTTCAATTTATAAAATGGTGATAAAGGCCAAAGAAAAGTACATAGAGAAAATAAAAGTGGTTGTTGAATATGTAGAGGCAAACAAGACTTTGACAAGTATGTTCTTGGTTTTTCCTGTGTAAGTACTGAGTTTTGTATACAGTTGATATGAGGATCATTGTACTGTGAATTATAAAATTGCAACCATAAATTTTTTAAAAATTACTATTTTACATAAGCATATGTAAATGCAAAGCTTTTTAGATCTGTAGAATGGAATGGCTTGTTATCTTATTCAAAGAGCAGATTCTTGTTAAAATAAAAATCATGAGAACAAAACCACTTTGAACTTTTCTTAGTAGGAGGCTGCTAAGGATAGTTCTTGATTTCTACTAGTCGTATATTAAAATCACCGCTACTGCTGGGCTGTTTGGTGAATGGTATGAACCATGAGTATTCACTCCCTCGGGAAGGCATTTTGGAAATTTGGAGTCCTGAAAGGAAATTACATTTTTGTTTTCTGAAAAATCTCTTTGATCACTTCAAAATAGTTTGATTTATACTCTTTTGAGACTTAATGCCTTCAATTATCATTATTCTTATGAAAGATAAGTATTTCCTTTCTGGAGGGATGCTGTGCGCCTATTTTATCATTCAAGAATTCTCTAAAGCCTATAGCATCAATTATCAAACCTCTATTAATCCCTTCTGGGACTTCATGCTGGTTCTGTGATTCCATCCCAATACTCAGATAGGTATTGCCCAGAGATTACCATCTGTGGGACCAGAAAGTGCCGCCTGAGGTTGAAAGGGAAGATCCCAGCTCCTGCTAAACTCACGGGGCTGGTGCTATAGATGCTCTGGGCTTGGGCAGCTGAGAAACGTGCCAGGACAGAGGGACAGGGATGTCTGCAAAGCTGTTAACACAGAGCAGAGGGCTGAGTAGAATCTGGACTGAAAATGGAGATTCTGCCTAATGGGACTTGTAAGCTCTGCAGGGGTGTTTCTTCTGATAAAGCTTCCATATGGTCCTCAATTCTGGCAGCTCATCTTTGCTTGTTTGGAGGTTGGATCCTCAATATGACTTGCTTCTGCTTTCTGCTACTGGCTACCTACAGTCTACTGAAGCTCACACTACCCATACATATAGAAATGATGCCATATTATTGCTACATCGATTACTACTGATTTTTGCAACCACATTTGTGGGGTTAGTTTGGGAATAATCTAATCTGCTACAGATATAGAAAGCAAAAATAGATAAGTTCAGCTTTCCTAAGCACTCTTTCACAGTAATTATCTAGTAATTATTTTAAATAATTAAAAACCCCTCATATGTTTCAGGCATTTAGAATTTTATTTCTAAAGGAAAACTTCATATAAGGAGCTTTAGAGAAAAAAATTATAAAAGGTCTTGACAAAATGTTAGTACAGAAATAATAAATGGTTGAAAGTCCTCCAAACATGGAAACTAAAATACTAAAATGCAAAACTGGAAAAATGGATGTCAGCTTTGTTCAAGACTCAAGAGACGTCTAAGACACTTTTCCAAAGTTGAGTTCAATCTTGATTCCAGTGACATATGGTGGCATTTTTGCCCCTGGAAGCTGCAGAATATGACTTTGAACTCCTGACTACTGCTGTCCACAAGTTCTGAACTACCTTTCTTACATACACATAAATGCAAGCAGGGATCATCACCAGTATAAATTACTGTAAAATCGAAAGCTCCCCAAAAAAACCCCAAAATGGTAACCCTCTGTTGCCAGCTGGAAGGGATTAAAAGTCAAAATAACTCCAAAAAACACAGGTAAAATGGTTTCCTCTTAATTTAATGGAGGTTGAAGAAGGCCACCTTATCAGTTTCCTGTCTAACAACTAACTGACAGGCTATATCTGTATCACTGAACTCAGGACCAGTGATGTGTTTCTAAAAATTCAGTGCATGCCTTGGTTGGATCATAACTATGTATCAAAAACTGGGGCCCACATCAGCCTCTTCCACTATTCAGATGTAGAACTGAGAGAAGTCTGGAGTAGAAGGTGATGGAAAGACCCCTCTGACACTCCACTGGAATACTGAGCTGTGTGATGGACCTCAGGAGGCACCTGAAGCACACCAGAGTAGCCACAACTGTTTGGGCTGCAGGATATATTAATATTTTCATATATGTAGCTTGTGTTCTTTATCTCATACGAAAGATATCTCTTGATCTTTTGCTGGTAATGGACCAGGAACTTGTGTTTGCTAGAGTTTTTCATCATGTCACTGTCTGATACCTGTTGCACAGACTAGACTGATGGAGAATTATATATATCAAGGCTTGACAAAATTGCAGTTCACAGCTTCATTAATGATGTTTCACTGAGCCATTTAACAAAAATAAGATTTCACAATGAAGACTGACATGAGTGCTACAGCCAGGAGTACAACTGATACTAGAGGGTTCAGAATTGAAGTATTTTTATTTTCGATATTGATTTTTTTTTTCAAATCTTAATTGTAAATTTCCAGAATTGAGTTATTAAGATTTGTATTTTTTTTAAACGGATAGCTATGGATAGCTATGCACACATACATACATAGAGAAACATCAACAATTTTATGGTAACTCCTCTTTTAAAATAAAAAATCTAATAAGGAACAAAGTGTGAATACATTTTTTTTCCTAGTTAATAACCCTTAATGTATTTCCCATAATGAGAGAGGTGTATAGACATTTAAACAGTGACTTCTTCAGCACAGTCTTAGCATCTTGAGGACAACCTGGTATTACTCAAGCAGCTTGAAATCTTCAGATGTGTAGAAGCTGAAAAAGTAGCACAGTGCAAAGGAAACGTAGGCAAAAAAGTACCAAAATTCTGCCTTTGTAGGACTTTACATCACTACATGTGGCCTAAAAGAGGTTGCATTTGTCTGAAACACAGAAGACCAGAAATAAAGATCAAATACTTCTTGATCCTCTGCACTTAAGACTGAAAGTAGAGCATCATGTCTTGGCTTGTGTGCTTCTCCAGCTACTTAGCTTTAGAGGGACAGATAATCCTTTGGGAAAACACCTTTAGCACTTCTCACTTTCTGCTGTGTTAGGTGATGGTTGTCACAGCTAGTCAAGTCCAACTGTACGTATAATTTTTTCTTTTCTTATTTAATGGATCTATAGTTAAATGCTATCAAAAATCTAACAAATTCCAGACTAAAGAAAAATCAGGACCAGCCCCATTAGTCCAAACATCACTATTTCCTGCAAAGAGCATGTGTATATTCATGCATGCACACTACAGAAAGAAAGCAAGCAACGATACTCCATTAATGTACAAATGGAAGTTTATATTGATTTCAGCAAAGACCAGAACATAATGGTAACATGAATAACAGATAATAGCATCTGGCACTTTTAACATTTTTAAGCCCTGAAATCTTTGGAGAACTGACAGTTGAACTAACTGACAGCTCTAGTTATTTCTCAGCGCTTTCCTTTTGGAGAGATTTTGAGCTTTTTCCAAATTCAGATTTTTTTTTTTAAGGGGGCATCTGGACAGGCTATTTTGCTGAGAAAGAGAGAGACAATATTTTCTGGAAATTACCACCAAAATTAAGCAACTGTTGTGCATATGAACCAGATAACAATGAATTAGAAATAGATATAATCAGTCATTTTCTTTGCATGAGGATAGCTGCCAGTCTTGATTTTGAAAACAGAGCCTCTGGCCTTGACATCACTGGACATATCAAGGCTCCCTGGCATGGCAAAAGCTCACAGCAGAGATCTGGGGCCAGATCTTCAATTAGGGACAAACTGCACCATGTCAAAGCACTGAGCGTAAGGGACAGCAGTGCCTGAGTGCATCAGACCATTATGTCCTATCGTGTAGTTTACTGGCCTCCAGCTCCCTGTGCTGGGCAGAGAAACAGCCAGGCACCCATCACAGCCTTTCATGGCCAAGCATGGGTGGGGGGCATGTGGAGGTGCTCCTGCCTTGGCTCTTCTGCTGAGCTGTGGTGGCAGTGGGGAGGAGGAGTGTCAGGACAGGCCCCCTGCCAGGTCTGTGACACCTATTGATCCCCTGCAGCAAGGCAGTCAGTCCTCTCAAAGCTTGCTGGTTTTGAAGCATGAATGGGGAAGAGCCTGAGTCCCCAGCCTCATGTCAAACCCATTCCAACACCCTGATAACCGGGATTGTGCTCTCGTTGGTGAGGTAAGAACCATCATTAGCCCCAAAGAGTAGACTGCAAAGGTCTCTTCAAGACAACCCAACCTCCAAGAAATGTAAGCTTTTTCAGCAGTCACATTGTAACAAACTACCCAGTGTTGACTGATTTTTCTTCTTCATACAACTGAATTCTCTTCTAATTTTGGGTGGTTTTGGAATTAAGGCCAGGATCCCCTAATCTCAGCCCTAAATACTAAAAACGAATGTCAGTTCTGATATTTCAACAAAAGCTAATTTCATAATAAATACAATGTTTATATGTTATTATTTTGTATATAAAACCAAATGGGGAGTAAAGTATTTGAGGCTGTATAAAACCTCCTAATTGGACATATTTTAGTCTGTTTCAGAAAGCTATAACTTGTCCATGTTAATTACCAGGATTTTATCTTATTAGCTTTAGGTGGTCCCTTCCTGATTTAAGAAAAATGCAAGCAGTCCATATTCTGACAGTCAAGCTCAAAAGAAATGAATAAATCCAAACTTGCCAGCACGACAGAGGAATAAGAAAGAAGGACTGAAGTAGACTCTGCTGCTTTGTTGTCAACACAGGGTAAACAGATATGAAAGAGCAAAACAGAAACAAAACCAAAATCAAGACAATTACTGAGTTGGAAGTGGCACTCTAGAAGATTAGTAATAGAAGTTTCAAGTTGGAGATCTAAAGCTTACTGGCAGAGATTTCTTGAAGTATGTTAAATGTAATTAAAAGTTTCCCACTGAAAGAATATTGCAGGCAAGGTTCTAAGCCTGTGTTTAAATGCTTAGATAATGAGTTATCTAGAATTATGAAGAGTTGGTGTGGAAAAACGGCTTTTTGTTTCAGCATGAAAGAACTGCCTTGGTTTTATTTTGTTTGTTCGGGTTATTTTTGATTTGTTTTTCTTTTTTACCAAGTGATCCCTAGTCCATTTGGGTGTATGTGCTACAGGACTAAGCCATGAGAAACAAAATTTAAAAAGCAGTCCCTAATGATGGATACCTTTGATTCCCTTATCTTAGAGATTTATAGACATTAACAAGTAGGCTCTGAGAGCAAGATTTTTCAAAGTGAGTAATGATTTTTTATGCCATATCCAAGAGACCACTAAAACCAGCTCAATGTTCACAAGCCTCTACCTGTGGAAATTGATTCCCTTTAAACTGCACTAGATGGTCTCTAAGACCATCATATGGTCCCTCATTCAAGGGAAAAAATCACTCAGAAACTGAAAAAATACCTCTTTTTCTTCTTCTTTCCTGCCATGGGTCTTGCTGTAGTTGATTGGTGTATCCCAGCCTTCCTGTTCACAAAGAGCCTGGTAGAAGGCTGCATTTACCAGGATGCTGCTTGCTTTGAAAGGAGAAGAGGAAGGAGTGGGAAGTGCTGTGCTGGAAGAAGTGAGAGGCATAACTTTGTCTTGGCTGCGATTCTTTTTCATGCTCAAATCCAGCGTGCCATTTTCATCCACTTCTATCTCAGCTCCCTGACATGCAACAGGAAATAGAGTCATGTTTAGATATGGACATGGTAAGGCTGTAAAATAACCATGTGGTGCTTTTAAAGGATAAATATAAATGCACGCTTTTATTTAAATTTATCTGAATCTAAACCCAGCTTTTCGATTTATGTCAGTTAATGTCCAACTCTTAGGCAGACTTAAGGGTAGCTTCAGTAATGGTGTCCTGCATCTCAGCTTAAACACAGTAAGTAGAATTTAAATAAGATGCCTTAAACCATAACCTATACAGCCTAAATCTAGTTTTATTTAAAAAAAGTTTAGCTTTAAATCTTCTTGATCTTTTCACTCTTACAGAGAACTATGACCCCAATTCACAGTTAAAAGCATTAATGCATTGTTTAGGTCATCAACAGCATTACTATTATATATCCTCCCTTCCCCCCACACCCTGGAAACATTACAACATCTGCATCATGGGGGGAAAAGGAGGGGGGAAGAAATATGTCTAAAAGTAACACAATAGAAATTTTCACTAGGGTTTTCTACAACACTTAAAATAACATATTGCCTTAATCGTAATTTGACTAGGCCACTAAGGCACAGGTATGTACTGAGACCACTAGACTGTGAGGTACAGGAGGATCTTGAGGAGGTTCTCCATGATGGAGACCTTCTGCATGAGTTAACAAAGCCTTTGCTACCTGGAAAGTACCGCAACGAGCAGCCGCTAATAGCAGAGGTGTGTGCAGTTTGGGGAGAGACACAACTTCTCTTTCCAATCTGTCAGAAGCTCTTATATCAGCTCTCAGAGCAGCTCCTGCTCACAAGGGGCAAGTGCTGCTTGGCTGTACAAGAACAAGAAAAGGAAACCTCACTGTCCTGCCTCACCTTGTCTGATCCCAGAAAAAGACGACAAACTCCTCTTCTTGGAATGATAAAAAGTTGCTGAAAGTGCAGCTTACTAATGGAAGCAATAAAAAATTTCCCTTCATGCTCAATATGTTATGCAGTAAATTGACATATTTTTTATATAGGGATGAATACAAGACTAGTCCTTGCTGTTGCCAACAATTACTGAACTTAAGTAGGGGAAGAGATGAAAGGTGGCTTCTGGAGGAGTATTTGGTAGACTAGTTCAGTGTGTTGACCTGAACAAGGTGGAAAACATTTAAAGACTATGGAGATAAATAGCAGTGTCCTAGATCTATACAAAGAATGCTTTAATTAACACTGCTCTTTGCCTTCCTGTTTTTGCCATCACTACTATTTTTTACTTGTATCACCACAAAGCTTAGATAACACTTGGGAATTTCGGGCTAGATATGGTAGGTGCTGTATAACTGTAGGAAACAGTCATATAAACCGAGATTTCCTACCTTAAGAAATTTAAAAGTAAACTAATAGTGTAAGTGAATCACCTAGAAGTTGTGTTGTAAACAGAAAAGACACGAATATGTCCAGGGGGCAAGTTTTTCCATCTTTCTCAGACCTCTTCCTCAGGAAGACACTGGCAGAAAGAGTCCCTTTATCTTTCTTCCCAATAAATATTTCTGGGGTTTGATGATTAGCTAACCATTCAGTGGTTAAAGATAGGGCAGAGAAACTTTTTCTTGCTCAAGGATCTTAAAAACAGTTGTGGTGAAACAGGGAATTCTCCCCCTGTGCTGAAAGTGTGACATGGCCACTGTAGTCGGACTAAGGGTGTAAGCTTCCTTCATGCAGCCCTGTTTTCTACCACTACCATTGAGGACTCGTTTAAAGGTAAATCTTTTTAATCAGAAGGAAAATTCTGGTAGAAGATGACAATTTAGGGCCCAACAACCTCTCCTCACTCCGACAGCCTGACTCCATTTTGTATCCATGAGCCTAACACAGATGCCCACCTAGACCGAAGCACTACCAAGCCATCTGCTTGCCCCTGGTTCAGAAACTCAGGCACCTCTTATGTTTGCTTTTCCCACATAGCAAAGTTCACGTTTTCAATCATACAGCTTAAAAAGAGAGATGTTTTATTATATTTATGGGAAGTAAATACACTTCTAATATGTTCATACTAAGACGCTTTGGTTATATCTTTCTGCCCCTTTTTAGTAAATAGTTTAATCTCCTGTGATAGTTTTAAGCCCTGAATTTGACAGTGCAGCTTATCCTGGATAATAACTTACTAACCACAACATCTTATGCCATCTGTATAATATCAAATACATTTTTATACCAGCATTAATAAACCTTAGTTACAAAAATCCAAGATATTAACTATATCAGTGCCAAGCACACACTCCAGGATCTGACACTATAGCTCTGCCATGATCACCCCAGTGTTCTTTGGCTTCGTAGCTGATATGTAACTATAGCAATGAAACAGAGCTACAGTAATCAAGTTTAATGACCAATGTAAAGTAAAATGCTAAATATTGTAGTTGCTGACATTTTTCATAATAAAAAACTTGGGTTAAGTCTGCACAACCAACATTCACATAAAATTCCAGACCTCTGTGACAGATGGCTTAGGAAAAGAAGCCATGTGACTGGGCTGTGGTAGTTTTATAGTGCAAAACCCATAAATAGTGCAGATTCTCTGTCACTGACAAAATATCAACTACTCAGAAGGCAACAACAACAATAAAAAGGACAAAAAACAATCGAGGTCCCTTCCTCAATGCAACTCAATATCAGGAAATCATGGTCTCTGAGAAACAGATACCATTAGTCTCCATAAGGAGCTCTGGCTGATAAGCAGAACATTTCCAAACATGGATATTTAAAGCTTTCTCAACACTTTCCTGAAATTCATATAGAAGTTGGGTTGTCCAACATGTACCTAATTCTGATCAGGGAAAGCTGGGTTGTGTGTTTGTGAAGTAGCGTGCAGATGGGGTTTAAGTGAGCTCACAGATGCACACAACAATTAAATAAAGTCATGGGAAAAATATCCCCCTTTGCCCATTGCAGGATGGATCACACGTTTACAGCATGGCTTTTTATTCAGAATGATATAAAAGAGCTATTGCTTTGCTGCCTTCATAGCAAACTCCAAATGGCAGAGCAAAAAGAAGGAAGTCAGAGTTACTGCTCCAGTTTGTATTCCTACTCTCATCCTACCCTCCTGTCATTATGTCTCCTTTGCTTGTTTAACCACATTGATTTTTATATTAATTTTAAAATGGAACTAAAAAGACAAAAATGGCAAATGGAAAAAATGCTAGAGCAGTGCTATGACATGCTGACAGAAAATGGCACTTATTATGCTTAGCTCAGGCTTGTAAAGGCTGTGTTCTCAGTGGAGGCAAGATCTTATTACTGTTGACTCTTGTGCATGTGTGAACAGGCCTATATTTATCCATTTATCCTGACATATTTAAAATATAGCTACCAAAACAATGTAAACTCTTCTGACTCTTCCTTAAAAATGTAAGCAAAACAAAGATGCAAATGGACCTTATTATTTCCTAATATTAGTTTGCAGCTGTGTAAATCTTTGGACTCTAATTTTGATCTTATTTACATTTACATTTACACTGGTGTAAACCAGGAAAATGTCCACTGAAGCAATGAAGAAAAATCAATGAGTGTGAGAAGGTACACGTGGTAATTAAATTCAGGTTACTTCTTATCTACTACCACATCAGTGACAGTGTAGTCACCAGCACAAGTTTTACAAGCAGCTGGTAAAAGGATTCCAGAATAAAAAGTGAGAGAAAAATGATCAGAACACATTTTCTTTATTCCAGAATCTATTCAGTGAAAAAAATAAGGTACAAATAATACTTCAGTAGTAAACAAAAACCAGTCTCTATCCTCTCCAAGTGCTTTGTACTTTAAAGTCAATCTTTCTCAGCCTCCTTTATTTTATGAAATAAATATTGCAGAATATTTTCTAGTACTTCATTAAGTCTTGTCCTTAGAACTGTACTGCAACAGCTAGGACAATAACAGATTGTGGTTTTTTGTGGTAAATTTCTCCTGAATTTTTCCGTATGCTTTTGGTCCATCCGATCACTGACAACATTTAATATTCTCCAGTAATGATTACAAGTTAAGCTTTATCTCATTGCTGGATCAGAAAGAGGAAATTATGGTGTCTGCATGGATCTTATTTCAAACCTGTGACATTAGGGAGATTGTAGCATGACATATAAGAGTTTTTATGTATTATTTGGTTGGCATCAGCCATACAATTTAATACTAAGTAAGTCCAAAGAAACAATATGACCAATGATTTTACATTCCCTTCAGCAGTTCAGTCTGGTTTGGAAAGCTCAAAAAAGCTCTTAAGTTCTGATATTGGGAGTAACTTTGAGACTTGTATCTTGCCATGTGTATGAATACTGTTCTTATTGCAAGTCCATCCAAAAGGGTACAATCTTTTCTATTCTCAGCCAACAAAAACACATCCACCTGGTCCTCAAGTCTTCACACTTTAATTTAAGCAATTTAGTCCTTCTGCAGCAAATTAAAATACTAATTTGAGTCAAAACGAGAAAACTTGTAACAGCCCAGCAACATCTGAGACAAAAATGGAGTCTCAGTTTCAATCCAGAGCAGTTCACAAATTAAAAAAAGCTAGCCAAGGAGGTACTCAGAGAGCAATATGCACAGCAGTATTACAGGACGGTTCTTTGGATGATTTTTCATCCTGTATTTAGGCCTTAAGGTATTTGGAGTAAAGTACTGCCTGAAAAACGTGCTGAGTACTAACTACATTTTTAAATAATTGATGTAATTATCACCATCGTCAATATCCAAGAGTTGAGAGATGACATAATTTTGTTCAGAAACAGACTTTGAACTTTAAACGTTTTTAGCAAGTGTCATTTTTTTGTTTTCTTTCAAGGCATAGTGTGCATATGCCATTTTGTCTGAACAGGTGGGAAAAACACCAAAACAGTCAACAAAATATTTGGCAAGCAGTAGTGATGAGGATACAGATAAGCTGTACTGCTTGCAGCTACCTCTGTGAGATGTGTGTGGTGAGGGTTGTAAACAGGGGACATCCCTGGAAGTTATGGTGATGTAGACTCTTGCACAGTGCTAGAAGCTGCAGGCTAAGCCTTCTAGGGGAGCCCTTCTGTTGACTTCAAAAGGACCTGAAGAAATCTACATAAACTGCAAATCAAATGCAACCAGGAGACTGGATTGGGGTACTGACTGCATAAGAATTGGCTGATCGGGATTATATTCAGGTAAACAGTTTGCTGCATCCTTAGGTGGAAGCTGAATGGCTCAGACAATGTAACATTAATGTGGGATTAATTATTTTAGAAAAAAATCATCAGTGTATCTGATGATCTTAGTATTTTTATGCAACTGATAGATAATTAATAAAGAAGCTTTAGGATCCATATCACTGCTTGTTTCAGAATAAATTTATGCTTTAAATTGCTTCAATTTTAAATTAATATTTTTAAACTTGGGATATTTGGCAGATCCCCTTGTACATCAGGTCTCTTTGGAAGTTTTGCTTACCAGTGGTACTGTTAATATATAGTCTGACTTCTCTATCCTTCCTATCCTTTGCTTTCACTTTTGTTGTCTTAGACTCTCCCTTTTGAACTGATATGTAGTGTAGAAACATCTAAGAGAGAGACAACACTAGAGGTCAAGAAACAAAATTTAAGAGACAGAAAGAAAAAAATAAATTACTTTCGAAACACACTTATGCTAAAAAGTGTTTTGGTGTTTTCCCCACTTGTTTAAGCAAGACAACATATGCACACCTTGAGCAAATACAAGAAAATGCCACTTGCTTGAAATGTTTGAAGTTTAAGTTCTGCTTTTCAAAAAACAGAAGCACAATATTTTTACATCTCTGGCAACTGTGCAACTTGCAAAGGATTTCCAGCAAGCCTAAGAAGTCCTCTGCAATCTGATATGTCCTTGGTTTAACACCATTCAGCCTCCCATCTGCAAAGTATTATGACTTGGATTGCTGGGAAGCTACCTGATGCTCAAAGAACAACAAACACCTTTACAAGTCAGGAGCTTTGATCTGCTAAAGTATGGACGATGTTAATGAGGTTTTCCTAGGCAAAGGAACAAACGAATGAGGCAAGGGGCAGGGCTGAGAGGTCTAATACTGCGAGGCTCTGAACACAGCCACACCACACAGGTACTTTCAGACCTGGTGAATGTGTGTGCTGTGGAGTAGAAGAAGGAAATAATTAACTCTGTGTTGCATTGTTTGTGTTCAAACATAAAGTCTATAAAGAGTTTTGGGGTTTTTTAAGTATAAAAATTTGTAAGGTATTCTAGCAACTAAACATTTACATTTTTGGCCCCTACCAACCACAAAACAATTCAGAAACACTGATAAATAGTTAGTAGTCTCTTTAAAAGTAGCCTTATTTTATTTCATATTTTAAAATTAGAAAACACTGAAGAGAGTCTGGCAACCTAACCCCACAATTTTTTTTGTTTGAATCCTATATGATCAAGGTAATAAATAACCAAGACCAAATAAAAATAGGTTTTGTGTGGTTTTGGACACCAAATCTGTTTGGGGCTTACTTGTCTGTGTTTTGGCCAGAAGCTAATTCTGATTCTTCTGTCAGATGTTTTGTAGCAGTATGCCCTCCAGAAAGTCTGGCAAAAGTGGAGGCAGGCAGATAGCAAGGTATGCAGGTGATTTTCTTTTAGGCTGGATTCCTGGCTGTGAAAAAGGAGCAAGCTATGTGCCCCAAGTGTCCCACCATATCGTTACTATTATGTTCACTTCCATTCAATCCTTCCCCGTGATTTGGCAACTGTGAAGCAGGTACATAGGAGAAAATCTTTGGGTTATGCCTGGTCCCTTTACTGCTCGTCTCTGGCAACAAAGGTCTATTGCTGAGGTCAGCCAAAGGCTGCTGCAGCAATTTAATCCAACCATTGGCATCAGTTTCCATTTCCCCACTAGAAGAAGTCTCTATTGAAGACTGGTGGAAGGAGTGTTTTACAGCAGATATCAGGAATGGATCTGTCATAATGAAATGTTCTGTGAGCAGTTTTTGGGGCCGATAACGTCTGAGTTACGGGGAATGCTTGTGGACATATTCCAAAGGGTCTACCCTGTGGCATCTCTCAACATTGATATCAAGGTCCAAAACTTCACAAGTAGAAATCAAAAGCAACAAAGTAGTGGATACCACTCTGCAAAGGCACAAGACTCAGAATACCTAACAAGGTGTTATGCAGGTGGTAAAATTAATGGTTCCACTCAAAAAATAACAGCTAACCTCTTAGCAATGGTGAATGAACACTCAACCTAATTGTAGATCAACAGTAGTGGAAGACACCTCTAGCCAGACTGAGCCTGGTGCTAAAATAGATAAGGTAGAGTGACACTGACTTGTAGAGAAATAGGTTGCCTCTCTTTTGGAGCACATATCACGACTCAGAGTCCCACAGCAGAAGCGAATCTGCTACTCTGTATTTCGACAAATGTATCTCTTTTTTTTTTTTTTTCCCAAATGATTTCTTCTCAAGATTTTGTAATGACACCCTCTCATCTACATAGAGCTTTCTAAAGTTTCTTTGCAGTGGAACATGTGTGACTTTAATACAAATAATAAACAAAAGTGCTCCCAGACCACTGTCATCAGAAGAAAATCTTGTCTATTTTCATCAGCATTATAATACTATGTAATGGTACAGAAAATAAGGCTCATAGTTCACACAGTACCATTTGTATATCATAAAGATCTGTGAGGAAACGCAGAGCAGAAACCAAAACACAAAAGCCACACAAACATCTACAAAATTAGGCAGCTTTCCATTATGACAGACTTGCCCAAATTATCTATTTCCAAGCTCAGTGGGCCTGATTCTCCACTCTTGCCAGCAGAAAGGGGAATTTTACCAAAGTCAGTTGTTATTCCCCCCTCTCTGCCTTGCCAAACTGTTAGGAGCTCCAAACACAACAGACTCCATAGGTGTAGTTCTGTTTCATTACTACCAAAATATCACCCTGATTAATCATATGATTTTTATATTTTTTTTAAATCAGTCTCCAAAATGATCACTAATGGCAGGTTTCAGAGGGAGAAAAACTCCATCTTAAAACGTATCTAACTCATTATCCACCACAGATTGTTGCTGGATTTCAAATAACCTTTTTCTTTTTTCCTCCCAGAAAACTCCCCCCTTGTAATTAGGGCTCAATTATGAAAAGAATTAACAACATAATTCCTGCTATTTATTTAGGTTTATCAGAACTGGTCACTGCATTACTGATTTTTTCTCTGTCTCTCTTCAAAAGAGCATGCAAACAGAAGCCTCCTTTTGGGGGATTTAATGCAGTCACTAACATGAAAGACAGTTTATTCACACAGTTCAGTAGCTAGCACACCCTCCAGGTTCTTGGACTACCCTACCTTGGCAGACAGACTCTGTGGTTTGTTGGAGAGGATCTCTGCTGCTTCCCTGCAGCGGGTGGAAAGGTTCAGGATAGCAGCAGCTGCTGCTATGTGGGTGTCTTCACTACATTGACCGTAGCTATAAGAGTTGGCATGGCAAGGGCTCTGTGTGTGGGCGCTAGCACTAGGCAGTCGATTAGAAAATTTCACTGGATTTGAAAAATGCTTTGCTGTTGAAGAGAGATTTGATTAGCAATTGCATGTATGAAATTTTTCCCATTAAATAGTTTTGTTTCTCAGACTACAATTTCATACATAAAAATATTCAAAGATTACATTTAAAACAATCCTTTTCCTATTGTCAGTAAGGGTTTGCAGTAAAAATGGCTTCAAAAACACGATAATTTAATTTTTACTTGAAGAAATACACATCTTTTAACAATCATCTGAGTTTTTTACTCATATTTTACTTATCCTTAATTCAGGCATTAAAAGTAACTATGTCCAAGGAAAGACTGAACAAGCATTAGCGTGTTATCCATTGTGATTTGACCACACCAGTGGGTAAATGCAATTGTAAGTATATTCTTATACAGGTTTCCTCTTGGAGCTCTATTGTGCAAAAAAAACCCCAAACCAGTGACTTGTCCAGTCTTAGCTAAAACAGCACTGCTTACCCTACTTAGATGAATAAGTCTGTTATTTAAATAGCTTTGCTTAGGAGAACAAGACCTGGCTCTTGAATGAACCAGAGCAGTCAGATAAAAACAATACCTGTAAGGAATATTCAGTACTAATTTTGTGGAAATTTTTAGAAATTTGAGTCTATCCTTTAATCAATTAAAAAATAATGGCAATGAACATTCAAATGATCTTGATTTACAGTCTTTTGTTGGCTATATTTGGAAAAATATGCAGATTTATTAGGCTCAAGGAGGTCAGCTGAGAATGAAATACTAACAGGTGAACAGAAAAGCACTTTCACAGGCAAAAGTGGTGTGTGTCATTCTTTGTTTTCTTCTCCATCAGCAGCGCTTACTCTAAAATAGGTAGAGAGAATCTGCTCTCTGTTCTGGATTTTGGAGCTTGACATGTCATAAACTATTGCAGGGAAAACACAGCACCGTGATTCCAGCTCCAAGGAAGCGATAATCACTTCTTTTGTCTGTAGCTCTCACAGTGCCCTACAAAGATAAACTAAGCAAAATCCAATTTCTCAGCCTACACCCAGATACACCAAGAACATTTCTGCATATGGCCATCTGCTCTCTCCCTGAAGATCTGAGCCCCAAGGCTCTGGATCCCTTCGGATGTAGAGCTTTGGCTGAGTGCATTTTAATGCTAAGAGCTACACAAGGCATTGAAGGACTCATCTTTCCTCAAACTTGGGATGCTCTAAAAGAAATGCTTGTTTATGTGCTTTGACTGTAGCTGAATGGCGTATTCCATTTTTCTAAGCACTGGAGGCATCTGAGTAGAGCAATACGTGAAAGCCTCATGATTCAGTTCTCCCTTTCTCCAGTGCAAATTAAAAAGGATTTATCTACCCTGTTTTAATACTGTAGCACAAGCAAGAGAGTCTACATTTTTTAGCAGTTACTACAATAAAATTCAAATTGTATTTGAAGAGCAGAAAAGTGCATTTTCCATCACCCACCTCAAAAGATAAAAAAATTCAACTAACCAACCAACCAAACAAAAACCCCTTAGGCTATAAAGGGTGCATGTTTTGTTAACAAAACAAGTTTACATGTGCAAAATCCACAAAGGGCTAATGGTGGGCTTTTGGCTGGCTATGTATTTACATAGGAATCTAAACCAATCACTACATCATCAGCTTCTTATTGCCAACTTCTGGATACCTGCATAGTTAAAGCACTCACCAGCTCTTTTACTTTCACCTTTCCATTAAAATAATAGCTGCACACTGCAATCTTTGCAAGAACAACAGGCTGTAAACTTCGGCGCTGATATACTTCATACATAAATTGCATATGTATGTATTTGCATTTGTATAAAAACATTTCAATCATTTTTTCTCTGAAATGAACCTGTGAAATAGACATACATCTGTGCAAAGAGACAGCTAATAGGGAATATTCAATTTTACAAACAAAATTGGAAAATCTGCCACCCAAGAAGCTGGCAACGCACATATTTGCTTTCATTTGAACAAGCCTATTTTCCAGGCCAGATAAATATCTACTTTTCATTTGCAATTTTGAATAGAGTGTTCATATATATATATATATATATACACATACATATATGTATATATGAAACACAGATACCTACAAACATATATGTGTTTGTGTGTACTCGGACACATACACAAATAAACGAATATAGATTTTATAAATATATAAAACATATATAATATTTTATAGTATTAGAATTATATTTAATTATCTTATATATATTTATGAATATATAAAAATGTTTGCTTTTCTGTTCACCTTACTATGAATATTTTCCTTTGTTAGGATATTTGGGATAATTTTTTTTCGTATTTCATTTTACTTTACCATTGTTTTGGGCCATTAACAAAACAAAAGCCAACTAAAGAGTCTTTTGTCACATTTTTCTGAATCTATTTTCTTATGAACCCACTTATGGTGCAATGAAACCTTTCTTTTCCATTTCCCTCATGGCAACAGAATTAGTTGTTTCTTTGAACTGAACAATATTTTATAGTGGTCAACACAATGACAGAATCTTGCTGAAGTTTCCCATGCAGATTGTGAAGAGCATCTGCAGTAAATAATCATTTGTGTCCACACTGCGGGATCTCATTTTTACAGAGTAGTACCTCAGCAAATCTGTAAGTGATGCAAGCAGAGGAATATTGATAACAATTTAATGCATTGGATATGTCTGCACTACAAATATGATGCTGTACAGTAATATAAGATATCAAAATAAATTCAGTCCAGGCCACTAAAGCAGCTGAGGCACATGCTCACCTAGGAAGAATAATACCTGTATGGATGCATCTAAAAGGTACTCAAAGTGCTTTTGAAACCTAACTTGGATTTCCTTGTACTACAGTTCATTATGTCTTATGCAGACATATTCCATGGGACTTCTCATGACAACATCCTATCACATAAAGATATCAAAATTTAGCCATTGAAGAATGTAAAAGATAAAATGTAAAGTATTCCTTTTTACTTCTTTTTTCCACTGATAATTGCTTTTAAAAGAAGCATCAAAAAAGTAAACCTTATAGTGACGATATTAGTGTTCTAGCATTCTATATGTATCCAACTAGTGATTCTATTTACCATTCTGGCCACAGGTGACTAAAAATGCTTCCTACAAAGCTTTTTAGAATTCTAGAAGTTTGAAAGTAGAACAAGGAGAAAGAGAAAAAAAAGTCTGACATTTTGCCCCTTTTCCAAGAGATGGCTGAATTTCAAACTTACATTCAAGAAACTGAGGCGTTTTTCGTCCTTGTGTCACAGGTGCTGTTGTGCGTTTGCCAAAGACTTGTGCATCAAAACTGGCATAATCAAATGGTACTTTCCCAAACTTCTCCTGTTCCTTCGCCAAGGTGCCTCTGGAGGAGGTGACTGGCTGCGAAGTTCTGTAACTGTACTGAGATACCTCAGGCTGCTTTGCTAAATTTGTCCTACAGAAAGGAGGAAGAGAATGAAAGAGAAAGACAGGAATATCTTTAAATAATCTTTTGACAATAATACATGATAAAGCATATGGTTGCATCTCAATTAAAAAAATGTGCTATTGTCACATGTAAAACTTACTGGTAGGTGTATACAAGAAATAAACAGCATAAATACAGTGGCTGACCTTGTAACCTTTGACTACTTCACAATTTAAAGATGAGGACATAAAAAAATTTAGTATTGTTTAGTAACCATTTGGGATATTTACAAGACAGGTACCAACTTACTTTTAAATTACCTCTGTAGGATGTGGCTTCCTTTATTTATAAAAATTGTCTGGATTTTTTCTAGTTAAAGGACTTTCAGTTTTTTTGAATCACTATTGTTCCCACTTTACTGTGAATGAGTATGGTATAAATATAATATAAGATCATCTGAAATAATTGCTTGTGCTATTTGGGAGGAATGAATGATTTATGGTATGTTATTCTGTTTAGTTAATGTTCAGTAACTACTTGTCTTTAGCAATTTCCTAAGGACTTTTCATATGTAGAGTTAAGGCACGTGCATTTGGCAGACACATGGACATAATATTCTGTAATGGCTCTGAAGGAACCATTAGAGCTGATCATGTCAATAATCCACAAATTAAAGTGTCCCCAAATAGACCTGAATATAATAGGTTGTAACGGTCGTGGTGCCAATGATGTGCAAATTATGCATGTCTGTAGGGTCCATATAACTCAAAATACAATTGCAATAAAAAATGTTTCTCCTTTTCGATGCCATTGTATAAAAAAATAAATTCAACTAATTAAACCAATAAACTTAAAATTAAGATACTCTATGAATTATTCTGATCAGGTTACTTGTGTGAAAGTACGACTTAGTAGAATATATTTGATTACTTGTCAAAAGGTAGGTCTATTGTCTTCAATGTCAACCACATGCAGAAAGACGGATGTTTATTTTGAGATACAGTCAGGTTATTTAGCTTTGCAGAGGTTCATCTCAGAAAACCAAGTTACCTCTGCAGCTGAAATCTGAAATAGGTGAAAGACCTGAGCACCAATCAATAGAGATTGTGCATAAATACTTTGGAGAGACTGGTCTGCAAGCATTCCTACCTGTGAGTCTGATCATGGCACTGCCCAGCTTTTGGAGACTCGAGATGGTTCTTTTCCTGGGACATTGCCAACTTTTCAGCTGCAGCAATTGGACAGCCAGAAAGGCTGTTGAAAAGCAAAGGTGAAGAAAAGAAAAAATAAGAAAAAACCCGATGTTAAAATTAATTCTTAAGTAAAAGAAATATGTGCTGTGGAACCCAGTGACTTTGAACTTCTCTGATGTTCTGCGCATCTATGGGAACTGATGCTGCTATAGACCAGATTCATCTAGTTTTCCATCCTTAATGCAAAAGCGTGAAATCTCTGTATTTTAGGTGATATATCTGGAAACTGAATCATGTAGGAGTTTTCCACAGTTCAGCTTTGATGTTTTGTGTCTGGCAAGTCACTAGTAAATTTTTTGACAAATGACATTTACTTTATCAGTTAAACCATGCATATAAGCCTCCTACTGATTAAAATGAAAGTGAATTTGGGAAAAAAAAATAGGGATATGTGAGTGACTGTTACCAAAGAACACATTTTGTTATTTCAAGTTGTGCTAGCTTATTTTTTTCTGTTTGCTTTATTAGATTAGAACATGTTTTCTTATCCTATTCATGGGTTGCTCATGATACAGCTGATGTGCTTCGAAGATGACTGGGGATTTAAGACAGGAAAAACAAAGACAAAATATTTGGTATTTCTTATATATTCTTGCAGACAAGCTTGTCATATCTCTGGAAAAAAACCTGACTTTTTATACTAAAGATTAGTAACATAGTATGATAATCCTCAATTTCTGTGCCCTCCTACAATAACCAATCAATCAATCACTCAGCAAAAAAAAACCCCAAATCCTCCAAAAATTCAGTTCAACAAAGAAAGTCGGTTTCAAAATTTTTATGTCCCAAGTTTGTTTGTAAGACTGACATTGTATTTTTCCAGAAGCAGTATATGGAATATTTTGACTTGCTGGCTTCCAGCGTTACTGACAAGAGCTGTGCTGACAGCAGTGACTTGCTGGAGACAGAGTGCATTGACTCTCTGCTTCACCTGCAGTCCAGCTGTGATTCCCCAGCTGCCTGTCTGGAAGGCTTTTCTCAATTTTACTTTCTCCCTGCAGGCAGCAGGTTAAACAGACAGGAATGTTCCAAGCAGGAAGATGGCATTTCTGAGGGTAATAAATGGAGCTTCTAAATGGATTCTAAAATATTCCACTTAAAATTTTCTGTTTTGCTAAAAGGTAATGTGCCTTAATCAGAAGTTCCTGACAAGGACTACCATGTATGTGGTGCAAAACAAATGGGTTTTGGTTTCCCCTGGGTTTCCCAGTTGTAGCAATAATAATATATTTGTTCATTCCTACCCCTTGGACATAATGACTCTGCATCGTGAAGATTGTGATGAAATTATAGCTTTAAATCACATATCTGAAAAATACTAGTGGAATTTGCCATCCTCAGTGCTGTAGCCATTTTTTAGGTAATGGAATTAAAAACAATTTTTTTGTATAAATAATACAGGCTACCCTTGCAGTTCATAGACGGTGTGCAGAGTAGTACATATCATCTAATTCCGAGATGTGCCCATCAGTTTACTCCTGAGTACATGTTAGATTTTAAGTGGACAGCAACTTTTCTGATCTACCTTCGGTGCGTGTTGCGATTGCTGTTGACATGTCCTCTTCCAGTACATCCTGGGGTGGGGCACTTTAAAACATTTTCGTGCATGGCAAGAACTAAACAGGAATAATTAAAAAAAAAAAAAGTTGATAATAACACCCATCAAATAAAAATACATATATTAAAAAAGAATTAACATTTCCTCTTTGGACCCAGATTCTCAATTCTGTCACATTAGGACCACAGAAGAAGAGGAGAAGAAAA
Organism: Platyrinchus mystaceus; assembly: GCA_035041135.1. Lineage (NCBI taxonomy): Eukaryota > Metazoa > Chordata > Aves > Passeriformes > Tyrannidae > Platyrinchus > Platyrinchus mystaceus. The sequence continues at coordinate 111,936,314 of JAWWLV010000088.1, forward strand.
GGACCTACAAACGGTGAGTGTGGTGCCTCTAGCATGTACCAGTTTATATTACTGTAATTTGTCTTCTCACATGCACATCATTGTTTCCACAGACTTTAAAGAACACAGATGGAAGTTAGCAAAGATGTTACATCATAACACCCTTTTTCCTTTGATTCATACGCCACTAACACAATCAGCTAGAAAAGGCAGGTGATAGAGGAGCCCGGGATCACATGGTCATGCTACATATAGCTGCAGTCCCTCTCTGTCTCAGGGAGGCCAATACCTCAGGCACAGGCAGGCTGTTTATGCATTTTATCAGAGGATCTGAATACGTCCCCTTTGAACCCTTACACCTTCTAATCATCTGAGCTGTGCTGAAACTACTTGGGACCAGTTGGTCATGCTGCCAAACAGAGGCTTACACTCCTAGTGGTGACTGCAATTGCATTTACTTTTCTTATGCCTTTTGACGTGGATCTTCTTTACTAAAACTGACATATGTCCGTGTTAAACAATATATATCTTTAGGGCACAGTGTTTCACAAAAGCTGACTGTTCAGTCACCTGGTTTGTTCTGTCAGGAACAAAATTATAACTTTTTTATTTTTCTTTTTTTTTTTTTTTCAGCAGGACAGAACACACCTGATTGAAAATGTGACAATTAACAAGGACTTGTTAAATTTAACTTTTCAGAAAGGTGATGTTGTGAAGGTCTTCCAAATGCAGCACCCTGCTTATCTCAGCAGATGTTTCCATAAAAACAGTTTAGTACCAGATTTTAAAAACTGTAGAGGTACAAGTAGGAAGAGGATGTTGGCAAAGTCCAAATATGCTTTTAATTTGTTGTTATGCGTACCACCACAATGAACAATCTGACTAACTAGGTTGTTTAAGTCGATAGTTTCACATTAAGTTTTGGCTTATTATTAAACATTTCATTGCATCATATTGCTGGATTACACACACACACAAAATGTAACCAATGTAATCAGAGCAGCACAGTTAGAAATAAGCAGGGAAATTCAGGCTAGACTGGACATAAAAGGATTAGTGTGATACTAATACATTAGAGACGGACCTGCTGTGGACCAGCTCTGGGATGTACTGATGGAAGTAAACCTTTCTGAGCTCAGTGGTAAGGAGGACACTGGAAACATCTCTGCATAAGCATGCCCAGGCCTCTCAGCTGTTGGCAATGAAAACCAGCTGCCTCAGTGTGTTATTGCAGCAAATGAGGCCACAGCTCTGAAAGAAGCATGTGCTGTCTGTGTGATGCATCCCTTAGCAAAGGCGTGAGCAAGCAAGGTCTTGAAGATTCATGAGATTACAGTGTGCAGGTCTGCTGGCAGGGTGGGGATATCTGGGCTCTGATCTTTTTCTTCCCAGGCCTCCTGAGGAGCCCACTGCTGTTTGTAATGGTACTGCTGAGTACTTGAGCTGCACAAGTGTGGGAAGTAGAACTACAGTTATGAGCTGGAGGGCGAAGAAGGTGGGATGGCTTATCTCTCAGTCTCATTCTGCAATCTCACCCAGAAAAAAGGGAGTTTTCTCCAGCATAAGTAAACACTACCCGCAATACTGAGCCAGATCCAGCTGTTATTCTGGTCTGCAGGGTGATGATACTCACTTTCTAGTGGCACTCTAACTTTATGTGGACAGCCTGAGAGACTGCGGTGGTGAGGGTACAGCCCAGTCACGTGCCCTGTGCCATCACATCCTGGGATGGGGCATTTGGTTTCTCTCTTTTCAGGCCTGGGCGAATCTGCAGAGAAATCAGACAAGGATTTTTTTTGGTTTTAGACCCTGTCTGCAGTCAGCTGAGTGATCCTAGCAGTGTGATAGTCTCTATTTGTACTTCAGATTTAATTCCGATGCAAAGTTTTAACAGAGACATATGCAACTTAAACATCACTTCAGGTTTTCACACTGTGTCCTTTAAACAATGGCTCCCCCCTCCCACTACGCCACTTATGTGCTAAACTATATAAATTTAGGATTGCAGTGCCATTTATTCCATTCAGATCCTAAAACAGGACAGAAGCCACAATCCAATAAGCCGGAAAACTGGCAGCATCAGCCAGCAGCAAGATCTATAAAGGAATAAATAAAATAAGCAGAAACAATCTTTTGCTCTGTTAATGTCAGGCTCCAGGAAGCTGGGACAACCAAATAAAAGCTGAGGTGTGAAACAAACACACAAACAAACAAAAAGCATTTCAACCAGAAGCCATTCCTTAAATATCACAGATCTCTAGGCTGTAGGTTCTTTGTTAGGAAACTGAATACATGCCACTTTACATTTGAGAGGCAAGGCAAGCAGCTCCCTCTGGTACACATGGCAGTGCCGCTTTGTGGAGCAGCCCACAAAGACAGAGAAAACGTGGAGCAGCCGATATCCTTTCAAAGGTGAGGTCTCAGCCCAGACCCACAGCTACCACTCTGTAATGGCCACAGTGCCTTCCCCATTTTTGTTGTTTCAAGCACCTAGAATTGTGCAAGAAGCACTGGTCAGAAAGCCTTTATTTGATTTCCAATGCAGGATCAAAAGTCTGGGCGAGAAAGGAATGATTTCTGGTCCAGAAATTCTCTTGTGAGAAATCTGGAGGAAGTGGCAGCGTAAATTGCTGAGGATGGTTTTAGCTGCATCTGTGATTGGCTGCCAACAGCATTTGGTGCTGGGGGAGAAAACAGCTGCAGCCAGCACAGTCTCCTTCAAGCTCATTTTTTTGGACTGTGAGGTAGGACGTGCTTAGGGACAGAATCCAGAGGGAGTTGAGGGTTAAACTTCCTGGCAAGTGTTTAGGTTAAAAAATAAAATAAATAAACAGGGAGGAAAGAAAATAGACTGAGCATCACCAGGATACCACAAGCTTTTTACAATCACTGCAAATGGAAAGTGCCGCAATAGTGAACAGGAAATAAAGAGGGACCCTGAAATATGATTTAGCATTTCCCTCAGTAATTGAAAAGGTTTATCATTAAATAGATGGATAAATATAAACTTAAGCCATTTCTTTCTTATCTAATATCCAAGAATTAAAATTAAGAGCTGATGGATTTGATGGTGGATTGTTTAGAAATAAAAACCAGTTAATTATAAAAAGTGAAAAAATTATGTGCCCAACTATAATCATATGGTGTTTATGCAACCTGAACAAAGCCTAGAGTGTTTCTCCATGAGTGTTACCTCTGAACTCATCTGGAAACTACAACTAATTATAATATGAGACAAATCAGGAAGGGACAGATTCTGCCATTCTTACATCACTGCTCCTTTATATGTATACTGTGAGAAAGTCACACTGACACCAATGTGAACCTGGTGAACACAGATGCTCTCAGCATAAGAAGGGGTATCTGTAAAGTTCCTGCATATGCCATTGCCATCTGAGTAAATAAAGTTTCATGGAGTTTAGCAAGAAGGTAGACTAATATCATGCATGCACAGCTTAAGACATGATAATGAAAAGACTGCTTGAGACACAAAACTGAGATGCATGCATTTTCTTCCCAAATACAACTGGAAATATTTTACAGTTGTAAGTCCTAAAAAACCCCTGTCAGTTATCTTTCACTCTAAATGCTTTAGATAACTAAATTACTATAATATTTGCAATGTCCACGTGGAAAACTCTAAAGTAACATTAGAAATATCAAAGTAAATCATTTATCAAAATCAGAAATTGCATCAATTCTGGGGTGACCTCAGTGTGTTCAGAAAGCCAAAAGGAAAAGTCAAATGAAGATGAATGTATTGTTACTTACTACAGCATGGAGTGCGCTTATAAAATGACATCTCTTGATGTTCTGTAATTATCCTTAATTGAGGATTCGCATACAAGACAGCCCAGTTTACAAATCAAACCAAAATCTTTTAGATCTCGACTTCTGGAAGCCTGATTAAGTGCTGAAAATGGAGTGTACAGGTTTGTAGAATGCCTCAAACCATCAGAAACAATAAGGATTTTGGAACTTAATGGTATTTCTACTGATGGCCAATGGGGCAGAAGAGCATGGCTTGTACTTTCCTGGCTCAGAAGTGCTGGCTGTAGCAAAGCGTAATGCTGATATGTGAAGCAGACAGAACTCAGAAAACACATGGCTTAGGAATCAGGTGTCATCTTTGAAAGAGGCCAATTTTTCACCCTAACCTTGCCCTTGTGCACCATTTCAATACCTTCTCTTTTGGCTGCTGAAATTTTGGAGGTATGTATTAGTGCCCTATGGAGGAGGAAGCAGAGGAGGAGGAAAAGGAGGAGAAGGACTGTCAGTGCCAGCTACACAGTCCTTTTAGTACCCATTACTGATCATTTCACATAGCAGTTTGGCAGGTATCCAAGTACCTAGTGTTTAACCTGGTTAGACGTAAGGCACGAGTGTGAAGGTACATAATTAACAAAATTACCACCTAAATTCCAGATTCTTTACTGTTGCTATAAAACCCAGCTCAGAATACTCTATCAGTCACAGGATAAATGCTTAAGCCAGTAAGAACAGCCAAAAATACTTCCTTACGTTTGTTGCTAAATATCTGTCTCCCACCAATGTCAATAACTTTGGTTTGTCTCCTTTCCCCTGCTAGATGTTCCAGAAGAAACCTATCCAGTTCCTTGTAGGTGCTGTGAAACACATGCCCTTGCTCTGCCTGCAGAGCGATTGCTTGCTCTAGCAAACTCAAGTTCCCTTTTGTTTTGTCCAGCTCAACCGACACATCTGTGGTTTCTGACAGGCACTCGTTGTCATCTTCTTCACTTTCAGGGAAGGGATTCTGAATTCTCTTCTCAAAAGGATCTGGGTGAGACTCCTGGGGTGCTTTCAGCTCTGTTTCTGAGTCATGAAGTGTTTCACAGGGACTATATTCGATTTCTTCCTTCTTGATTTCTGGAACTTCCAGGATGCTGGATTGATTACACTCTACAAAAAACTTTTGAGTCACATGGGGCTTTACACTAGTTTCTTCCGAGAAATTTGAGGAGCTATCCCACTCATTGTCCATAATTTCAGAGTTACTTTCATTTTCCTCAGATGAACAGTATTTTGGGTCAGAAATAACAGTCTTTTCCTTTCCTTCAGCTGAGTTAATCAGGTAACATTCATCAGTGTCATCACTTTCTGTTTTTAAGGATTGAATGCCACTATCATTTAGATTTTCTGCCCCTGTTTGACTGGGTGCATCTTTTGCTAATTTTCCCATGTTCACCAAAGATTTGGCCACAGCATCTTGATAGCTGGAGTAGTTGTCTTGTCTTTGACTGGAATTTTCTTGCCCACCTAAATGAGGGGTTTCTTCAGATGATTTTGGAGTACTCTCCTCTGCATGAGAAAAAAGTGAGAGAAAATATGTTAAGAATAGCTGTATTTTGTATCTTGTAGAAGCCATATGAAGATATTTACATACCAATTGCCATTTCTTTACTCAAAGATGCTCTGAAATGATTGAACTCACACCAAGGCTGTGTTTGAAATGACTATGCAGCATCAGGAAAAGCCCTTCTAAGATTATATCTACTTTATATTATAGCTCCAACACTATATGGGAAATAAATATCACCATTTCTCACTGATGGTGAACACACATGCACACTCTCATATACATTCATATAAATATGATGTTCCATACATAGACAGATACTACATATATACACATAATCTATATAATATATGCATAAATATATATATACACACACAAGCACAAACATTTTAAAATTCCTCTGATCTATTTTCACTTTTCCTTCATCTAAGATTCCCAAATATTTTCTCAAAATAGACCCTAATTACTTTCTCAGTCACCCCAGATTCCATGAAAGACCTTAATGGAAAAATCCTCAATACTTTACAAAGGGCAAGCTCCTGGTCACCATTGAAATTGCCATGTTAAATGATAGATCAGGTCATGCACAGGCAAACAGAAATGGTTGTTATGTACAGACTCATAAAGGACTTGTTAAAGACACCACTGAAGTGCATCCTGTCTTTATAAACATCTTTCTTCAGAAGAAAAGCAGCAGCCAGCAGGTAATAAAGGCTGCATGCAGGAGAGGTCGTCGGTGTGGAAGACAATATGCCTTTTGTATCTCATTTAATTTTTTATAAACATTTCCTCTGACAAGGACACTCAAAAATACATCTCCATCATCTTCCTTTCTGGTAATTATCTCTCTAAAATCAACACTGGTTTTGCCAGGATCAAGTAAATATTGCCATAGTAACTAAAAGCATTTTTGGATGAAGGGAAGAATTTAGTCACAACACTAGCCCCTTCAATAATGCTGATTATAGGGTACATTCTTTTGTTGGGATCTATTCAACATAAACTGAAAAATTTAACATTTTACTTCCTAGAAAGGAGGATGAATAAACAAGCACAGACTATTTTATAAGATGTGTCTGTCCTTTCCTGAATCAGAAGAACTCCAGGTTTAAATAATAAATTAAGCATAGTCTAAAATGCAAATGAAGTTTCTCTCAATAACACAGTGAGCTATTAAGAGAAAGTGTAAAGGGTTATGATAATTTTAAAGTATTATGAACTACAGAAAACAAATAAAAAGCATTTTCAGTGAATATGTCCAATTCATTGAACTATTCTCTCAATCCACTTAACTACCCACATGTGTACAATAATGATTTATAGACATTATACCTAATTATGCATATTTGGGCTGTGTTAGAGTGCCTAACAAAAGCTCTAGAAAGCAACAATTACCTCTGTTGCTTAGCTACATAGTTTAAAATATTCCTATTAAGTGCAGATTATTGTGGAGGGGAAAAGGGGGACAAAAATGCACATGTGCACCACAAAGCATTTCACTTTACTGCTGCCAAACTGTTAGCATTTTGGGTCATTTCCAGTTTACATAATTGTTTGGTTCAACTGTTTGTTATATGTTAAAAGAAAATATTGATTAATTCTTATTCTTCTTCAGAAAATTGGACTCGTGCAGGGAGAGGTGGCCTTGTGCACTGTGTGCATAAAGTTGTATTTAAAAAAATGTCTGTAAACCTTAATGTAACTTTTTAGCAGTTGGTCTAGTACCACACACATTGCAGTATTCTGAGTAAAGTCTTTTCACATCTCAGCAAGTAAGAATGATGATATGGCTCTATAACCAACTTCGGTCAAATGAGTTTTTATTATTTGCTCTTCTGCTATTTGGAAAAGAACAGAATCCCATCAATGGGTCATTTAAAAAAGTAACAAGATCCAGTTTAATAGAAATTTCCCACTCTTCAAAACAAAACAAACAAAACATTTTAATGGTAACAGGTCTTTTCAGTTATTTTTCAGTGTGAAAGATGAAAAATAATATTAACAGATTTTTGTTCCTTAAATAATTTTAAAAGGTATGTTTAAAAATTTGTTGTTGAATGAGTCTTAATGGTTCAGCTGTCCCAGCTTTGATTTTTACATCTACAGGCTGTAAATTTACTTTAAAAATAATCAAAACTCAGTTTAGTTTACAGTTGCAACAATCCATGAACTGAAGCACTAACTAATCAACAGACAAGAATCATGAGTTCACAATAAAATGAGCAATATTACACTAAGAGATTACAAATTAGCCTACATGGTCAGACAAACTATATACTTTAGCTGAAATTTGTTTTGTAGCTGGCAAAATTAATGCAAAAGGGGGTAAGTTGTATTATCACTTACACAAGCAGTTGGGAGGTATCATATTGGTATCAAATAAATCTCTTTGAAATAAAATGGATTTTTTTGTTTTGTGTGAAGGGCATGGTACAAATAGGGTTCCCCTACATTTACATCAATGGATCTGGCCTAACACTTGCCCTTTTTTTGAAAAGAATCAGTTAAATAATTTGGGTTCATCTGTATGTGGCACAGAGTCTACCTTTACACCCATCATAGTACTTTCCCTTCATTGAGTTCTTCAAGCTGTGCAGAGGACAGACAAAGGGAAAGAAACACATATTGCTGAAAGCAGCTGTGGATAGTCAGGAACCAGGCGGAATCGATACAATAGAAATTTGTTAAAATCCATATATCTAAAAATGAAAATTCCAAACAACAATCCCCTCCCCCCCAAACACACACCAACTCTTACTCCAACAGATTCCCTTCTGATGTCAAGAGTTAGAAATACTCCTTACAGGCTGAACAGGCCTTGAAACTTTTTTCTTGATTAATTTTGCTTTGCAATGTCACCCCACAGAGAGAGACGTGTATCACCTTTCTAATTAATGTTCTCGTTGAAGATGGGCTTTACAGTGATGGGCTTTCACAGTGATTTTTTGAAGTAACTCCTAGAAGATTTGCAAGTGACAGCTGACTGAAAACTTTTCAGTATAGAAATGCCACAGAGACTCAAGTGATTTTGGTAGAATCAGGATTTGACTCTTTAATCTGAAAGACATTCTTCTTCCTCTTTTATGTGTTTTATAGTATTTATATGTAGAAAATTTGGGGGGGAGGTGTGTTTCATTTTCAGGAAATTCAATTGAGAGTGGATAAATACATAAACTACTAATCTCAGTTTATCATAGAATCACAGAACAGCCCAGGCTGGAAGGGACCTTGGAAGACCATCTGGTCCAACCTTTTGTGGGAAAGAGACTCTAGATGAGATCATCTACCACCCTGTCCTTCAAAAATATTTGATAAGAAGAATCTGAGTGGAAAATAAAATACCTGTAAACTCCCATAGCAATCAACAACTGAGTGGCATTTAAGCTTATTCTTCAAATGTTTACATATTATCTATGATTGCTTATTTCCCAGTGTCAGATCACATTGCTTTTATCTTGACATTTGCTGTCTACAGATGACTCCAAAGGTCCTATCCTGATCTCTTCCACTGATATCTTCTCACTTGTATGATTAATTATTTTGGCAGAATATTCTTAAACAAATATGTGAAAACCAATTTTTGATTTTTTTTTTTTATATTTTGATCTTTTTTTTTTGTTTAACTCGAATATATTAAAAAATATATTAGAAAGGAAGAGTAATGAAAGCACACTGTAGCTATATCTTTCTGTCTCCCCTTCCTCATCCATATTTTCTAGCATGCACATTGTAGAAGTTTCTATAAATTGTTGGATGTGTATGGCTTAGCAGAGTTGGAATAACAAGTATAAAAGTGCTGAGTCTAATAATCGTGTTAAACAGAACACACAGAGTAGTCACACGGATGAAATTGCTTTGCTAAATGTTAAAGTCAACAATGTTTTGCTAAGCATTTTTTTTTTTTCTTCCTAAGAGTTCTATATATTCCAGTGCAAATCTGCTCTTCATAAATGTGTTTTTCTCAGTCGTGGGCTTAAGCTTGTTCTTTGACAGAGATAGTGGAGAAGCAGATGCTGCTCCATATCTGACCTGCTGCTGTAGTTGTCTCTCTGTGTGACCTACAAAGCATTTACTAGACCCCAGGAGGAGTTATTGTACAAAATAAATGAAAGTATGATGGTTAAACCTGGACAGAAAGGCACCATTCCAACTCTCTTAGAAGTCAAACATGTCCTGCATCCTCTCTGAAAATACTGTTTCTTATCCCTTCCCGTGGAATTCAGGTTCAAGCGGAGGTCAAGCAACTACCTGGAGTTGAGCTGCTTTTGACGACACTGATCTCTTCCTGTATCTCTGTCCTGTCTTCATTTTCTTCTTTGCAATCCAGGCTGGGGCTGTAGTGGCGGGGTTTCATTAGCAGGGACTTCCTTTTGTTGACAGGAACACCTGATATCTGGTCTTCGGCTTTTCTCTTCTTAGCCATGGAGCATTTGTAGGCACTGCAACTATCAATTGCCAATGATAGAGAAAAAAGTGGGAGAAGTGAGGGGTAAATTGTTTAAAAAATAAAACCACCCTTTAGTTTAGTTCTAAGTGTAAAAGCAAGGACTGAGAAATTATTAATTCACCTGCAGTTTCAGCAAGTTTTATCTAGTGGATATTTAATTTTAGCACATGTTTTCAGGGCACAGGCAAGTCCCATTTCTTCTCACTGTTGCCAAAGTCTGTTTGGACGTAGGGGAATGAGGCAGAAGACAAAACCAAAGGAAAACATAACCCAACAGCCTTAAAGAAAGGATGAACAAAATTGAAGTCTGGGTTGATAATCCTGAAAAACAGCTAAGGGGAAAATTATACCACCAGTTGTACTACAACATGCTGAGCCTTTGGGTTCATTACCTTTATATCAGCGTGGATATCCAATCACACACTTAAAAACACCATAAAACCTGTGTGAGACACACTGTACCTTGATACTTGATAACATTTTGCAATACAGGTCCCTCTCTCAAATCTAGTCCCAAGCATTGGTTTCATTTCATTAAATCCAGCCATAAACTTCTGGCTTAAGCTCTATCGAGGTCTACTATGTATAGGCTTTCCAAAAAGGTTCCTAAAAAAGGCTACTTATCTCAGTTAAAATTAGATCTGTATAATAAAGAGGGGGAGCCATTCCCTGGGAAAGGTCTTACCCAGTCCAGGTGCCTAATTTTCAGATGACTGACATGAGAAGAAATGGCAGGATTTTAAAGAGGAAGACCTTTAGCAGGTTTAGTATACTTCTTTAATCTCCTAATAGACCCACATATTGATCTGCATATCAATTTGTTTCTACAGATATTTAGCCAAGACTTTGTCATCATGCAGTTGATCTGTATGACATATAAATGTTACAACATATGACACATCACTAAAGAGGCCTGAACCTTCAACCCTCTTTTCTTAACAATTTTTTATGGAAGTGATTTGGCACGATTTAATTTTTCTCTCACACACAGTATTCTAAGAAATTTATGTAGTATGAATAATAGTGCTCATATTATATCTGTCAGAGATGAAAAAACTACATATATGGATCTGTGTAATCCACTCAATGGTTTCTCGACCTTATGTACCCCCAGGGTGCATCACAAATCTACACAATTCCCTTAGGTGTTGGATTTTGCATTTGGCTCACTGACTTAGCTGCAAGATTTGCAAAAAAAAAAAAAAAAAAAAATAAGCCATGTGTGAAGAGAACTCCTATTGGTTACACATATTACAAGCTCAACAACATAAATTAATCCTTCCAAGGTATCTTGTGTACACTAAATTGGCTCAGGTTCTGATTGTTTTGAATGAAAGCATATGACTAACTTGAGCTTTTTGTTAAAAAAAAAAAATTGGCTAAGCACCTTTTTGGCAATCCATCATTGCAAACATAAAGGATATGGAAATACAAAGATCTGCATTTTAGGGGGACTGTTAAAATTCCACCATACACATCTCAAATACTGGATATTCTTGATCTTCTGAAAGTTAAAATGCTATGGGCGTCAGGAGTACTGGATGCTAAAGACATGGTGTAGTTGAATATAACATGGCTTCTATGTTATTTCTCTCTTTATGAATAGACATTAATGTGAATATCATATTAAAAATCAGAATCACAGTGGTATCAGTATCTCACTGGAAATAATGCCCATATAAGAGATATTAGAGATGGATTTAGTGTGGAAAAATATGATATTTTTTTTCTAAACCAGCTACGTTAGAAAATTGTATAAACGACAAAAGTTTGAAAACCCTTCGTGCACAATTGTTTTTATCAACCAAAACCTTCCCTAGGTTTGCTTTTAATCTTTCTTATTTATTTGTCAAGCTCCAAGTTTCCCTCCGGTAGATACTGTGAACGTGTTTAGGACATGATGACTTTCCAGTGTTTAATTCTGCTTTGACAAAGTTACACCTGTTTCTTGCACGAGCATAATTAAGAGATTTTTGGAAAAGAAGATCCACTTAGATCATGTAGTATGCCCTCCTGTGAAACACAGGTCACAGAACTTCATGTAGCTCTTCAGCCTTTATCCTGCAATTTGTATGCTGATTGTCAAGACTTGACTAACCCAGTCCAGTTAAGGGAAAACATGGTAATCTGGTAAATTCATTGTAGTATTCTTTCTCACCGAGTACAAACTTTTTCTAGTAATATACTGTTACAAGCCCCACCCCGTGGAGTGGCATGACAGTTATTAAACATGTTTTTTCACCACAGCTGGAAAAGATAGTCAAACTCAGATATCAGCAGACCCCAGTATAGACCAGTGTGGGAGAACTGCTGCCACCTGCCACCTGCAGATCTGCTCTGGGAAATGTGAGCACAAGAATCCCACCAGGCTGTAACCACCACAGTTTACAGCAGTAAATCAAGAGCTGCTGCATCAAAGTCAGGACAGAAGGCCCAAAAATCTTCCTGGAAGGACACTGTTCCTGTTAGAAAGTTTCTCCTCTACGAAAGACTGATGCATTAGCTTGTCCTTATTGTATCTTTTTCTGTACATGACTGTCCTCTCATCCAGATTTCATCTGTAGTTTCCATCATTTTAAAAGAAGTGAATACATGAGATTTAACTTCTAGTAAAATCATTCCTGACACCTTCCACTCCAGTTACAGGAAGATAACAAAACACAGTTGTCACTTATATCCTAGGAAGTTCAAATTGCTCTCCTTACTCCAGGAAGACATTTTTCAGCTCTTGCTTTTGCTTGTGGCTTTTTAAACTGCTGGTTTTTAGCTTTAACTGGAATCTATTAGTTTGCAAAAACCAGTTTAAAGATCAATAATATATCAGCAATTCCTCTCCTTTTCTACCTTCTTACAGTGCTTAAAGTTAAAAATGAAAATGAAAAGAGTAAAAAAAAAAACCAGGAAAAAAGTTGTAGTTTTTTCAAGTACTTACACATGATTTGTTAAGGATTTGATAACGGACAATGGGAATTTATGTAATATGAAAAGAATATATTTATGCCTCTGTTACATTCATGTCATGCTAATTTCACCTTTGCCTTTAAAAGTTTCTATTTCTCTCTTTTTCTTCAGTGCATTCATACATAGACACACGTAGGTTATCACACATTTGTCAAGCTGTAGTTTGTCAAATGGTAAACCTATAATTTAGCTTCTCTATTACTCTTCTCTTAAATTCAATGTCTAATAGTTTTGTTGCTATTTATCAATGGCCTGCTTGTTGTTATGGAACACTGATTCAGCTGTCAAGGTTATTTGGTAATCTGAGGCTCATAAAACAGGAGAAGCTCTTTTTGTTATGAACCCAAAGCCAATACATGTTTTGCATTTTTTCCCCCAATTTAACTGTACTTAAATTTCATGAATAACAAATATTTTTTTTATACTGTCTACAATAAGCAAATTTTTTATAATTATTTTTTCAGTCAGTGATTCAGTTACCAAAACCAGTCTTGTGTCAGTTGTCATAGTGTGAGTTAATAAGTTAAAATCTAAGACCCTTAGGACCTGATGCATATGCAGAAAAAAACACCCATGATAAACCTTTAGTATGTATTTCATACCTAAATCCTTTTTGGGGTGGAATTTACTGGGTGTTTCTCTTTCCTTTTTCAGGAAAGAGATTCTTCTCAGATCATATCTTGTTGGCACTGGTAGTATGCAGGCAGTGCTGTGCATTGGCTCTCCACCACTAAGCAATGTCTCAGAAAAAAGATTTAAGTTTTAAGCGGTTCCATCTTCATACAGATTTTCTTTAAATATTGTAATTTCTTTTTTTTTTTTTTTAATTGGTTCATTTAAGTGACATGTCTGTCAAGCCTTCAACCCGACCTTTAACCACTTTGTAGTGGTTAAAATCCAGCAAGGATTTGTTGCAGTCACTCTGCAGGCAAGACTTCCAGCTCTCTGGGGTTTTTTTTCCTATTCATAGCAGCCTGCAAGTTGGTAAAGCATGATAACAGAGCAAAGAATTGCCATAGTGGGTAAAACCAGAGGTACATTCAGCCTGAAAACTGGTGTTTACTAATGCTTGCAATAGATGCCATGTAAAATAAAAAGACCAGAACACACTGCATCTCATGTACACTCCTTAGATTCAAGAGAGAAAATGAATGCCTTTGAATATCAAGGCACTTACATTTATTGTCTAATGCTATTTGAGAATCCCACTCTTCATGTGAGTTTGTGCAAGAATAATTAGTGACACATTTTACTTGTGGAGAAAATAATTTTAAATTCTTAACCTGAATTGTATTTTGATAGTTTGCCTAACTATTGAATTGCAATTAAAGGAGACATCGTCTTCTGATGTGCAGAAGCATTTAACTTCATACTAGTAGTTACAAGGAGAAGGTTAGTCTAACTACTCCTTAATCATATTGTGATTAAAGATATTGCCAGATGCTTTTCACCTTGATCAGGTTTTTTTCACAAACTTTCAGATGCCCAAGGACACTGTAGAAGTCAAATACTACATTTTCCTTACAGGAGAGGAGAGTTGGCATTTGAAAATTCAGGGACATTTGCCACTCTAAGATGAACCAGTAACTTACAAACGTCTGTCATGGTTGGGCTTTATTCTAAGAATTTTAAGACTGTACTGAATCAGAGGTACCTAAGAGGAACAGAAATTCTGAACATCACCCACCACATCTTAGTCTTCTTTTATGGCAGTTTGTTTTCTAAGAAACAGATGAGCTAAATTCTGTCCAACTCTCTAGCACAATGGCTTCCAAAGGTTTAGGCTATAGCTGTGAAAATGTCTGATCACCAAACATTACAGAAAAATCTTAAGTTCCTCATAAACCGATGATCAGGGGAATTTACTAACACTGGATAGAGAAGGGGGATGATCTTCTCCTAAGATGGATCGCATGTCAGCTCAAGTTACATTGATGATATTATTTACATCAACCATGAATGACAGAGGTTCAAAAAAATGAGCTGGAATGTCAGAATCTAAAGAAAGAGTGTTGGTAGTCTCATCACTGCAATTGAAACCCAAATGGATGTTGATAATTACAGTCACTTCATGTGGACAACAGAGGTTGAGGAGAAAGGTGGAGCGTAACTATGACTGTGATTTTTCTTCGGGTTAAGACAGTCAGATTTATGTTCCCTTTTCTTAATGAACTCTCATTGTTTGTGAAGAGTGTATGTAAATTTTGTAGCTCAGTGAAAGTGAGACTGATTGTGTTCTCACTCAGGTTGCTCTAAAAGGGATAATAGACAGAAAGTTGGTATTAGCAGTCTCATCATAGTCAGAAGTCGAACTCTCCACAGAAAGACTGAAAATCCACATTAGTCAGGTCTGCAAGAACATTTCAGCTGTCAGGGGCTAAGATGGTTTTTCCAATGTCATGAAATTACTTACTGAATATGAAAGAATTCACAAAATCTAACTGAATACAAAGCCAAATCTTAGATTCAGGAAACTAGATAGAAGTGACTTTAAGACACATGAATTAGTCACAGATTTTACATATATATATATATATATATATATATATATGGAGAGAGAGAAGAATATTTTCTACAGAGAAGAAAGTAAATTGCATCACTTAGGATCATGAATACTAGAATATAAAATTTACAAGGTTTATGTCCTTGAAAAAATGACATCTAAATACTAATTCTGTTTATTCCATTCTAAAATCCATATAGGGTCTGAATGTAGAACTAAACAAATTCTCACAAAGCACATAATGAAAATTACTTCTGTATTAAAGAAGGACTTGATCAATCCTTTTTTTTTTTTTTTAAGAAAGTTACTCAATGAGATGCTTTTCATCAGTGAGAATGGCAGTGAAAGAAAAGGCTGTAATGACTTCAACCCACTTCTGTACCCTGCAACCCTCAATCTCAGAAGAATCCTTTACAAACCTTCTATCTTATCTGCAGTATGGATTAATATGTTAATTAATACATTAGGATTTCTACAGCATTGTATCCTGATGTTCCATTCTGCAATGTACTCACCATTTCCAAACATTTTTCTACTCAGTGGGATATGAAACTATGCTTACAGATGTTTTACAAGTCCATGAATTTATCCCTGAATAGTAGAACATGCTGGGATAAAAGATATCATCATTTTACCTACTTAAGAAAACTAAAAGTAAGATGTGTGAATTGCCAGGTGTGGGAAAATTGCATGTCCAGAAACAACTGCCTGCTTTGCAAGTTACAGGTGACAACACACACTCGCTGAAGAACTTCAAGGAGTATGACTGCAACTGAGAAAATTGCAATCGAGGGTTGAGCTACAATTTGTTGTCAGTCTGAGTTAAACCAGAAAAAAGTTTTCTTTCCAATTATTTTAAATAATTGTTATAATCATTAAAATATATTCAAAATTATGCAAATGAAAACATATGGCTTTATGTGAAAATATTAAAGAAGGACATTTGTTAATATGCAAATGAAAACATATGGCTTTATGTGAAAATATTAAAGAAGGACATTTGTTAATAGAACTCTGATATGAGTTTTTACAGATTAAATTTTGGAAGCTAGTCTTGTAAAGGACCACTGCGTTCTTTTCCCTTACAAGAAGTTAAAAATGTATTTGCCCATATCGCCAGAGTTATTGACATTAATGATTTTTTCTGTGTTATCAAGTAAACCAAGCTACAGTACTTTTAGATAATTTATAACATTTGGACTCCCTGACTGTGTTGTATTCCACTGACTCAGACTAGGAGGTGAAAAATAGTCTGGAAAAGATCTCCAGATGGGAATCCTGAAAAATACATTTGTGAAATAATTCATCAGGTAAAAATAGTTTCCTTCTATCAATATTTTGAAGCATTAAAATGGTAAGAACTTAAAGCTATAAAAATGTGTTGAAAAAAAATTGCTCTTCATTTAGACACAAAGAATTGCCAGTAATGAAGCTTGGAACTATCAGGACTTACTTCAATGATAACTAAAGATAATCTGACTGATTCTCATTTTTAAACATCACACACAACAAACTTTACACTTGGCTTCCAAGTTGTATCTGTGACGGAGACAGAGGCTTTTCCTGTGCACTGTAGCAACCATTTCAGGGTTAAAGGACCTTCTCCAACTAGAGAAGTTTACTACCATACACAGGCAGTAATCTGTTTTCTAAAATGCCAGAGTTGTGAGTTCAGTCCAGTGCTGGACGAAGACGAAAGGAATGCACATGAGGTATAGATGGGAAAAATATAAAAGGGAAATTCATATTTATGAACACTAACATAGAGCAAAATAAGATCAGTAACTTGGGGTATTAAATTGTCTTCTATATTAAAAAATGAAAGGTTTAGCTAGGAAAAAGGAACAGAACTGGACAGATAACCATGTGGAGAAAATATGATATCATACATGAAAACTGGCTGGATCAAGTTATTAAAAAATACATTTTATTTGAAAAATGCATATAAGAAAGGATCTGTCATAGCCTGTTGGTGAAAAAGAATTTATTAGACCCCATAAGAAGAGACTGGAGAGAAATGGGTAATGGTGTTGAATAATTATGTACTGAGCTTGGAGGTGTTTCAGACACTAAACTAAATGTTATAGGCCACCTGATCAAAAAGAACAACTGGACTGTGAAATGACTGAGCAAATGTAAAGAAGCAGGTAAAACAGAGTGGAGTAACGTTAAGTCAGCAGTTATGGTGAAATATACCTTGCCTCAAGCTCATGCCTCTGTGATTCCTGGGGGTCCAGGACAATAATTTCAGGCTTTTTATTTTTTTTTTTTTAGCATACTTTTATTATTTTTTAAAAAAACTCTAGTTTACAATTTTAAACAGGATTCTCTCCAAAGAAAAGGCAACTCAGAGGAGGACAGCAGAGATTCAACTTCTCTGGTTCTCTTGTTTTCAGTGTACAAACTTGCAGGATCATAAGGATATTCAGATCATATAAAAAGTAATGCGTACAACCCCTCAAATTGGAATACTGTGTCAATGAAGTGGGTGACTTCTTCCCAGTGTCATTTTATAGCTCATAAATTAAGAACTCTACATGGTTAAAGTCGTATAGTTGGACCCTTTTCTATCAGGTAAGTTATTTTTACAAGAGGCAGTTTAGAGGAAACTTACCTTTTATTGTGTGGAGACCAAGAAGTTCTTAAACTCACTAATATGAATGAATGCTTAAGATCTGGGCCAAATCCAGCCTCCCTAGCCTCTTTTTCATTTACTCACTCAATCTGTCCAGGTTCAGTAGGTCAATAAATTCCAGTGGGACCCAAGCCAAGAATTTGGCTTAGAATGGATTAAGTTTCTAGGCAAATCTACAGATCATCCACACAACCTTTGCATCCAGAAAGCCTTGCACATGAGTGGTCAGCCTGCTAACGCCAGTAACTACTTCAATAAAAAGCATATTGGTAACTACAGTCTGGTTAAAGAAGACATAAAGAAGATAAGCTTTGTGGGGCTTTTTTGACAACAGACAATAGGACTGTAAGCAGTCCATTGTCAGGAGGCAGTACCTCCCTTTAATGTAGCAGGGGGTCCCATGGCTACATTCTTTTCCTCTCTTTGCTATCTCCAGGCTGCACACAGTCTGTTTCAGCTTGCTTTTGCTTGGCTGAATCCACCCTTAACATCAGTCAGATGCAGCAAATCAGCCAGTCATAATATTTAACTCATGATTGATATATATGAGGCAGAAGTTACCGGTTGGCGTTTCCATCTCTATATGGCTTGCGGTCATCTACAGAGAATAAGAGGTCTGCCATAAGTGGAAACAAACATTTGGGGCTATAATGTTCTGATGCATTCTGTCATGCAGCAGAAGGCATGAGGGCATATACAACTCTAAATTTCTGTGTAAGGTTGGGAGGGTAATATTTACTGAATGTTGATAAACACAGAAGTTGTGCTGGGAAAGACAACGACTCCTGTAATATATTAAATAACATAAAAATTTTAATTCAAGGCAGGGAATATTCTAGGATGTGACAAGCTCTCAGGTAAAAATAAATTGAAAATAAATATCTGTCAGTCTAACAGCCACAATAAAGTGGTGTGGATTTGACATATAGTCTAAAACTCTTACAGAAAAACATATATTGAAACTAAATAATGATAATAATAATGTTTTTAATAATAAATTGAGTCTTTAACTAGAAAAAATGTAAAATCACAATCAAATATAATAGCAAAAAGAAAAGAGACACTGAGACCGCTGGTGTTTGCTAGAAATGAACATAGAAATGAACATCAAAAGAGACCTATAATATACTAGAAACATACCTAATGCACTTGTTGAACAGAGCTCTAAAAGTCACCTATAAAGCAAATGCACATAAAGTATCAACTAAAGCTAAACTAAAATGGAAATCTGTACATGAAACGCAACCTTTAAATGTTCTAAATAAATCCAGGAAGAAAAGGTAGAGCTCACAGTATATAGATCAAAAGGTTTGAACAGGTACAGGAAATAAGGAAATTATGCATCATAATTAAAAGCTCCAACCTCAGTTGTCTCAGAACGATTGTGAGACACAGTTCTTATTTCAAACATCTTAGTGGTTATTCAGAACAATTCACTAAATACTTAAGTCAAATAATACTGTGGCTTGTTTTACTTTATAACATAGAAAAATACCCTGTCAACTTCAGGGTAAACTGTAAAGTGTTAAAAGTCATTATTTGTGGTCATCCAAACTATACGTTAACATTTCTTGAAACAGTGTGGAGTTTCGTGTTACCTTACATTCAAAGAAAAGCATAGTGATTGTTCAATGTTTATTTATGCTTCAATGTTCAATAATTTTTATTGAACATCAACTACAAAATCATTTTTCTTTAGCAAAAAGCATAGATTTTAACAGATTCTTTGAGGAAAGTAATAATGGCTAGCACACCAAAAAAATCTTTCTCAGAAACTTAACAGCATTGTCAGAAAAGAATAGTAAATGAATAAGATTTAATAGGAATTTAAGAAAGTGTGTTTCATGACAATATGACAGACTTGCTTATACCAGAAATCATGGAGTAAGAGGCAAGAAGTTAATATTTTCAAAGCCCATAACCATTTCCATTTCCACAATGTCTAAGTTAGGGAGGAAGTTCCTTTTTCAAGCTAAAGAGCAAGCAGTAGATACTCTTAATTCATCCTGTTAACAGACCTTGAGAATAGGTGCTCTTAGGGTTAAAGCCCACTGTTTAACTGAAGATCAGTTTTCAATAGAAACAGCATGATATATATATATTTGACTCAGGTGAAATGCCTAATCTAATGTGTCATGGAGAAGTATTTAAATGCCAAGGTGGCACAACTCTGTCCCAGCCAGTTACCATCATGGGGAACACTGAGGAGGAGAGATAGGAGTGTGTGCTGTCAACACTAAATCTTCAATTGCAAAAAAAAAAAATATTTTTGTGAAGCTCAGACATGTCTGGCAGTAGCTATAAATATTGACCATCTTCATTTAACATTTACTATTAAGTCTATTTTTATTCAGAGACACAATTTGTTTCAGCAAAGCACATTAAGAACTCTGAGGGTCCCTCATTCTCTGCCAGTGGGAGACAGATGAGACACCAGGAAATGCAAGAGTCCACCTCAGTTTCTATTCCAAATGTGCTTATTCAGGATTATGACAAATGTGCTTTACCACAGCAGTTTCCAGAAAATCAGAGTCTATGACTGGTTCCTGTGGAAACAGAAGCCAAGACCAAAGGACAAACCTGACAGTTTTTCCAGATGCAGGCTAGGAAAAGCTTTTTCATTCTCTGTCTCTCTTTTAGGCAGTTCTATGAAGAGTACTATGAAGGTGATAGTTACACAAATCAACCATAATCTCAGCTCTTAATGAGGAATATTTTTGAGTCTTTTTGTGTGATTTTGTTTCATGTACCCACTTCTATCATCTAAGTACCACTTTCACCTCCTTCTCTAGTCATCTACTGCTACTGCTACTGCTTTCTTTTCATACAAGGACTTCTTAAAAATCTACTTACTTTATGAAGCTCAGAAAAAGAGTTAACAATGAGTCATTCCTTTCTAAATGCAGTTAGGCATGCACATTCTTTTATGCCATGAACTTTTTCTGAGTGGCCAAATAATCTTCTATCTACCAAACTCTTTACCTCCATTCCACTACTATCTGAATCAGAGTTCCAATATAATTGTATACATATAATTTATTACTTCTTAAAGAAAACCAGCAAAATATTCAACACTGTAGAGTAAGGAATAACTACTTCACTTAGAAAAATGCTTTTTAGTATGCTGTCATACTTGTATACTGTCACTTGTATTGACATACCTCTTAAAACATTATGGATAAAGTTAAGGAAAACAGTAACACAGACCTTCTGAAATGCTTCAGTACCTCTGCTCACGGAGTTACTTTGCTGGTTTCTCACCCTCCTAATCAATAGACAGCAAGAAAAGGGTGAAGTATCCAGTTACTCCTCCTATTAAGGAGACATCCAGACAGCTCTGCTCTATTACTTCCTTCTCTGCTAAAGCGTTCAAGATACTCATAACTCTATAAACTCGCACTGAACAGTTCTTCTCTGAATATCTGAAATCTCCTACAACACCTGGAATAAGAGTTCCAGATAAGGTGATGAAATACTGCAGAGAGTAAGGGGATGTGTAACTATTCCCACCAAAGAGCAAGGCTACTCTCCATAACTTAAAACACCAGTACCTTGTGGACTCTTCATTAATCATTAGTGACAGAAGCCAGAAACACTTGTTTTCATCTGCATCTAACTCAGTAATGATACCCTTTCTATTCAGATATGGACTTAGCCAAACTGATCTATGCTTTTGCAATCCTGCACTTGGATCAATCTAGTTTGCTCTTCCTTGGTCTGACCCAGATGTCACTTCATAACCTACAGATGGTTCATTGTACTGTATCCCATCTGTTAAATAAAACACAGTAATGAGAATACATCACTCCAGTATTCTTCACTTTTCTTTGGTTTCCATTCTAATCCTAAACACAGCTGAAGGTCCTGGTCCTTTCAGTGGTCCATGACTAAATCATCTAAGAGAAGACCTCTTCATTCTGCTTCTTGCAGAAGATGGATACAATGGGGCTTCTATGCCCAAAAGGTGTCAGATTCAAACTTGAATGTATTGGACAGAGATCTCCTGGCTCCAGCAGTCGCTTCTACCACATATTGTTGTGTGCTATGTTTAGCTTGTGATAAAAAGGCTCATCTATGCTTAAGGTAATTTAACTATCAGTGAAATCACCATAGCACTACATTCCTAAATAAAAAATTGAACCATGTTTTTAATAAGTAAATAACTAGGACTTGAAGAAGAAACAGTTCTCTTCTGAAGGACTTATTAAGTTTAGCATATTATGGTTCAATATTACAGGGTATGCAGTAGTACATACAGTAAAATAACCCTAATAAATCTGAACTAATAACACATCAGTGTTAGCAGTATTCATGTATAAAAAAATTATTTATGTGACATTGAAACTTGGGATTCTTTAAGACATCTAATTGCATGAAATCAGTGCAAGTATGACACGTAAATAGTTGTGTATAGGTGGTCAGTACCTGGAAGACAAGTACCATCCTCTGAAAACTCACTGCAGTGCAAGAAAATTTTTAGTTATTCTATTAAGCAGAAAAAAACCCCAAACAAACCAAACTCAAAATCCAGATTGCCCCATAAGTTAACTTTTTCTAAAAATATACTTTTTATGCAGAAAGGTGGTCCTATTTCTCAGGAGAAGATGGATGATTACAAAAACATTAGCCAGTTTTCTAGGTGAAATCTTAGCTTTCTTGAAATCAAAAGACTTTTCTGGCATTTAGTTCTATTAAACAAGATTTCAATGCCTGAAATTTAGAAGAGGGAAATTTTCATGCATTATTGAATCTAATCAGTGACTGAAACTCTTTGTTTCACTTTTTATTTATTTCATTCTCTACTTTTGTGAACCATAAGTTACAGAATAAGAAAAGGCTAACAAATGCTCTAGAACCAATCAATGTTATGAAATTAATAATAATACAATATGAGCTTGTAAGCTTATGTAGTGCCTTTCATGTAGAAGTATCCCAAGGCACTTCGTAACAGAAACTCAATAAGGAGTGGAAAAGTGCTTTGTCAGATAGGATAAGCCAGGGGAAAAGGGGAAATTAATTAAGCATGGATTTAAATTTCTCAGCCAACACAGCATTTAGAACCTTAGTCAGAAAAGACAGTGGTTTCACTATCTGTATCCAGGGAACATAACAGACTATTTCAGTCTTTAATTCTTGAGGAATGTTCAATAGTTTTGCCACAATAATATGGATACGACTAATAGGAATGCAGTCCGTTGGCTACATTTCCAAAAGGTAGCCCCTGCCTCTCTCCCTCTACTTTTTCATAGACAAATAGATTCATAAAAGTGGATCACCTGACTGATATGCCAGTAAAGTCACTTGACTGCAGAGATACTCCATGAGTAATTTGGCACTGTAGAAATTAGAAATACCAAGTTAAGGACTGGACAATGCCTATATATGGTGTTTAGTTCACTATTTTAAACCAATGTGTGTTTTCTTATGGAGGTAGTCCAAATCTCTAACAGAGTGATCTCTTACACAGTAATTGCTAAGACAGCATTTATTTCACTGGGAAAAACAAAGTTGCTTGGGAAAAGCTATAGCAATTGATAATACATAAATTACAGCTTCCCTGATGTTGCAGAAACTTGTACATCCTCTATTTTTCAAACATTTTTCTCTTAGGAACACATGGACCATCCTCATTTTTGGATGACTGCCTCTTCGGATTAATGCATCCTTCTGGTGTATAAATTAGGGATGCACAGAGGAAAAAGGAGAAGCACTAAATCTCAGGAAACTGAAGCCATACAGAAAAATGAGATTCAGAGTTGAGCTGAATGAGTGACTCACCATGAATAATTTATCCAAAAAGTTAGCCTACACTTCTGTTCATGGAATATCTATAAGAAGCTTACAATTTCCTCAGTTTTATTATAAAACAAAACCCTAAAATATTGTGTGTCTTCACTGCAAACAACTTCCTGTAAATATATCATGTCCTATCTTAAGAGGTAGTGGCATTTTGGTTGATCAAATAAATCGCATGATGATGTTTCCATTCCCTGGATGGATGAACCCACAAGCACATATTTTGGATGCCTACTGTGATTAAACAAGCAGCTCAGTAGCATGTGATGAAAAGTGAGTGTAGGGAAATTAAGTTAATAATTTAAAAAAAATACTCTAAAGAGCTTTCTGCAAAAATGTTTTCAGTTTGCAGTCTGCAGCTGTAGTGAACCATAATTTTGATTAATAACTCTAGGAATTTGCAGCTACTTGTAAATATTTTCTTTCTTGGAGATTTGTTACTGAATAATCTGTCAGTCTTTCCTGATGGATCAGTTATTAGGAGCTGAGGCCCACACTGGTCGATTAAAGTAGTAATGTTGAAATTCTATTAGAATATTTGTGATCTGGAATATCCTTGTGTAGTTTACAGTTTGGAATGGACTACAATGCATTATGCATATTTGCAAAGTACTCCCTGCTACTTCCAAACACTATGAAACCTCGACAAATACTGAGCCACTAATGCATGTGGAATTTACAGTAGTTTACTGATCAGTTTTATAAAAGCCATCTAGAAAAATATGTTAGTACCTCTTAGAATATTCAGATATTGAGACACTATAATACATATTACAGGAAAAAGAAGACTAAAGATCCAAAGATTTACCAGAAACTCCTTTGTTGTATCCCTGACACAGGGTAAAGACAGCATACCTGAATCTTGTCCACTTCCAGTTACTTTTGATTATGCTTATATAATTATTGCTAACATTTTGCTTTAATTTTTAGTATCTAAAAAGTGTATCTGCATCAAGTACCCTTTTTCAGATTTCTGCTAAATCTTTACATAACACATCAATTGCTGGATTCTTTATTTTCTAGCAATACCAGTGATATGAATTTATCAATATAATCAGAAAATAAAACTGAAAAAATAAACATGAGTTCTTACCTGAGCTCTTGAGCTATAGAGTCCACTTGAACTGTTAATAAAAGCAGGAAAGAATTAATTAGTTTACACTTCCAGACTTGTGCTTTCTGTAACCTTGCACCTGCCTATCTGTAATGACAGAGGAGTGGCTATCAAAACACAGGTGGTTATTTCATGCTAACCACAGGATTGTAGCTACTAGTGACAAATGTTAACTGCACATATAATTCTCACAGTTATTTTAAAATGCATAAAACCTGGAGTATTGTGTTCAGTGAAACAATAAGGAAAATAATAATAATAAAAAAAATAATAAACTTGCTTTTATTGAAAATAGAATAACAAATCTGTGCTTTTTCAGAACTTAAATTCAATTTTGGAAGGCTGAAGGCTGATGTTTACAAATACCTGCCCACACAATGATATACAGCATATTGACAAGGCCAACAGGTGTCTCTAAGAATTACTCATATTGCAGAGGCAACTTCTGTTGTTTCCGTTTCTGGAAAAATATTCTTATATATCAATTGCCATACATGTGTGTGCATGTCTATAAAATATAGAGAAAGAAAATCCATAAGTTTTAAAATTGTGTTATTAGCTTTTTGAAGGAAAGGGTATGAAACCCTGTTTGTTAAGCCAGCCAAACTCTTTTAACTCACAATCCTGTTCAACTGAGAAGACATACACTAATGCTGAGGTGTGAATAATTTCTCTATTCAGTGACTTGCCAAGTCCTCTGTTTTAGTACTTTTGACATATATGTGAATTTGATAAAAATAATTTCAGAGAATATCACAGAGAGTTGCATGAAAGTTTTGATATGACAATGATTATGCTTTTTAGAAAGGTTTTTCTTTATTTATCCCCTTGTCTGAAGTCAGTCTGTGGTATTCAGCCCTCTTTCTCTGTCCCTTCCTAAGTGAAGTCTAGCACTTTTCATGCCTTTGATCATTTGAAAATAGAGAAGCAAGCCAAACCAGACTTTAATTTTTCATTCTGACCATAACTTAAAGCTAAAGGCACAAAAAATAAAAATTTGGAACTACCGAGTTGTGACAATGCATTGAAGTAGTCTGTTTTGCACAATGTTGAGAGCACAGAATTCTCATTAAAATCAGAGTGAAGAGTGAGTGCTTTGCACCCCTGAAAACAGTCATAAGCAAAAATTTTCACAGGGCAGGTAAAACTTTGACATTTATTTTTAAGTATTTCCATTTTTCACTTGTTATCAAGAGTCACAAAAAGTGATATGAATTGAAATAAAATTTTATTTTCCTGGAAGGGCTGTATTGATATTCAATCATATTTTCCAGATGTTGAGATCATTAAGGGCCTGTTTATCTCTCAGTACTGCGTTTCCATCTGTTCCTTACAAAAAGAGAGGAATTTCTGGGAAATAACACTATGTCATAACTTTGCAAATGAAACATGAGCACAAGTACTTTAAAAAAAAAGCATAAAGTTCTCCTTTGCCACATACACCTGCACCTTTTGATTACATATACTTCTGGACCATTTATGTAGCTAATTTACAGATAATTGTTGGCAATAGACAGAAAAACGCTCAGGTGGCCGAGGAAAAGTTTTGGTACATTATTTTGGAAACATCCATTCAATATTGTGTAGTTCTACTCCCTATGGAGAATCTTTACTCTTCATAATAAAAAGCATAGTCTTGATTTTCTTTGAAAAATAACTCAAAGAAAATAGCATACAGTAGCTTTTTTTTGGCTTTTCTTTTTTTTGATAATTTTTTTTTTAATTTTAATTTTTTTTTGTGGCCAGTCTTCGTGAACAAAGATCTGGGAAATGTCTTTTTACCTTTCAAGCCTGCGCAATGGATTTTTTAGGTGAGACACAGCCTGCGCTGAACTGAGCCCACCCTTTA
>JAWWLV010000088.1:111963014-112018464 GCA_035041135.1 Platyrinchus mystaceus
CCGCATCTTAACCACTAGACCACCAGGGGTCCCATAGCTAATAACATCGTGTCTTTTAATGCCAGTAGTCTGTGTCCTGCCTTGATTAAAAAAAGCAGCCTTAAGGAAGCTACTCACTCTCTCACTGCACATTAGGGACTGTGCACAGGAACTATCATATTTCATGGTGTTCTGGGCACAGGGTTGTGGACCATGCTTGCTAACTCACCCTTGGTTCCTTTTGAGCGTGTGCGCAGCTTTTTATTTTCCCCATCTGCATCCATCTGTAATATTAACACAAGGTCTTTAATTCATACCTTTTGCCATTGAGAAAAAAAATACCCCAATTTTTTTTATTTTTTTTTTTACGTTTCCAAAGGCTAGACAGTAATAGAAAAAAGAATAATCATGCCTTATTAATCTTGTCAAAGAGATAAAAAGCCATCTGTGAATATCTAGTAAATACCTAGGAGATACTTTTAATGATACAGATTTGTTTAATAAAGTGATGATTATGACTGACTCTATAAGGTTTAATGACAAGGTCTACAGGTGTTAGCTGAAGGCATAAGGTTAAAAAGAGTAATGCTTCATGAGTGCTGCTTTCAGCATCCACCTCCTGGAAGAAAAGGTCTCAGAAAGCAGCAGTGCCTACAGGAACTATACATTTTTGTTGTAACTGAGGCATAGCTATATAGCTGTGTTGGAACCTGCATTTCTGACAACTTCATCCTTAAAATGCGAAAGCTTCTTGCTTGATAGTGCATAACTACACACGTACAGCTTTGAAATACCTCACTACTTAACTACTTTAAGTTTTCTTAAAGACAGTGAGTTATGGATTTATATGAGTTTTTGTGAGAATGTAGTGCCCAGGCTTGTATTTCACATTAAAAAACAAACCCAAAACCAAATAAACCAAACCAAAACAAAAACAAAACCTCCCCAAAATTTAAAAGCTCACACACACACACACACACACACACACAACTCAGCTGTTGTCATAAGATTTCTAACTGAAATAAGAGAGTCCTTTCAAGATCAGCTGTTCTCATGACACTTTTGGCTACATCTAAACCAGCACTGGAAATATGCACCTTCTGGTCTTGGATGTGTCCCAGACACATAATTGTAGGGGCAGGCTTTCAATCCATGGATTTTATTGCAAACCCCTGAAATTCAAAGGGATTAAGATTTCATGTTATGGTGTGGAAAACTGCAGTGACATATAGCAGATTGTACAACAGTGCAATTTTGACCAGGTCCAGAGAGGTAAACTCCTCTTCTTTCTAAAAGTAACAATTTTTATGTAAGGAAGACTCTCAAATCAGGAACGTTTGTCTAGGCAAAATATTAGGAACTCTGGAATTGTTCTTCAGTATCTGAGGGAATCTTACTATCTGTCTTTGCTTTGAATTTCAGTTTCCCTGTTTGGAAAATGGTGATGACCAAGTGTGTGTGTGTGGCCAGTCTTCGCGAATGAAGATCCGGGAAAGGTCTTTTTACCTTTCAAGCCTGCGCAATGGATTTTTTAGGTGAGAGACAGCCTGCGCTGAACTGAGCCCACCCTTTAATCCTAAGGTTCATCTGCTGGGCCAAGTATACTTATGACAAAGCAACTCCCATGTGCCTCTGCAGATCCATTTGCAGACACCAATATCTGATTTATAAATCTCTGTTGGGTGACAGGTAGATGTGGATACCAGAAGTTTCCTGGCATGTCTTTCCCTGCAAAAGGTTGTAAGATAAATACCAATGTCAACAGAAGATCCTGTCTGTTATTTCACTCTTCCTTTCTGAAGATCAGCTGAACTGAACTGAGGGAAGAAGCAAGAAGCTCTGTTTGTGTCTTTTTCCATTTATAGAGTTTGGAGATTTGAGTATGCTTTATTTTTAGCTTTAGATGACTCAGATAACTGAGATGTTTTGAAGGTCTTATTTGAAAGTACATTGCAGAATGTGACAAAATTGACCTGAGAAACAAAAAGAATGAAGTCAGCCTTTCTAGGGAATAAAAGGTATTTTTTTCTAATTTCCTGCAGTCCTTTTGTTTGCTTGTTTTTACATATGTTCGAACATTAAAAACAGCTATTGGAATCAAAATACCTATTAGCAGGAGAGAACACAAGCATTTTAAAAGGGTATTCATGGACTCAAAGAAGTCTAATTCTAGAACACAGGTTAGTGATGTCTGAAATGAAAGTATAAATTGATGGAAATCATCAAAGCCAGACAATGATATATTTTCTCTGTTTAAATTTACATCTGATATTGATCATTAGCAGGGAAGGAACATGAGGGTCTTGTGTTTATGTAGTAGGGCTGATGGCAGTCTTTACTTGTTACTATCCTTAAAACGTGGAAAACGAGTTTTCACAATGTGACTGCAATGGTAATGGGAAACATGGCTCTGTTCTCTGATGCTGAGTTGTGATTGAAGGCACTGACCTGCCATAGACTTATAATAGGGGAGCAGGTGTGGCAATGATGGACTTTAATTTCCTTTAATAAACCTTTTATGTGCCACACTTTTACTGCCATTCTATGCTCTCCAAGGTCCTGCACATAATAGGTTCATTACTTTTGATTACTATAGTCTATTGAGACAAACAACTCCAGAACACACTATATATTATGTTCAGTTAAACCAATATAGACTATTTATCCACTGTGCATTATTTCACCTGCAACTCTACAGACAAAATTAACAACAGCTCCGGTAAGCTAAAACTATTAAAACCACTGGTACTCCTTTGTCATCATTTCATAATAAATTCCACACCAATCATGCTGCTACTCTTTTAATTATGAAACAAAAAGTGTCCACTGCTTCTACTGAACAGCATTTACTTTGGTCTAAACAGCAGGTTGCATTGTGATAAATATTTGAAAAACACACAAAGAGTAAAAACCAATGATAAAATCAATGCAGGTGATTTTTCAATTGATCTTCTTTCCTTGTAAAAGTTTCAAACTATGAGACATGTTTTTATCAACTCAAACCTAAAATTTATAGGACACTTTATTCTGGTGCATACATATATCAAAATAATCATCATAATTTTATGCAGTCTGTGCTGCATAAAAGCCACTTTAAATTACAAAAAATGTTCCATACATTAACCTGAAAAATACACAAAAGTAACTGAATAAAAATGAAATCTCTTAATTGTGTCATCAAAAAGAACTCTTTGCATAAAATTTAAATGTAATGTCTTTGGGGTTTGGTAACTCTTTCAGAGATTGCCTGATACTGATAAAAAGTGAACAAAGTATCTCATTTCTGTTTTTTTAACTACACAGTGATAATTTTACATCAAATTACAGCCAAGGATGGTCAGAAAGAAGCATTCAAACTTTTGAATCACCTGTGTAACAACACAAGAATTAAATTCGGAGAAATTCTATTAGAAGTAATTGTTATGAAGGTGTTGAGACATATATTATTACTGTTGTTTACTGTAGAGATGTGATGGGTACTGGAAGGTGCTTCTTGCTGTCAAAGCTGGAGGATCTCAGCTCTCCCTCCCACTAGATATGTTAGTTGTCTTGAGAGAAGAATCCATAAGAGGCAAATAAAATGGACATGTCTGCACAAAATCCTCACACAGTGTTTCACTACTAATTATTTTAGCCATCAGGACTATAGGGATAATAAAGTATTTGCCAGGAAAATTTTACATGGAGTTATAGTCCCGTATTTTTTAAGGGCAAGCTCCACAAAAATAACGGCAAGTGAATAGTGGAATTAAGTCCGCTTAATCTTTGTGTCTTATACCTAGATTCTCTGATTTGATGGATTAAAAACTCATCTAAACATTTTGCTTTCAAAATTGCTTGAAGCTAGCTAATGGACTCTAAAGGAATTAGTTGGAGATACATAGTCAGATACACAATGACATAGAGATAGCAGCCATGCCATGCCAAATAGTTAAGGAAGTAGGCTAAGAAATAAATGCTGCTTCAGTTACACTCTATTTCTGTGATCTCAAAATTTACTGAGGATGTTGTTATTGAATTATTTTCCGAAAATATGTTGCAACAAATCTCCCTAGGTTTATGAATGCTCTCTGTCTGACTTTGTGAATTTCAATCTGATCGTCCCTCTACTTTTCCTTCAGTGTTTGTTGAGGCTTAAAGGAAGTCAATAACTGGATCACAGAAAACTGATTGGAGTCACTGACAATACCGCAAATTCTGCTGGTTGAAACTGTAGTAATTTGTTATTTGACTCCTACAGGGTATTCATGTTTCTCTAAATTAACTTACTGGTGGAATAATAGCAATCATACTTTGTGAGCAAACTATTTCAGAGTTCTTGGCTGCAAAACCCAAATGTTACTACTTCTGTTTGTACCATCCCACTGCAGATAACGGACTTGAGAGCAGCACCTGGAAATACTTCCCTGAGTTCGAGAATCAGGATTTGGCTCTGAGTTCGTTTTTTTGTCTGCCTGGAGTCTGTCTCTGCACATGTGCATGTACTGATGTTATAATAGGACCCAAGAAAATGACTAACAGCTGAAAAAGGGCATGTGCAATAAATGATACTAATGACAATAATAATAATAACAACTATTTTAGTTTATTTGCACATTTTTTAATTTGAATTTCAGAAACTAATTTGATACTACTATCTTGGTAACATAATTTTACAGCACACTACAGTGAAATAAACTATGACAAGGGGAAGTCAGTGTTGCTGATGTAGGTAAAAGTGAAATGCATCTCCTGGAAAGAACTAATGTAAGAACTATGCACTTTGTAATTTCCATTGTAATCTTCGTATAAATGTGACTTTCCTGGGTTGGGTTTCACACTGCTGGAGTGTCAATCTGTTTCCTTTCGCATAACTAGCTAGAGGAAATAATAATCTAGAATATAAGCTTTAACACTACATTGCGATTTTCCAAGTAAAAGTTACGTCTGATTTTCAAAAAAAAGTTTGGAAAGCAATTTCTCTAAGACCAACTTTGCCTGATTTTGAGCGGTCTGGAAAAAGAATACCTTTTCTCTACTATTCTTAATTTGTGAACTACGTAAGTTTATGTATAGAGACAAAAGTCTCTAGCCCACTGTCACTTGTGTAGTGAACTCAGCCAGAAATAAAACAAACCGTGATGATTTTTAAAGCACATAAATCCATTCTCAAGTCTTAAATACAAGCCACAAACTTCAAACTTGAAGTTAGACACTGATGAGCACTATAAACAGGACTGTGCTGTACTGTGTTCCAAGGGGACATGACAGCCTGTGTTCTTCTCCCTACAATAAATAATATACTCAGAGCAAGCTTTTCAGTGGTTTTGGTACTCATGCCTTAATATTTCTTTTCAATAACTCATTTGAGATTCTAGCACATTTAATGAGAATTATATCATAAAGAAAAAAAATTAATAAATCTGAAAGCAAGATTTCCTATAGCCTGTCCAGAGGTATAGATCACTGTTTGGCTATCTGTGTATATGTGTGCTGACTGCATCTTTCTCTGAGTCTAAAATAGTCTGTTTAATATGAAGTATTAATGGCAGATTGACAGTGAGAAGTACGGTAAGAGAAAGAAATGCAAAGAACACATAAAGCAACTTCTAGACAAAGCTTGTATATTTTGATTACTGGCAGTAAAAATAACCCAAAATCTAAATACAAAATTTTTAGGAACATTGCTTGTAGTGTGGTTAAAGCTTCTTGCTCTTCTTTTTTTTTTTTTTTAATAACATGTTCATGGCCAGAAAGAAAAAATATTTCCAAAAGCGTTCTTAAAGACTATCACTAAAAATATGCCTTGCTTTGTTATTTTGATTATTATTAAACAAGAGGTCATATCATCTTTATTTTTGAATACTTTGCTTTAGTTTGCCCAATGGTATGCCTGATTCCTCCAGGAAAAAGTTGAATGACATGGAAATAATCGGTTCAGCTGTATTAATTTCTCAGGAATTAAAAAAAGTACATTTACTGAATGCAGACTTTAAAGCATGTCTATAACACACATAAATCATCAACAATTTGGCATTTTTTAGTGTGATTGAATGGTGTAAACATTTTTGAGAAGTAGATTTTCTTATATTGAAGTCACTACTTGAAAATATGCAGTGATAAAATAAGCCTTAAAACAGAGACAAGCTTGAATAGCTTTGTAATGAGGATGATCTATTTTGATTCTCGCTTCTGATTTCTGAGTTGTCACTGCTGTTGTATACTTTATCCATGCAACTTTGCACAACTGGCAGTGCTGAATATAAACCAAAGCCATATGTTTATGTCCTTTTGCCAAACGACTACAGCAAATAGTTCTATTATTCCCTTAGGTAATCAATGTGTGCCAAGTATTTCTATTAGTCTTCTTTACCAAGGCTTTAGAGGGCAGAGTTATAGCTTTATGAAATCAAGGGGCAACAGCTAGCTTTTTTAAATTCAGAGAAAAATTATATAGTAAACCATGCTGAAAGGCATCTCAAGGCAGGCTGGTTTCTGGAGGTTTTTTTTTCCCCAGAATTATTATTTTTTGCGTAGTTCAATGTCTTTTCACTATTTCCTGGGCTAATATATATCAAATATAGTTTTTTAGAAGAAAGAAAGTGTCAACATTCAGAAAAAAAAATACTTTGATGTCTTGGGATCCTTTTCAATACACTAAAATTTTAGCCCACCCAACTGATATATGGTTTAAAAAAATCAAACAATAAGCATGACATATTTTTTAAAAAACCCTCACAAGTTATCCATCAAAGATTAAATGTAAGCAATGTATTATGAAGTATATTCTGACTCCTGAAGTCATATAGATTCAAAGATAGTTGTGTTACTGACAGTATGTAAGGCTAACAGAGTGTAATTTGCAAACTTAAAAATTAGAATTTCTACGTATTTACAAACATTTTCATCTTTTCATTATTGCTATACTTGACTATTGAAGACCGTTGTTCTTAAAACAGCAGATGTTATGTGAGGAAAGTAGTCTTAGTGCACAAGACACTACACACGAAACCACATAGTATCTTAGTACTAATACAGAGATATATTTTGATTCAAATTCATTTTTGTAAATAAATTATCCCACCTTTGAGTGTTTCCAGGTGAAAATATGTGCAGATTCCAAAGGACCAAATTCGTCACTCAGCCCAAGATGCCTTGCCTGGTTTAACAGAAAATCTTCAAATTCATTCTCTGGAAAGAAAAACAACAACAAACAAAACAACTAAAGAAAACCAAAAACCAGCTATACTAAATAAAATATATATGAAACAGGACACTCTTTAAATCAAATGGGTAAATAATCCAGGTGCAATATTTTCTTCCAAGGTTTGACAAAGATAGGTATAAGGCATAAATGATGATTCTGAAAGGCATAAAGATTAGCATTTTTTCTTTCCTTATGATATTTTTTTTAATATTTTTAATGCCCATTTCAAACACTTATGAAATAAATCTGCTCTAAGAAAAGTTTTTCTTCTTGCATGGATAAAAATCCATGGTTTCTATATGTAGAAATCCTTAGTCAAATGTTTTAATTGCATCAGAACCTCTTTGACTAAGTAGGATGGTTCAGTATATGATGTAAATAAGAAGCATTCTGAAATATTTTAAAAACAGAAGAAAACCCCTCAGTTTTATTTTTTCTGATTTTGAATATTGGAGTTAAAAGTTTGGCAGGCTGATAGTGTTCTCAGCATAAGACAACTGAAGGAAATTCTTGACATTTCTCCATGCTCAATTTTTATTCTTTTCTGTGAGGGACCTTACACAAAATCAGCAGTACCAGTAAAGGAATAGAGCTGCAGAAGTTTACATTTACATCTGAGTGTACAATACTGAGATCCTTGTATTCAGAAATACTGAATACCCAAACCCTTCTAACATTTAAAGTTGCAGGCACTTGCAACCTGGGAGCATCTAATGATGAGAAGTTATTAAGGACAAGCTTTATTTTGGCATAATTAGTGGCACCAGTGTCCAAAACGTAAAAATTTTGCTATCATTTGCAATTTCAGAGATCTGTTTCACATATTATCCTGTGTATTTAGTAAAATGGATCTATTCATTGAACTTAGTCCAATTATGACAAAGAGTGCAGATAAACTTTTGGAACTTTAACTATTCATTTAATGATATCTGATGATATTTTGTAATGTTACATTTCTGAAATTGGAAAGGCTTATTCTAAACAGATTCTCAGGGAAGCTAGAGTTTATTGCATGACAAATTTTTGCTCATGTCCCAGTAGATAAGATATTAGTTACATCCAATCAATAATTTTTAATTAAAATAAATAGACTTTTATCAAATAGTGAAGTAGACAAGAGTTTAAGATGATAAAGAAGGGAGAAAACCCAGAACAAAACATCCCAATACCATAAAGATTTTTTAAGCACTTTTCTAGCCACTGTGTTGCTGGAAAGAGATGCTGTTTATCCTCAGAGGCCTCTTTTCCTGTTATTCTGTTTCAACATTCATGAAAAAAACAAAACACAAAGGAATCTGAAAGCCTTCTACCTGCCTCTTCCTCTTTGTTCAAAAGACCCTAACCTAAAACAAAAGATCTCTGGGAAACTACAGTGGTGAGCAAAGTTCTTTCTAAAGCCTAAAACTTACCAGATTTTTGTCTAAAATTCTATCATGTCAAGTATTTATTAATAATATATTTTTCATTTATTTTCTCTAAGATTGCCAATAAAGAACTAAATCACATAAGGGAGTAGCTGTAAACCCTTTGAGTTCCCTAATGTCAAACTCATTAGCATCCGAATAACCACACAGCAGCACATCATCTGCACAATTGCAATTTTTTACTACTTTTAATAGCGTTTCTCAAAGGGCTCATTTTCAACTTTCTTCAGTGGTTAGTTGGTTCTCTGGGGAAAAGAAGCTTCCTGACGCTCACAGCTTCCACTCAACAACCAGGCCGTTTGCTGTCAGAAGCGTCAGCCCTCTGCCCTAACCCCATCTGCTGTCTCTCTCATCCTAAGGGACCGAGAGTTAAGACAGCACAGCTGAGATCCACTTGGAAAAGTGCACAAAGAGCAAGAAAAAACATACAAAACTTTTCACATTTAACTTTACATAATAAGCCAGTACACTGAAAAGGAGTTAGGGCTGGGTCAGGTCTGGAGAGCGGGTTTTAAAATTGTACTGAAAACCTACATGCAACAGTGCCATTTGCTATTTTACTCCCATCTGCCTTGCATGTGACACCATCAGACAACTTTGTAAAGCAGAAAGTATTATAGCAGGACAAAAGCAATTGAGCAAAACTCAATATAAAGTGCAAAACCTGGACCCCTCTTCTGTGTTTAATCTCAACAGAAGTTACTGGTTAGCAAGTTTAAACGTGCTGTTTTCAATTTCTTTCACATAACAGGGTGCTGGCTGCCATACAGCTGATTCGTGGGTGAGTACCCACGTTTGAGGGTATGGTGTTTCATAAAAAGTCTAATACAATGTCATGCATCTGTCATGCTGTAAACAGCGTTTGTAGGATTATTCTGTGTCATGGGATGTGACATACCCCTAATAGAATATAAACTATGTGTCACCCTTGTCCACACTCCAAAAGGAAAGTTGCATTTCAAATATAAGCGTTGGGATCTGATAGCTCAAGTAGCAAACAAGGGTTAGTGCTGATTTCACAGAATTATCAAGGTCTGACACAAAAGTTATTAAGAAACTCTTTATTGTATTAAGTTTTATGAATTATTTTATTGACCATGGGCCAAATTTTGAGCTATTGCAAGTGCAGATAAAAGTGTTCAATGCCAACTGGAAAAAAATAATATCTCAGCCTCAAGAACCCACAAAGAACATCTAGCGAGGTTACCGGTGACTTTGATGATAAGATCATTGTTGGTGGAAATCAGGCAGAGCTAACTTACTTATTTGTCAGTCGAGGTTCTTGGTGGGGTCACTCCCCTTGAGTCCATATATATCTTCATTTGGCCCAATCTATTCATAGCTTGCATTAACTCATTTGTCTTTTTTAGTAAAGAATTCAAAAGGATTTAAAGACAGCAAATTATTCTTATATTTCAACTCCCTATATGTCTGAACTGTATTTTTTATTCTAGAAGGTGAAGCTTGCCTGCCTGCAAAGAAAAATTTCACCCTTTTCAACCAACATCTCAATTCAACTAAAATTATAAATTTTATAAAACCACAAAGATGGAATATATGAGTTGCTTAATTTGTCAATGTAATTGTTCAGTTAAGTCACCTGGAACCTTTTCAATTCATTCTTTGGTTTATAGTCATTTCCAGTGCAACATGATTTTGTACTGACTCTGAAGTGCCATCCTACTGAGATTCATGAGTCATATTAGGATACTGATGTGAATCACAGTTTAGGTCCTGATCCTCAACATCAGATGTGTGTGACAAATCCCTTCAAACAACCTTTTTTGTTGACCCATTGTCTGTGGGTAAAAGTCCACTCATTCAGGTCAGATTACTAGAGTTTCTGACAATTTTAATTATGAGAAAAGACATATTGTACAGCTACAAATTATCTCAATCAAAGTCTGAAGTTGTTTTCTCTGTCAGAATTTCAATACTCAGAGTTGTACTACATCTGTAAAAGACCCCAAAAGCTTTTTTGAGCAGAATACATTCATTTTCCAACAGATTAATTTGATTTTCTCTCATTTATCACATCACTAGTTCATATATTACAAATATGGAAATGAAAAATTACTACAGTTTGTGATTTGTTAACTATTAATAAAAGTAATAGCAAAGGAAACAAAGTTCAATGAGCTCACCATTATGATCCCTGAACATTTCTTGTGTTTCTACAGTGACAGTGATTTCTCTTTCTCAACACAAAGTAATGCAACATATTTAGTAATTGAGAAAAAAACATGTGAAAGCAAAAAATACCATTACAATATATAAAGATATATTTAGCTCCTGACTGCAGTCAGATCTTTATCCTGCACAGGGTGGAGTATATAACTTTACACCTGAAGTTCTGCACAAACCTCAGTGAGATCTTAAAGTGAATGTATAACATTCAACACATGAGTAAATGAATTTCATTTGTCCTACAGCCTCACTGCGTGGGCAGCCTTGGAAATCTGAAGGACTCTGCTTGGAAACAAACTTTTTATTTTTTATAATTTGAGCTTCAGAAAGGAGTTTCCTTGGGGCAGGGTAGCTTTCTTTGCACTTGTTTTATTCAGTACAGAGTACACAGGAAACAGAATTATTTCTGTTTCAACTATTGCATCTTCTTTCCCAGCTATAAGGCTAAACTTTATCTTATTTACTTCTTCCCTGAAATAAACAGGAGGTCACATTATCAGTGCGAGACAGGCTGGTAACACAGGCAGTTGTCCTTCTAGAACCTGTAAAAAAACTTCACTTGCACTCATCCTCTCTTTTAAACAGAGCAGTAATTCCAGTGCCATGTGCAAGATCATATTTCACCTAGCAGGAGAGTTTAACTTTCACCTGATTTAAGCAACAAACTATCCCTCAAAGAAGCCGGAGGCTTTGCTGTAATTAACATAACTGCATTTAGATGCTATTCATGACCGATAATTCCAACACCTTGTGAAAAAAAAGAAAAAAGGTTGCAAGCTGTAAACATTATAAACATATTCAAATAAGCTTAACGCAATCTGCCATGCTTATTTCTGCCTAGATCATGGACCAGCGAAATGGTTAATGCAAATGGATTTATAATTTGCTTTGGGGGGCCAGTTTCTTCTCCTTATTTATTAGCCCAGCTGATGGGGCAGATTTGATGAGGCACTTCTGGAATAATTGAGTCATCACACAAAGAAGGCTGCTAGCATTCAGAGTGGTTTTATCAGCAGCAAGCAGGCCTGATTACTGACAATTACACTCTGATCCGGTGATGGAGGAGAAAGAGCCAACGAGTGGGAAATGTCCGTGTTTCTATCCAGGAATAATTTCTACATTCATTTTACATGCTAAGTGTTTCCTATCTCTGCATAATAAACTGTAAACAGGAATAGATGGCACAATGTCCCTTAATATTTCCTGGTAATGAAGACACAAATGTACAGTGAGTGCTGATAAATATAGATGAAACATAAGCTATTCTCTGAGTCTGTATTGTTACCTTTAAAATAAATGCATTTTGGTGGTAAAAGCATAATCATAGCTAATGCAAAAAAATGACAGAAGATTGAAGCTGTCCTTGTAACTACACAGAAACTTTGTAAAAGTCCTGTTAATCACCGCTGCTCTAGAGGCTCACAAGCTGAAGGTGATATATTGGAAAGAACATTTTGTTTCTCAATAGTCAACTATGCAGGAACTCTTTTGCTTTGACACAGCAAAGTAGAGCAACAGCAGTGACCTCCATTAACACTTCAGGGGTAGAGCACATCTCAATGCTAAACTGAAAAACAGTGAAGCTCATCCTAGAAGATATCTTCACTATGATAAAGTCTCATTTCCCTCTCATCAGTTTTAAGATAATGTTTATAATGAATAATAGAGCTAGACCACAGATTTCATGAGTAGTGCTAAGCAATATATTATTGCCTTTAGAACATTATTGTATAGCAACATAGGTGATGTAAAATGACAGTTATTAACAAAACACTGAAAGCAGAACTTTGGAAAAATCTGTTTCTTCAGGAAAAAAATGGGGGGAAAACATGAAAACGGATATATAGTGGGGAGTTGAAAAGTAATTTCTGTGTCTGTTGATGGACAATTATAGATTTCAGCTGAAAAATGTTAATGCCCTGGTCTAGGGAGAGTTTTCTTTTTTTAGAGTTGATCAGGCATGAAACTCTGAATAATAAACTTTTGCATGCTTGTTTATTCCTTTTCCTCTTTTTAAACTAATTCATAGCTTCAAAAGAGCTAAAAGTTATTCTCTGTTCTCCTTCCAGTAACTATGGTAACTATGTTTCATTAAAGTAGCCACTTAACTTCAAGGCTTGTGTTACCATGATATGCATTATTTTGAGTAAAACCACACTATAACAACCTTATTATTTCAGAGCAATTTTAAAAGAAAGTTCAAAGAGCATGCGTCATTGACTCTGGAATACAGGGTTTGTTTCCTTTTAAAACATGTTTACTCTGATAGCCAGGATGACTTTTCCTGTGTGGAGTCATCTCTGTTGTGAGGTACTGTTGGTGGGGGGATCACTACTGACCTCAGCAAGCGATGACCATGCTCTGCTCATCGAAGGGATGCTCAGTAGTTGCAGGATTGAGGCCAGTGGGAGGTGCCTGAGCACACAGATCAGTATAACTAAGAACAATGAAATTGTGTTGTTTTAATTACTCTGTTAAAGCCTTCTAAGCCCACCCATTTAAAGCCTTCTTCAGCATCAGGAAGATCCGGTCTGGCTCTGATGTTGCTACATACCTGCTGTTTAGCCACCATTATCAGTCTTTGTACTGTGCTTGACTTCCGGAAAGCTAGTTAGGAATTGATGGGTTTGAAGGGCAACTTCGTGGGGGTGATGTTATGGTTGCACTGAATCTCTATAGAAGTACTGAAGCTGATTAGGTTTGAAAGGTGGTCACTTCTCAAACACTTACAACTTTATCTAGGTTACTGTATTCCTTCCCTGTGATTTCTGACTGTTCCAGATATATTTTTGGGGGAATGTTTTAATAGTCAGAATGAGAACATCAAAATACTTATGCTGGACAAAAACCCATGGCCAATTAACTCATTGAATATTTTCCAACATGAAGTCAAAAGGAACAATAAACCTGAAACTATGAACTTTTTTTTTTATTAAAAGAAATACAACTGCCATTCTGCTATCTTATGCATTCATCTTGCCTTTTCTGAACAACAAGGCTCTCTTCATTAAGCATGACAAACATGTCCCAAGAAAGGGAAAGTCACACAAAGGGAAGAAGTGTGCCTTCCCTCAACATGCAAATCACATACGTTCATTAACTTCAAGAGTGCCATGTGAAGTACAGTCTGCCACCATTTAAAAGACTTGTAATGACCCTAACTGCCAGAGATAATGGGGCTTGCTTGCAGTACTGCACTGCCCTGAAGATCTTAGTAACATGCTGAAGAGCAGAGGAAAAAAAAAACAAACCGAGTACAAAAATACCACCTTGAAAATCAACGTAGTAAAGACTATCCAAAAAACTGACTAATGACTGCCAGATACCAAAATGTGCATGTAAAGTGTTCCCCAGGACAAAATTCTTATCTGAAAGGTTTTGCTCATCATATGTTTGGGTCAGGGAAGTGGAACAAGGAAAAGCATGTTCAGTCTGTTCAAAGTTATGTTGAGAGGTCAGCAGCACCAGGAATGGTGGTTTAAATACTCTTTTCAGAGCCTTTTATGATTCTAAAGTGGGGAAAAGATTACTTCCTAAAATGACACCTGTCTTCTGTCATAGACATAAATAGAAGGCACCATGATTGAGCAAATATCTGGAAAAAAGGGATTCTGGAACTCTCTTCCTGCCTCTGCCACTAATCTATTCTGTGCCCTTCAGCAAGTCTGTTCACCTTTCAGCAAATGAGAATAACAATTGAGAATGCTTCTGTGCATTTCTAACCATACTTTAAGGTAGTGAATATTATTTTTATCATCATGCATTCATCAGTTTGGTAGCTTGGGCATGCTTTCACTGCTTCTGAAACTCAGCCTGATACTTCAAGGGTATGACTTGAGATTTCCAAGAAAAAATCTTTCCTCTTTCTCTGCAAGCTTTTTTACTAAAACTAAATTTGAACAAATAAAAAAGGACAAAACTGAGAAGAATAGGTACTACCTAATATATGGTGAATGGCAAAATAATGTAAAACACATTTCCATTCTCTTCTGTCCTAATATAGTAGGCAATCTGGAGGTAAATGTACTCTTGACATGTCTGACCTTGATCTTAAAAATCTATTTCACTTGTTTTCCTATATAGAGAAACATTCTCTGAGGAAATATCTTTAACTATTTTCTTTTTAATTATTTTTACGCCCAGTGTTGAAAACATCAATAAGGTGTGTGTATATATATATATATGTGTGTGTGTGTGTGTATGTGTAAAATATATATGCATATGTTTGTGGTAACATTAAGTTCAAATATTGCACACAGTAAGCACTGTGTTTAAAAGGAATTGAAAGGGGAAGGTTCCTTTCAATGTGTACACCACAGTTGTGTGGTAAGAAAATAGCCCAAGATACCACTAAACACTACTGAGTTGAAAATAACACTACAGAAACATATCTTTGTAATATTACTTTATATTGATATAATAATAATAATAATCATCTTATTGCAGCAAATATGACTATAGCAAAATGAAAAAATCATCCTATGGAGAGATGTCTTATAAACTTTGTCACTTTAAACACAGTTACCCTTCAGACTCCCTTTTGTAAACCTGGCTGCATTGAAAACAACCAGAACACTCTCATAGACCTCAATAATACACGTTATTTGCATGTGAAAGCACTTACATACACTTGGTGTTAATCACACAGGTATACAAAATTACAGTCCTGGTCAGAAGATCTTAGTAAGTCAGGTGAGCAAAAACAATTTTACATGTGATAACTGTAAATAATAAACAGCAGTTTAGAAATTCCAATAGCACATTAATGAAATTTTACCATTTTAGGTGATAGTTATGTCATTCTTGATATACAGGCCTTTATCAGGTGTCTGAATATCTATGTAATTGTCTGGCTTGTTGTTTGGATGTCACATTAAATCATGGGTTCTGTCTCTTATGCTGGAACCTCAAACACCAGAATGTGTGCAGGGAAAGGGGTGGGGTGATGGGTGGCTTTTGTTCTGAGGGCGTAATCCTTTTTTATTTTTTCATATTTTGTGCTCACCTATCCAGAAGACAGATTTTTGTTTTATTTTGAAGAGGTCTGCATCATTTTGCATCAGAACTGTGTATCAAAACTGATACAAGAAGTAGTAGCTGTAACTTTTAAATAATCATCCTCATTAAAGACTCCATTATGGCAACCAACAGTGCATTCTTTGCACTGCCCATAGGCTTGGAGGGTGTCCTCAAAACATTGAAAGCTGGGACAATATTCATGGTTAAGAAAAGTCCAGAAGCAGCCAAACAGGTGGGCACTTCTCTGAGAAAAGATCTTTTTAGATAGAAGACCTTTTGTACATTAGTTCTATCCTAGGCCCCCTTCAGGGGCTACACCTGAGAGAGAAAGTGAATTATCAATGACATTTTTTTAAAAGAATCAGTGGTTTAACACTAATTTCTAATCAGATCCTACAGAAAGGAACAGCTCGTATGGCAGCTGTACTTTTCCCAGGGTTAATTACCTTTCACTGCTCTCTACTAATGAGTCAGCTGTTCCTGTCATCACACAACTACACTGTGTTCATCTGTAGCTCTAGCTGTGGACAAACACAGTAGCTAGAGCCCTGTTTACATATTGGCGAGGTTTGTTGTGCAAAGAATTTGCAAAGCAGTTTAAAAAAAAATACTTAAAACTCCTTCCATTCCCATGTCTTTTTTTCATGGAAATAGCAGTATTTTTAAGACCATCACCGTGATCTCTAGGTTACTAAATTAGTCAACAGGAGTAGAAATCTAAGGACATGAAAGCTAATGAAAATGTTGGTTTTTTTGCAATATTGCATAATAGTTTATATAAGGAAGGTTAGATCCCTGTAGCCATCTAGCTTGTCTTACCTGATTGTTGAGTGAGGGTGTTTATTTATAGCTTGCTGGTCTAGGACCTAGAAAACTTCTTCATAAAATACGACTTTAAGCAGTATAAAAGATAACAGGAGAAAAATTAATGCACTTAAGGAAAGAGTTTGTATTATTTTTTTATGGCAAATTCTAATGAGGCAATGATTTAAGACTTTCAGTAACCTGCTAATGTTTTTACGTAATTCTAGCAGGTAATTCAATAGTGAGTAAATAGAACACATCATTTTCTGGTTGGGGTAAACAGGATGTGTTCTTTATAGCCATCTAAGATCAAGAGTGATCCTCATACATCATTTTCGTCTGTCCTCTTTATGGACTATATAAAACTTTGGGGGTAACAGGGAAGGGATTCACACCTAAATTCCTTTTTTTTTTTTTTTTTTTTTTCCAAAAAAGTAAGGGCACAGCTAGTGAGAACCTACAATTAATCACTAGTGGTTATTATATCTTTCATGTGGAAGACTACAAAGACTATGGTTAAAGATAAGCATTATGAGAGCTCTTCCAAAGCTCAAGTCCTGTTTGGGTCAACATTCAGAAAATGTTTGGTTTTCATATAACCGAGGGTAGGACTACAAGTTGGCACTGTCTTCAAAGCATGATTTTATGCTGAAAAGATCTGTACAGAGATTGCCCTTATCCAAGCAGATTTCCTTGTTGTAAGATCTGCAGATGTTAGCAGAGAAAGTAAATTTTCACCAGACACCAAAGGGACAACACGCAGTACATGTCATGTGAGAATGAGCTCAGCTACTTGCAGTTTTATCTGCAGCAGGCCTGTTCATGAAGGTATTATTTGTGTCTGAATTCCTTTCTAGCTGTCACATGAGATAATGTTAATTGACAAATTTAAGACAGGAATACAGTCATCTTAATATGATGATGGAAGAAGAAACTTAAGCTCCATGTTAAACTTTCAGGAGTGGCAGGTCAAAAATACAATAAATTCCCTTTTGAAAATACCAAAGCAAAAGCACCATAGCATTCCAAGGGATCACTTGAATGGTCATCTGGAAAATTAGTAGTGTACTTTCCTTTAAACATTACTGTAATGATCCACCTCATTCTGTCAGGCACCTGAGGTTGTGCAAGCTGTATTGACAGCTCTAACACTCCAAGCAGAGAGAAAATGTGAGCTGTGTGATTCTGCTCTTTTAATAGGCAGATATTTATTTATTGCTCTATTAGAAGCAATTTTCCTGCTTGCTTTTGGAATTTTAAGTGAAAGTGAATTTCCTGAAGGTGCATTAATTGGGCTTAATGATTCACAGAAACCCTGGATCACTCAGGCCAGGGAAAACTGCTATTATGTAATGCTCAT
The DNA here is from genome assembly GCA_035041135.1 of Platyrinchus mystaceus. NCBI lineage: Eukaryota > Metazoa > Chordata > Aves > Passeriformes > Tyrannidae > Platyrinchus > Platyrinchus mystaceus. The sequence goes on from JAWWLV010000088.1 coordinate 111,980,974, forward strand.
TTTGTCTCAGAGTCTTCCCCTGACCAGAAGACTATTCTTTCTTCCAACACACTGTATCTCACTCAATGTTGATGTTAAAAAATAAATTCTCAGGGACAGCATGGCCATTCTTCACCTAGTCAAAGGTCTTCACATGTTACTAGCTTGTCTTAGATTTCCTGAGTTCTCAAGAACATTATTCCTTCTTCATCCACAGGCAAGGAACAGGGAAAAAGTCCTCTCCACTTAGTGAATAGAAAACCCCAACCACTTGGAATGAGTTTCACCCTTTCCTGAGATTTGGTCTGCTTAACTAGAACTCCGTCAGTAACCAGTCTTACTAGCTCTCTACTAAAAGTAGAGTTCAGGCACAGAAGCAACTGCAGTACTAGAAGGTAGCTTTTCTAAAGAGCCTGTTGGGCTGATGATAGTCCTACTACTAGGGAGATCTCTACTGGAGATTCAGGAGGAAGGAGGAGAAAAATGTAGTGCCAAAAATCATTACGTCTTCCACACTGTGCCCACTTATAAACTTGACTTCTTTACTCCTAAAGTTTTATCTAAATTGCAACTAATAAATATATGCCAACACCCCCCCCCCCCATAAACAGAGAAATAAGCTGTGTAACCTGGAAGGTGTCTGCAACGCTGAACTTGCTTTTTGAAGGCAGCATTCTTCAATGATCACAAAATAGTAACACATTATTCACATTATTAACAATAAAAATAAGTGGTAATGCTAACATTATTGCTATAAATAACATTGAGCCCAAAACATTCAGGGCTAAAGCTCTTTATTCTCTCTCAGTATCTAGAATGGGTTAGAAATATATAAGGAGACATTTTTTAATGACAGCCACTGAAGTGTTGAGATTATATGTGAGCTGGTTAAGCTTTTCAGGATAAATGTTACACAATTATCAAGGGTTTTGTTTATTGGACTGGTGTCAATTTATACCATAACAAACTTTGCATGACCACAGTTTTGGGCATTATTTTCATTGACTCTGAGTCTCCCTTGTGCAAGTGCTACTGAAGACAACACATAGTTACTTAGTTACTAACCCTTTGTAAAATTCATTGTTTCAAAATTAGATCAAGCTGAGCATTATCTTTACAGCAGAATTTACTACTGTGGCTATCCTGCCCTCAAGGAAAGAGTCTGAAAAGGCAAAGCACTGTCAGAGACCTAGCTATGGCTCCCTGCTTCCAGGGCCAACCTGTGCCTTCAATGGTATGGATTAGGATAGTGCTGTTCCACATGTTGTTCCATTGGGACTATTCACTACGTAAGGGTTAGCAGAGATTTGTGGAGTTCCATGCTGCTCTGAACCCTGAAGGAATTTAGAGTTGACCACTTAGAAACATAATTTAAGAACTTTGCCTTGGCCTGAAGAAATTTTTATAACCCGTCCCTAGAGATTCAAAGGATGAAGATTTGTTTACCGCACACCTATGCGCTAAAATCATGGGGATGATAAATAATCCTGCAAAATTCAAAATTCTTGTCATCAAATCTCTTAAAAAATGAAAGAAATTAGTATGCATAGCAAATGAAATTTCTACCTGAGAGCTTGCTTATAGTTTTTATGATAGCATGGGGAATATCAAATCACTATAATTTTCCACTGAAACAGTGCAAAACCATAATCAAATCTATCTTTCTATTACCTTGAAGCTTGAGAAACAGAGTCTTGGAAAGCCTGAGGAAAAAGAAAAATCACCCCTGAAAGTGCCTGCGGACTCTGAGTAGTGACCAACAGGAAAAAGAAAATGTCTGGAAATACTTCTATCAACAATGTTTAAAAAAAAAGTCAACTGATTTATGGTAGAAATATTTACTGTATTTTTAAATAAATGGATATTGTTAAAATTTACAGCTTTTTTTTTTTTAATTTATTTTTTAAGAACTGGTTTTGAGAACAGAAAGACTTTCCTTAAAGGAAACACAATGCCTTCTAAGAAGAAAGCAGGGAACTTACACCTTCCCTTTTGTAAACATCGCATTTCAGGGGTAAAATTTGGTCCTCTGAGTTGCACAGCAATATTCAGTTTTGTTATTCAGCTCTCCATTAATATCTTAAGAGTCACAGATTTTCATCAAAGTCACATATATGCAAGAGGAGACTTTTGGTTTAAGATATATCATATTATTCATATCACAATCTTGTATGAAAATATGAGGAATAGTATGTTTTTTCTGTAGAGAAGATATAAGATGATAAAGTCCAGTTTGTAGACTGGATGGGAAAGACAGGATTCATCTTCATAACTTTACATGCCTGAAATGCAAATCTATATTTCTGAGTCAGTAAGTGCTGGATTCCCATAGTCTCTTTGACCAACCTGCAGGGATCTCTGATGCTGTGTATATGTGTGATACTTTTCATACTCTACTTCAGGATGAGATGAATGACACTCTATCCACTGACTCCAAAGGGAATCTGGATGACTGGCTCAGGTCTGGACACTTCCACTGTGCACACTGATGTTTCACCAAAGGATTTCTAACCACAGAACCTATGGCAATCACTGAGCAGCATCTTATAGCTTAAATAACAGGCATGCTACGTGGCTCCGAGTTGTATTGCAAAATAAGGTTGAGAAGGCAAGAGAAATAGAGTAGGAAACCATCCTCCAGGAATGAAGGCAGTGCCAGTCCTCATAGGAAAGAACTAGCAAGCAAAACAAAACTGATGAACAACTAATAGGGAGCACTAGTGCATGGTTTAACTTACAGAAAAGCGGAGTTAGCCACAGCTTTGACATGAGCAGTGTGGCCTCAGAGACACAGGAGAACCCAGTGTCAAGAGGAAAAGAAAAAAGGTCAGCATGATAGGGCAAATATTTCTTGTCTAGATACAGCAGAAAGAAGATAATCAAGTTCTAAGCACAACAGAGGGAAACTGAACTCTAAGAGTTGGTATGGACTGGAATGTCATCATTTTAGTATTTTCATTGTACAATATTTTATAAAAGAATAAAAGTTGTCCTGATAAGTAAATGTATCACTGGATTAGTGTCTGATAAATGGGAAGTGTGTCTCAGCTTCAGCTATTGTTGTCTGATATGAATAGTTTGCTATTAAAACTTATCCATGTTTCTTGCTTGGTTTACTATGAACTGTTGCATACTTGAGAAACCTGATGTCACCACTGACAGTGGATCTGCATTTAATTCTTTTCTACTGGTTTGTTTGAACCATACATAATTCCACATGCCCTGTTTTATTTTGTGTCTTCTCTTCTGTGCCAAGTTTTCAACCATAAAAGTAAATAAATTAAACCCCAAATTCCTTCTAGCAACTTTTGCTGGCCCTTGGGAGCTAATAAGAGCCAAATTTTCAAAAATGAAAATTATATTGTGCCTAAATTGCCTGCCACAAACATGCTCTTTTTTCAGCATGTAAAGGTGAATCTTTAGGCAAATAATTATTATCACAATTCTTTGCTTGATTTACGAGTGTCAGACAGAGCTGTGTTCAATGCACTAAATGAAATACAGTTTAAAAACAAACAAACAAAAAACCCCAAAATTATTTAATGTCTTTATTATTATTATTATTATTTTTATTCTGTGTATTTACTCCAAGGAAAAAAAGTCTTGTTAGTAAAATTCATCATATCCAAACAAAAGACTGGCAGCTTAAGTAAGTATATGAACAGGGGGAAGGGAGACTTATTTCCTGAGTTTCAACAGATGTCATACTTAATTGGTTGTGAAATAAACCAGAGCTACTCTCGGCCTGTTTCCCTAGTTTCAGCTGTGAAGACACTTTCAAACATGTGCATTTCCCTCCTGCTTGTCATAATGAGGGTGTGGGGTGAGAATCAAACCTCCAAAAGGAGTAAAGCAGCATGCATGGTGCATACAGGCCTTAAGATACACTAATTAAACAGAAGTGAGAGCTGCATCTTTTATTCCTGCGAGATACACATCAATACAGCATTAGCCAAGACAGCTCTGTTGAAGGGTAACTGCTTTTGCCTTATGCTAATATCAGGAAGTCACTGGACTATCCCATTCCGCACCAAGTTTTTCTACCTTCATGCATTTTTTTCTCAAAAACACCCTTTGTCCTAAATCAGAACACTGACAATATCATACAACTCGTTGAAATGGGATAATTTTTGTATTATTGACAGAGAGAACATTAGAGATTTTTTGGGTTTTTTTCCTTGTGGTTTTTTTCTGCTAGAAGCGACAGAGTAACACCACATGTAACACAATGCCAATAACAAAAAAGATTTTTTAAAAAAGAAAAAACTCTCAAGTACAAAATAGTTTGGCTACACATGGTGAAGGACACAAGAAAATTGAGAACTAAACTGCTCATGAACCAAAAGCCCAAACATTTGCAACTGTGTCTAACCACTAGTCAATGGTATGCTAATATTAATAAAAGCATTTATTCCTAAAGGACTATGGTGAAGAATGTTAGCCATGAAAATGGTCTTTTGAGCTTCACAGGAAAAAGCTAAATATGTGATAGGTGTCTCTCAGTGAAACTCAGTAAACAATTAAAAAAAAAAAAGATGGAATAGTGTTTGTTAAAACATTTCAAATCAAAATGCAATGAGAATTGTGTAAAAGGAAAAATTAAGACCAAGGTTAAATATGTTTAATTCACCTGTGGCAAGCAAACTGAACAATATTTGTTCTTTTAGTTTAGACTTGGAACCCAGATCCCAGAGGTGCTAGGAGAGAGCTTTAATCCCTAGAAAAAAATTCAAATTCCCAAAGTGTATGATGAAAACCTGTATAATCCTTCCTGAAGTGAGAAATAAAATAGAAAATACTTTTTTTTTCTATTAAAATAAGGGCAGTCATCATGATCTTTATTCTTTTAATGTTTTACAGGTCTGACTTTCGGCAGATGACCTCTCTTGTTTGTCCCTACATGTTTTCCAAAATATAAAAGTGAAATAGAGTCCCAAGGGCACTGTACTTGAAAGGTTATGAGAGTTAGAGAATTTTAACCATGCCTGCCAAATCAGCAGATGGCTTGTGATTATAATTATATGCATCAATAAAACGAATAATCTTTACAAAATTTGAATTTCTACTAAAGTAAGGGATTTAGTAAGCAGATGCAACAGAATGCATTTTCTTTAACCCTTTTTGCAGACAGTACTGTTTCTCACAAAAATAATGGGAAGGTTCTCCATAGAGTAGTTTGAACATACACTTGAACCATAAATATATGTTTCTTTTGACCAAGTGCTAGTGCTATTTAGTGTGATTTATGTGTTCAGTTGCACTCTGTTCACTAAATGTTGAATGCTTATATATAGGCTGATTCCCATCAGACCCATACTTCAAAATGGTCTTTAATTTTATAAAATGTTAGAGATACAATGAAAATGTCATGTGCACTTAGTCTCTTCATTTTTGTTGCAGTGCTCGTTCTTTCTCTTTAGGATTTGGTGACTTTCCGTGTCTTCTATGGAGCCTGAGTTAACCACATTCTTGGGGAAGAAAATACTCTATCACCAAATGTGGTAAATTTAAGAAAGGTTTTGTTGGAGAGTTTTTTATCTCAATAAATTAAATTATAGGAAATAAAAAAACCACAACTGTGGATTTCTATGACCGCCGATCTTACTTTCAAACTTGCCTTTGTAACAAGATCATGTGTGTTAGACAGTGTCAAACTTCTGCCTGAAGTAGGAGAAAGTCACACAGTAGAAAAATTAAACGAAACAAACAAGAGAGCCCCTAAGCCCAATCTATTTCTGGGCTACATCACAAAAATTCTATTTGAAGATGGGATGTAGATACCCTATAACTCTTCTAATATGGCAAGGCAAAAAAAGTTGAGAAGTACATTTTCAAAAAAGTCTTGTTTTGGTGTACTGTAGTTACCTACTTACATTTATGTTAACATTTATTTGATTCAAACATTTAAATGAGAACCTTTATTGAGGAAGTTGCATGTGTTGGTATTATTAGCTACCTTAGTATCTCCAATGTGAAGAGTGCAAACCAATATTTTAATGCTCATTAAAAAGTGGATTTTTACTTTAGAGACGACAGAGCCATTACTCTGTATCATGTAAATCCTTCTTAGCATAAGGATTATTGACCTGATAGTCCATAACGGTGCCTTTGGAGCCATTACTACTTTGTTGTGCCAATCCAGATGCTGCACATGTACTCCAACTGGGGGGCAGGAAAGGCACTGAAAGTGTCAAATTTTCTTGTGAGATTTAGGGAACTGACCTAGTGACTCTACCACTTGGAAAAATACTGTTAAGAAGAATTGGGATCTCCAGTCCCCACTTGAAATTGTGTTTTGGAAAAGTTCAAAAGCATTTTTTTAAAATCTAATGCTTCACGGAGCAGAATTTAAATGCATGTGTTTAAATTAAAAACTAGCTCTTTTTAACCGAAGTTCCTTAGTAAAGGGAAAAGTCCACATATGAAGCCAAACCTGAAATATGTGTTAGCAAATATTACTTGCATCTCTTAAGCAAATCAATAAACCCTCATCTTCAAAACACACACCTGCTTTACTCTACTAAAGGGAGCCATCAACCTCACCTCAGTGGAATCACTCAAGTGTACAAATGTTTTTGTCAGTGTTCACCTACCCAAGAAGGTAAACCCTTTTTTTAATGCAAAGTAACTTTTGCTGTTAGGTTATCACCTTTTTTAAAACAAGAAACCTCTTATCTAGAAAGGCAAAAAAATTTGTATCATTAAAAGTCTTCCAGAACATAAAAGAGAGCAATTCTCCTACAAAGAGATTTTATGTAAGTACTAAAGAAAGTTAAGAGGGAGATAACCTTTTTTATTTCTAATTAAACAGTATATTTATTCTGAAGTGGTTCAGGATAATTAAAATCCAGAAGGACTGATCCTGCTTATGTGGTTTTCAAACATCCACAACTATGCGTACAATAACTATAGGGAAGCGGTCCCAGCTATACATGTATACTTCCAAAATTAATCAGGTCAGTAAGAAATTTTGGTCTAGATGCTCTACATACATATGGATGTAGATGAATATGAAGTTTACTCTACATGTTGTCTGCTATATTGTATTTTGTAGTGACAGAATCAGACTTTTGTGAGGATTGTCAGTGACTTTGGAGATACTTGCTTGACAGGAGGATCAGATATCTTGGGATTACTGGCCTGAAAATCTATAAACATGCAAAAAAACTGAATTAGAATTATTCAAATTAGCTGTGTAATGCCATAAAGTTTTTCAGATCTGCATGCACAGCTCATATCGTTGTCCAGTGGAACCGTGCACGAAGATAAGGGCAAAGTTCTCACTGGATTGTAAGGTCCAAAAAGTCAGAAAAGTAGTTTCTGGAAATCTGATGTGTTACAGTTTACCAGGGTAATCAGATAAATTACATTATTTGTCAGAAATCAAAATTTCTTTGTCTTTTCTCTTAGGTGTATCAAGAAAATGACAGAGAAGAGAAAAAAAAAAAGAAGCTGTGAAAAACTACTAAAACTTACTAAGGCTCAACCTGTCGGATCACAGTAGCAGTAGGATTTTTGTAACTGCTGCATGTGCATTACCCCTGTGAAATCACCCTCTACTTTCAATAGTATAAACAACAGCTGAACTTACTAATGTGAATGCTGAAATTTCAAATACCCTTTAGTCTTGTTCATATAGGTATGTAAAACGCATGCTGACTGTGTGAAAGGGTTATGCTAATTCTTAAAAGCTGCGGAGATGCACCTGAACATCAAATATCCTTGAATCTTTTCTGTTAAAATAAACTGAAGACTTTGTATCAATTAGCAAATTTCAAAGCAAAATTGCATTGTAATTCTGTAGCTTACTAAATCTCTGCTGATCTAGCATTTAGGTTTGAATTATAGGACTTAGAAGGAAAGCCTGATTTTTGATGCTTGCATATCTCATATTTGCTGAAGTAGGATAGGGAAAACATTGCTGAGACATACACAACTTTAAAAATATGGAAAAAAATAAAACAAAATACTAAATTTTACTTGAGTTTACTTCCTTATTACATTCTCTAAGTTGGAATTATTGGGAAATGCAGAAGCAGATGTAACTGCAGATATACCTAGTATGTACCAAATTTCAGCAAACTGGGATAGTATATAGGCGAACAAAGTTTTTTGCATATGAACACTTTTTTATATAAATATGCACACACAGATTTCTATACATGCATGTGCACATACCCCTTTGCAAGGAATCATCAGATGTATATGTTCAAATGTCACATTTTCCCCTTCTGTAAGCTGAGGTGATAATTCTATTGCCCATGCAGTAAAAAAGGATATCCCTGGGTAAGTGACATATCGTAATGAACTGACTTCTGCAACCTGTGAAAGAGTTTTAATTAAGTGAGCAGGTTAGTCTGATATGTCTAAATACACATATATTAACCAGGGTTTTTTTCTAAATTAAATAACTGCACCAAAGCAAAACAAACAAACAAACAAAAAGAAAAACAATCGAAAGACCCAATAAGAGTTCAACTGTAATGCAGACTGATATCTAAACACCACTTCTTTAACTGTCTGTATTTGAGAAAACATTCTTAAAACATAGGGTTTTCAGTGGTTTTTGTGGGGAGCAGAAGAGAAGCATTACTTAATTCGCACAGGCATCTTGCAATAATATCATGTTGTTTCGAGCCTAACATCCCCTGAGCCTCCAAAGTGCAAAGCAGACAGAAACATTTTAGCAATGCAAACAAGACTTTCCGGCAACTTCCTGTTGCTATTTTTCAGCAAAATAAAAGGTCCTGAGGTACTAAACTGAAACACTGCTAGAAAAGATTTTATCATTGGTTACATAGGCAGGCACCTGCTATTCTATGATATCAGCTGAATAATGTGCTGCTGTGCAAAGAAAATAAGTAATGACTGTGCAACTGTTTAACAGCAATCTTCAACTCTTTAATTTCAGCTCGTGTAAAAGACAACACTGAGAAAGACATCATGTAAAAATCTGTTTTAAAAAATATCCCAAAATTATAGCAGCAATTTACTGTACCAAGCATTTAGGGGTGTAGAGTAGCTGGCTAGTGGCTTGAAATGTGTATTCATATATATAGCACATTTTCAGCAGATTTTTACAGAGAAGTAAAAAGAAACTTTCTGTCTGTAAAGTTCATCAGACATAATGCACATCTGAGGCAATGCTTGCTGTGTGGCAGTTCCTACAAAGAATATTTATTTCACCAGACTATAATTGAAATATCCAGTTCACAAAACATACTGTTTCACCTTACTTTCGGAATTCCAGAAACTTTTCAAAGCTGGCAAATCAGACTGAGAGAAAAGGAAACAAACAAGAAACAAACCCAACCTTGATTCCAGAGACATTTTTCTCCCCTTCATGAAGTGACAGGGGGGGAAAAAAATCCCTTCATTATGACCTACTTGTCTAGAAAAGGACTTTCAACCCCATGGTTAGGCTAAGATTTGCTCTACTTTCTCCCTAGGGCATAATTGTCAGACTGACTTACCGTGTGCCTTTTAGCCTTTGTTCTGCCTCTCACGCTGACATCAGGGAAGCAGTGATGTAGAATAAAGCAGGGGTGGGCTAGGTTAGTCCACTGTTTGTGTCGTTGTGTGGTGTGCAGGGACACTCTGTGATACTCTAGTGAGCTGCTAAGCTTTTTTTGTAGGCTTTGTGTCATTTACTTAACGACCAATCTCATTAGCTGCCAGGGTACAATGGGCTGATGCATTTTCTATGTACATACTCTACACAGTGACCCTCAAGGTTGCCGAAGGTCTATTTAATCAGTCAAAATGCTGAATATATTTGCAGTAAATCACAAAAAAAAAAAAAAAAATACGGGACCACAGAGGTATCTCATGAGTGTTTACTCTTTCCTGGGAGTTATTTGCAGGTAATAAAGTGATAGGAGTTGTAGGCAAAAGCAAGGGCAAAGAATAGAAAAGGGCACTCACTGAGTTTACACTGGTCACCTTTAATTTAGGGAACCTTGGGGGCCCTGCATATCACTGTGTCTCTGCTTGTTAATTTCTCCGTGCAGTTCATGCTTCAGTGTAATCATGTTATCACAATTAAACCCCTTTAAATAAGAAGAGCAGCACTAACAAAAAACACAGCCTTTCCCACATTGGAGAGGGGATGTGTTTGTGTGTGTGTGTGTGTGTGTGATATTTATTTATTAAATTCCTTACTACAGGCAACCTCAGGGCTGGCATTTTTGCATTTCTAACCTCTCGTCAGTTACAAGGTAAAACCCTTTTAACTCTTATGAAAAATGAAATGCTGAAAAGCCCTATGAATCACGACAGCTGTCCATAAGTAACAGGGAGAGTTCTATTGTCCAACTTGTCCCTGGATAAAATGAATACTTTACAGCAGAGGCTGTTCAGCTTGGCTAAAGAGTATGGGGAGAAGGGGAGGAGGTCACTGGAGATTTCGCACACTAATTTAATCTGGGAAAAGGACAGGCACTGCATCTCACTTGAACAGACTGGCGGCAATCTGGGCTCCCACAGAACTATCTCCTTTTGCCTGTGCTCTATTTATTCCTTATCTCTGTTTACCAACCGCTAGGTCCCTTTCATTCACACCACGAGGCCGTTCTCCTACTATCAGTCAGCAGCTGACACTGTGGAAGAGCCTCAAAGGCAAAAAAAAAGGGATCAAAACTAAACCAAAGCTGTATAAACAAAGCAACAGTAGAAGTAAATGCATAAATCCTAATTCTTAACCCAACCCACAGGGTGCGAACAGAACCTTTATAGTAAATCCAACAAACCCACCACAGTGAGCTATGGGCTACAGAGGAAATGGGGAAAGCCAAATATCATTCATGAAATCACCATCTCAAGCAGAAACATTGAAAATAGGCATTGGCAGACATTTAGCTGGTTTCAGGATAACAGCTTCATCAATCCCGTGTATTCCTCAGCAAGTAATGAGGCACAGGTTTACCTGTGTGCCTGGTATAAGATGTCCTTGCCACTTGACCACCTCACTGTTCAAAAGCCTTAACTAACTCTGCACTCACTGCTTGTGACTTAGATTAAAGTAAGTAGAAGCAACCATTTTAAAAAAAAATTATTTGGAGGTTGTGATAATTTGGATAACTTTATAGTTAGAATTTAAATGTCAATTTATTACTGAATAATTTGTGCAATTAATTTTGCCTTTAGAACTTTGGATTTTTTAAAAATCACCCTTTCTCAGTTGTTAACTTATATTTTTCACCCATATTCCAAGTCTTAGCGCTCACCAGGGAAAACAGGAAAGAAAAGATGAAGCTTGTGATCCTAATATAAAAGTAAACTTTACACTTAATTTCTGGATTTGGATTATTATGGTGACTTAACTGTGCATAAGTTTATTTTCCAATTTCAGTGGTACTGTATTTTGTATTCTTAAATTGAGTTAATAGGAAAGAAGTTGCAAATATTCATTGAAAGACAGCAATATTGTTTCAGTGAAACAACCTGACTATTTAAACCTACACAATCTGTAACTCACAAAGTAGGGATGTTCCTCCCAGAAGAGAAGTTATGCTTTCAGAACTGTTCTCAACTTTTTGAGACATACAAATACTGGTTAACAGCATATATCAATATACTGTCAACTGCCTGATCAAGATAATTATAACAATTACAAAGAAAATGTCTCTCATTATCAAAGATGATCAACTGGACCTAATTTCAGTTTTGATTTTCACCTATGTGCATTATGAGCAGTGAAGTCTTTACTACTTGGATCCTTTTTTCCAAATGAATTAATGAATTAAATTTATCCTTTCACCAGCTGCTAGGCAGCAGATGGAACCATTTCTGAAGCCTTGTTGAATTCAATCCATAAAACTCATTTCCTAGGATTAGCAGTCCAAAGTTTCTTTTAATGTTTATATACCGCTTGGGATTTTGAATTTCATGATGTTAAACTTTCAATTTAACTATTTTTTTTTCATTTCATATCAAACAAATATGAGCGTTTGGATTTCTATAGCTTTATAACCACACATTTCAGGTCAAATAAGGACAAGAATTCATTTCAAAAGCAATCAAGTAATGCAAGATTGGGATCTGTTTTTTTTTTTTCTTTGTTTTGTTTACATTACAGCACTACCATAGAAACCGTTTGTGTTATGTTCATGGATTAACTTAGACCAGAAAAGTTTTATTGTCTGTAACTTTGGCAATAAACTTTTAATAAAAATTTAATCTTAATAAACAATTTTTGAAAGTTAGTGTGATACGAGGGTGTATTTGCTATTCACAGAAAGATTACATGCTCCTGAGTCAAGTTTTTCCTACACATGGCTTTTATAGTTATCTTCGTTATAAGTTTGGTAGTTTTTTCTATTTTTGAGAGGAAAACACGAAGTAACAAATGGTGGCAGCTTTGTGAACACTTCAGTAAAGATTTTTTTCGGTGCAGTAATAGGAAATATTGGTCAGCTGCAGTACCCTGGACAGCTCCTTGTCTTTCATTTTCGGTTTTCTCACCTCTGCTACATACCTCTGTCGCGATAACCAGAGATCAGGGGGATTGAACTGCGATTTCGTTCACAAAGGTCCCTATTCATAGATACCTGAATTAATTAATTTGTAATTTAACCAAAGTTTCTACTTATTAGAAATCTAAAAAAAAAAAAAAAAGCAAAACAAAAAGACACACTCTCCCGCTCAGCTTTCAAAGATATATTAAAAGTCTTAAGAATAAAATCTCATAATGTCAAAGTCTTCCTGTTATTCAACAAAGTAAATAAAACTTAAAAAAAAAAAAAGTGATTAGTTGTTGTGTGTAACAGTGATTTCCGCTAATTTGGCACAAGAAATCTATATTAATCTAATAATGCAGTAAGCCAAGAAGGCCACATAATAATAATTACCATTGAGTAATTGAATATTTAGAAGGAGGAGGAAAAAAAGGAAGACTGGTAATCTTAGCCTGCAGGCATGAAAGTGCTGTAATACACAGATGATATTTACAAGTAAAAATAAAATGCTCCAAAGTGGGAAGTTAAAAGGCAAAGCCTATATTTAGAAATTACTCATTCCAAATCTGTATTATTTGCTAGTCACCTTATAACAGAAATATGTTATTGTCTCAGAGAAAGCTTCATCACAAATGCTGTAATTTTCCCCAAGAATTACAAAACCATGGCACAGCCAAACCAAAGAAGACACATCTATGCAATTAACTTAACTAATTTAATTGAGAAAAGAGGTAATAAATGGTCATTTTGAATCCTACAAAGATCCTTAGCTGACAAAGTTCACCCCATACAGTTTTATAGTTTAAGGATAAAATCTGGGATTTGTGCTTTTATAATCTCTTAAATGAAAAATTCACAGCACCTTGCACAAGATTGTCTTGCTATTTACATATGAAGGAAGACAAACATCTGAACTAAGTGCTTTGTTAAAGACAAAAGAAAGTCAGAGAGAGAGAGCTATTGCAGATCAGAGTGTTAAACAGACTTTCTCTAGCATCAAATGCTATTTCATAAAAATTATCCTCCTGCAAAACGTTGTCCCAGAAGGTCTATTTCATTCTTCAACCTTGCCTGATATTGCTGTCATTTAACTTTCTAAAGATTTTCCTGACACATATATTCATTCTGCATTCTGAAGTACAGTATTCACTTTTTTAATCAGAAGCTCTCAATTCACTCTCTGAATCACAAACAATTTAAAGGACTGAAAATCCACGCTTTGAAAGACTCTTATTTCCCTTGAGTAAAGCTAATAAATATATTGATCAATAATCTTAATTTTAAAAACATTGTGCATGATTTTAAAGCATTCTAAAAGATCATGAGAAAGCTCTTTGGTCTGTAATACTTAACTACAAGTGAACCTGCTGCTATCGAACAGTTCGTACAAATACACTGGTCCCACTCTCTCCCTCTCCCGCCTCATTATTTTCTCTCTCTTTTTTTAAAAGCTAGTATTTAAGTTCAGTAACTTTTCAAAATGAGAAGAAAAGTGTCCTTTTGATAATTTCTTCAAATCAAATACCTAGAGCTGCAAATTTGCACAATTGTAAAATGTATATGAACAAAGGCTTTACTGAGGCAGTATAAATGCAATTACACCATGACATTTTATTCAGAAAGCTTTCTCAAAGCAGTTACAAGTAGCTATTTTTTAATTGAGGCCCAAAATAGCATTTAAGATAATGACCAAGCATACATTGTAGAAGAAACAACATTAGTGTCATTTAAATGAAAAAGAAAAGTTTGCAGAGAGCATTTTAAACATGGATTAAACCCTCTCAAACTTCTTAACACAAATTTCTCAAGCTTTCTACATCAATATAGGGACAGGATTTTTTGCTTTTTGCAAACTAAAAGCACAAACAAGAAAAAAGACAGAAAGTTACTAACAGTACAAGTTGCTTAAACATCAATGGGTTCAGAGTAGTGTGAAAAAGTTGTTAAACTTACTTTATTTTTGTTTCCAAAACTTATATGTTTCTCCTCCCTTGTGTGCTGAACTGTGCACTAAAGCTCTGTCTTTGAAAGGTAGTTCCCATGATATGACATCCAGCGCCTTTGACTGCCTAGAGATAAGCACCTGCGTTTGTGTCCCCTCTTTACGTCACACCTCCCTATTCAAACCTTCTCAATATGATTCACATTTGCACATCAACAGCCTCATGCGCATACACAGATTTTTTTCGGCTCTGGGCCCAAAACTTTCACTTTAATTTTCATCACATGATTGCTGTGGCATATGTCCTTCCAAACCTCCCATATATCAGTCATCATGCAAATGAGATGGAATATCACTCCTCTGCAGCAGATGGCCAGGGATGATAACAATGGCTCAACAGAGGAGATTCAATGTCCCTGACTTTATCGCCACGGCAACAACAACCTAAAATATATGTAATGGAAGTGGTGCTTATTAATTTTGCAGGCTCGAGTGTTCTGATTTTGTGAGTGAATGGGCTGAGTTAAAAAGGGGGCTGTGTCCTCCTGCCTCTAGAAGACTATCTATAAAAGCCAGGGACCTGGAAATTATTTTCAGTGACTAAGAAGGCAACAGCCTAGCAATTATTTGAGTAATTAGGTGTAATTCCTCCCTGTAGGCCTTGTACCCTCCTGTGCTTGTTTCACAGAAGCTCGTGAATTAGACAGGCACAGATACTGAAAAGAAAAGTGCCTCAAGATATAGCAGGAGAGCTTGCAGGAACTAAGCTTCAGTGATATGACACTTGGCCTCCACCAGGCTTGGTAAACACAAGCCCCAAGCCATAAGTAAATAGAGGCCCCACTCCACAAACATAGACCAATTAAAATTACAAAGCCAGCCACACTTCTGGGTGGGGCTGGGGAAAGCTTTATTCTGCCATGGTCTCACTATGAGTTGCACACATAATGGTCTCTTAGTTCGGAGCACTAAGTACCGTACTACATTGCTATCTGTCACTATCAAACTCAAGCACAAGGCTCTCTCCAGGCTGTGAATTTCTCCCTCGGGATTGATCATGCACATCTAAGGAAATGTTTCAAAGTGAATTTTCTATGCGTTTTCTTCTGAATGCAAACCAGAGTGAAGAAATAATGGATCACCATTTTACCTCTGAGCAAGAAAAATATCCACAAAATATCTTTACACCATTGATGCCATAAGTTTTACATGCTTTAATATTTTGACTGTCGGAGTAACCATTAGATTCCTCAGAAATAAAGTTCAGCTCTCAACTATATAACTAAGAAAATATACTTACACAAACTGTATGGTTTTTGTTCTTTTCCTTAGGGAAGACTGCAGAAAAATGGAGAATCCTTTGTCTCCCTCTGTGGTAGAGGGGAGGATGTTTAAGTAAACCTGACAAAACACTCTGCAAAAGTGGTGGCTCCATCATGTGCTAGAGATTTAGTGCAGGATTGGACCAAAAAATCTTGCTACCCCTCACAGAAGAGAATTCCTAAAAATTGGTAAGATTGTTGGAAATAATTTTCAATCCTCTCCTAGGAGACCACATACCCTGAGTCTCAAATTTAAAACCAGAAAGAAGACACCAAGTGACATTTCCTGGAGGAGAAGTGGAATGCAAAATGTTTTCTTGAAGCAAGTGATAGGAAACTCCAGAGGCAGTGCTGGGCCTATGGATCCTTCTCCTGTTTTGTCCGGGCTCAACATCCCCTCAGCATTGTTGATTGTTCTGTATTAGCACTTCCAATCATCAATTTTTCAGAAATTCAACTTTCATCTAAAAAATTCACAGGCATATTCTGTTAAGCACCAATTTTGTAAACTTCCAGAACATTTATTTATCATACGACTGTACAGCACCCATCACTCTCACCTTCTGACCTAGTAACAGGTGTTACCAAATGTTCAGTACTCAATGGCCTCTCCTTTTCCACTATGAAAAACATCTGAATGTAAAAAAATGAATGGTTGTTTTAACCCAGTAAAAGCAGGAAGTGTTTTTTTTCTGCCTTTAGTATTGCCAACTACTTATTTGCTCCCTACAGAATTGTTTAAAATACATTTGTAGAGTAAAGCTGCTTGTTCCTCTTTTACCTCACATTGTGGCATGGAGTTTGCAATTACATTTTCCAGATATAATGCTGCTGAAGAGGTTTTTTTTTCCAGTTTCAGAAAAGCTCAGTTGAAATGAGAACCCAGAATTTTTAAGTTTGGTCCCAGCCTATGCAAAGCTCTGAAGCTCCTTTTAGTGGATCTGTAGTTGGACAAAAAGCCAATACCCAGAGTACTATAGGAATTATGTTTTCCTGACAGCTTGTGTTATTTATGGGACTGGCCACTGTCTTCTGAACCAGATGGAGCTTTTTTACAAGTCTTTTTTTTTTTTCTTCTCTTTTTTTTATGATCTGCTGTGTATGGCCTTAATTGACCATAGAGTGAGATTGTTATTTAGGTCACTGTCTTTATTTTTTTCCAGTGTTAAGTATAGTCCTGGGTTTTGAACCATCTCATTTATCTTAAAGGTGCAGCTTGTTTATCAAAGCTATTCTGATCCTCTCAATCATGGGAAGAACATGGGATGAGGGGATGAGTAAAATTTGTAGATATAGATTATTATTTCCTGTATGATTACTTATGTAGTTGTAGTGCCATTTATATTGAAAACTGTTTACTCAATCTTAAATTCAGATTTAACACAACTTTGCATTTTGCATGGTTTGCAATCCAGTAAGTTATGGAAAACTGGCAAAGACTGGATTGTAATGAGAGTCCCTTTAAAAAAACAAACAAACAAAAAAATATGTACTTAGGATATAAGTGCTTAAGAGTTAGCAAAACTTTAGGTTGCAAGTGTCATTCTTTTTCAGTTCTCTAAGCAATAGGAAGTTCAAAGTTTAAAAGAAGAATAAGAAAAAAGGTTAAAAAGTTAAATTATCTCTTAAACTACTACTTAGGGAAAAATGAAATTTAATAGGAGAGTAATGTCTTATTGTAGAAACAAAAATTAAACAAATGTACATTCCAATATACAG
This sequence comes from Platyrinchus mystaceus, assembly GCA_035041135.1. NCBI lineage: Eukaryota > Metazoa > Chordata > Aves > Passeriformes > Tyrannidae > Platyrinchus > Platyrinchus mystaceus. The sequence goes on from JAWWLV010000088.1 coordinate 111,998,391, forward strand.
CAATTGCTACTCAGGCTTGTAATGATAAGAAACTGTGCAGGTCTAATATGAATGTTCAGGTACAAGATTTTATGGTCATCAACTGATAAATAAAATACCCTTCAAACACCATAGACTAAATTGTAAATTAGTGGTGGAAATATATCTGATAAACCAGACTGACAGAGAAAGCTTTCTTGTGGAACCGCACGGCAGTTACCTGACTGCTATTCAAGTTTAGGGAAAACTTCAAAACCTGCATTTTAAATAAGTACTATGAATACTGTATTAAATATTAATAGAATTTTCAGTCTTTTCACCTGAATTTAGTTTATCATCACAATTACAAAGGAGATACTGATACAGTAAATTTTTTAAAAACTTTTTCCTTCCTCTGCAGAAATAGAGGTACTCTGTGTATTCCTGAATCTTACCAAATGATATTCCAGATCTATTTTAAAAAGACAAAACTTGCTTATGATACAACCTCCTGAACAAAATAGAGATCACCAACAAGAGACATCAAGAGAGGAGAAAATAACAGTGACAATAATTATACAGAAATTTCAACATAAGATATATACAAGATATATTTCTACTTCTATGAACAGCTATTAACACAGAAGAATCATAGCTAAACATTCTGGAAATGAAAAGGTATCAAAGAAATCAGAGAGATTACATGAGATATATTGAATAGCAAGCAATATGCAAGATGAAGCTTGATTCTTCACAAAGAGATAAGGGAATGAAATATTCTCTGCTGGTGCCAGTAAATTCATTGCACACATTGGCATCATCAAGCACCAAGTGCAGAGTCATTATAGACAATAACATTGCCAAAGTTGCCAAAACCATGAAGCACCTGGTTGAATAAAAATAATAAATCAGCCTGGAGTGAGTTATGTTAGCTGGCTTATGCTGAGGAAAGCTGCCAGATATATACATAGCAGAAAAACTACAAATCATTAAGCATTCAACTTAGAAATGACATTTAGAAAATGTTTGTACAACATGTTACTTCAAAAGTGTCAGTTTAAAGGAATAAAAAAGGAGGAAGAAGAAAGGATATCTGAACTAATATTAACAAGGGAACAATTATCCTATTAAAATTATATATTGGCTCATGGGAATGTTAAGGTTTTCAGCATGTTCTCTATGAAATACTTCATTTACTGAAATAACAGAAAGATTTCATCTTCTCTCTAGCCAATTTCTTTCTTAAATGTTTACGCAACAGTATCCTAGAGAAAGCCAGCAAATTTTGAAGTACTCCTTTCCTGCCAAAAAATTCTGTCACAGAAAGCTGGAAACAGATATTTCAGGTGAGTTTTCTCGAAGCCTCTGAGTGCAGGCATGCATCCAGTTCTATTAGTCTTTCTATAATACTCAAAGGACTGTGGAAAACTCTCCATGCAAAAGATGTAAAGTAATCTTTAATGGGGCTTTTGGATGGGTTTGTACCTCACTGAAAGCGAGAATAGAATATTGCTGGTTTGAGTGGCAGTTTTATGAAATTCAGGCTGATCTAAAACTAGGGACAAAAGATATTTGCCTCTTTGCATTCTTATTTACTTTAATATATAGCCTTAATAAGTAACCGAAAGCAGTTATTTAATAAGCACAGAAAATTAGGTGTAGGTGATGTCAAATATGGATTAAGCCTTCCAAAAACTCTCATAATAAGGCTAAATATTGAGTAACAAATATTCTCAGCTCTTGCAGCTAATTAAAAAAAGCCTCAAACGCATTTTTCTCCCAATCATTGTATTATTAAATACATAAATAAAAGCCAATAATCTTTAACTTTCTATCATAGATAGTACCAGATTTTCATTTGCAATTTAGATAGCTGATCAGCTGGAAAAATTCTTTTGGGTCACAATGTTGGATCATGTCATAAATTAGTAGTTTTAAAATCTTGATTCAAAAGCAAAATTATTCTATGTCAATTTTAGTGAACTTTTGACTTTTAAATTATCGATCTGTTTACTATTTTAAACATTTATCTCTATGTGTGCCATTCCTACCTTTCACAGATCATCACAAATGTTGTAAGAAGTAGAGGTGACACCCCTAATACCTCCAGCGATAACCTCTGAAAATTTCATCACGAATATTTGCAGCATCAGACTAAATCTTGTTTGGGAAACTAATTATTTTCAACAGAGCAAATTAGTCCTGAAAATATTCATACAAAGTTTACTTAGTCTCACAGTCCACATAGTCCTGAGAAGCACAAAACTCAACAAAGTTGCATAAATATCCTGTGCTCCAACAACTGCATCTTTCCTTCAATTCCCTGCATATTTTTCCTTACATATATTTTCCTGAAGCCTACCTATGGCCCTCCGAGAAGGAGAATTACAGTTTCTGTTTGGGAAACATTCCTTCTTTGATTTGGACTTGCCTGCAGGCAAGAGTCTGATTTTGTTTCTGTTGCCTACATTCCACAGTTTTCCAGATTAGAGAAATCAACAGTAAACACTCATCTGCTGAACACCTGTTTTTCATCCTAAATTCTTGTCCTCAGATCTTCCTAGGCCTCCAGCTGTGGCTCTTCAGAGTTTTTTAGTTGATAATCATGTCTTCAGAAAGTGCCTAGGCAAACTTTGCTGCTGCTCTCTCAGCAACACAAAACTCCAACAGCTATTGCCAGCAGTGTCTTACTTGATTCCTGACTGCTGGTTCCTTCAGGGAAATTGTGCACACAGTTTTCTTTTCTCCTTGCTGCTAATGTGAAGAACATACTTATTATCCAAAGAAAACCCTAATGACATTGTATAAACAGTGATCTTAGTGTTCCTGGGTTTTAAGAATTCTGAATAGTGAAGGAAAATTCAAATGGGTCTCAACTTTAGTTATTACGATGAAAACAGCCAGTTAAAAGAAGAACTTTGAAAAATATCTTATGTGGCTATAAAGAGAGAAAATATTGGCATCTTTTTTCTACTTTCACTCTCCAGTATTTTGGCACAGGAATAATAGTTTTCATTTTGCTTTTAAATTTTTAAGATTTATTTTATAGGTATATCCTACTAAAACCAGTCTGATTTGTTCAGTAGAACCATCTTCCTAGCACAGAGGTTTCTATTATATTTTGAAAACCTTTCAGATTATATTGTTTGTTAAAATCTCTAAATTTGTAGTGGTGGTTTTTTTTTTTTTAATAACATTTAAATAATATTGTTGAACTTCAAAACACTTTACTGTAGTTCAAAGAGTTAAGTTAAACCATAAGACCAGTGATCTCACAAGGACATCTTAAACATTGCATGAAAATAATCCAAAGTCAGATTCATCCATGTATGCAATATTGATTGTATATGACCACAATAGCATTTAATTTTATATTCTGATGCATTTTGTCAGGACTTTAAGACACCATACTAATACAATAAACAATTACAATACTTATTGTTATAACAGAGTACATGACAAACTTTGAGTGTCCAAACCCATATAAATAGATGTAAATATGTAAAATAATCTCTGGTTTCAAGTATCTATATGGAAATGGGTATTTTATATTAACATTTAAACATATATATGCAACTTTTTATACATAATATGATTAAGTTTTCAGGGCAAAAAGGCCTTCTTTCTAACAGTGAAGAGATAATTTTAATAGACTGGAAATAGTACTATAAACCTTCTCTAAACAGTTTACACAAAAGTAAAGGGGAGCCATATAAGGGGCGTTTTGTCTTTTTTTTTTTTTCTTCCCTCATTGAATTGATGAAATCTACAAGAATTCCAGGTCTTTAATCATAAAGAATTTAAAATGCTTAGATACAGACAGGGATAACAATTACCTGAAAAAAAGAGGGAACTATATTTCCACGGACTAGGCTTGCTTTCTTTTCTTACACAGTTTGCTGAACAGCCTATATGGCCAGAGGCTATTCTGGACCTAATCCTAGGAAATGAGCCAAGCGTGATAAATAAGGCTGAATGCTGGGAGTGGCTAACGTAAACCACAGTGTCATTAGGCAGTCTCGAGATTGAAGTCACCAGCCCTCAGTAACTAAGTATATGTTTTCTTCTGGCATTTCCAAAAGCAGTCTTTTAATTTAATACTTAGTCATTCCCTCTGTGGAAAACATCAATCAATATGATGCAAAGAGCTTCCGAAACTTGTCAAAAACTCCAGGTAGATCAACATGTGCCTTATACTTACTTCACTTTGAGATATATGCCACTCCTAGATGTGACTTGTTTTTGAAAATATTGATCAGATTGCCTAATCCTATATTCATTAAAGTCACCAGCAAAATATTCTTACTGTTATCATACGCAGAAAAAATTTGGTCCATCCGTCCTAACTGAGAAAGGAATGGGTCTGGTTTATTAAATTATTTGAAAATAATTTCCACTAATCAGGGCAGATATAGCACCAGCACAAAAAAACTAAGTAAAAATTTAAACAGGATATTTTTTCCTCACTGACTTAAACTTTGTAATAGTTAAACTATTTTTCCTCAAATTAACCCCCCCCTCCCAAACACCACTCAAAACAAACCAACCAAACAAGCAACCACCAAAAAAACCCTAATCTCCCCATCTCACCAAATAAACAAAAAAACCCTCAGCTACTCTTCTTCTCTTTTGGAGAAAATATGGTAATTTGTATTCCAGTTTTTCAAGCCAAAGTTACAGGGGGCTAAAATAGGGCTTTATAATGGAAGTTGATTGCAAACCTTACTATAGAGAGGCTACTGCCTTTCCATAATAAAAAGCTGCACATTTCCAGTGTGGGGAGGAGAATACTGCTCTGCATGACTTCTTGTAATTTTGTTTCTTTAAACTGAGGTTGTGTCTTGAGAACTTTCTTAGTTCTTTTGAGCATAAAGTTTGATATTTCACTTCATGTGGTTTTAATTTTGATCTAACACACTGGCATTTTGCAGTTGATACATTTTAGAAATAGGGGAAAATAGGAAGCTTTGCACTTTTTCAGAGCTGCGATCTCAATTTAGTTTGGGGGATTATTTTTTTTTTTTATTTTGTTTTGGTTTGAATCATATCTGTGGAGGCTAAAGCAGCAATTTAAACATATTTGGATTTAGTTTGCTTGTGTTGTATTGTCTTCTTGCTTAATGGTAGAATGATTTTTGGCTGTTTAAATTTCAGTCTGGAATGTGTGCTGGCAGTTTTTCTTTTTTCTGGGTATAAAATGGGGGAGACCACAGAGACGGTGTCAGGAATGTAAACTGTGATCATAGTAACCAGTGCCCAGGTAAGAGATTATTAGCCTCGGTTTCTATTGCACAAAGGTTTGACTAGAATTACTTTTTTCAGTCAGGTGGATGTTTCACCATAGTTAAAGGCTGCTGAAAACCTACAAATAGCAACTAAAAGAATGAGGTTATGCAAACATCAGTTTAGGTTGTTTTTAAATAATTAAAAGTCAGATTGGGGTATGTTTTTTTTTCAATGTCTTCAAGGGAGAGCAAAAGAGGATGTCCTTGGAGGAAATATTTAGGTGCATTTAAATCCAGAAATATGGCCTGGTCTCCAAAACTTTGATGAAGAGTCAATTCCATTCCTATCTATTGCTCCATTGCTACTAATATTTGCAGAAAAACATTGTGAACTAGTGTTTGTGTTATGTCTATGATTAGTGAACCCAACATTTTAAAATATTTTCATTATGGTGATAGGTCAGAGCATCTTCCAAATTAAAGCCTTGCATTAGGGCATAAGGCATGCAATTTAAAAGCCTACCACACTTACTTGCAATCCTCCTGGTTATAAAGGCTCTAACATTTTTAGAGACAGTAGGCAAAAAACTTCACTTGTACAAAAGAGGGTTTTTTTCCTCATAGATTGAAAACCCTTTGGAGCAGAACTATAAGGTACCAATGAGCATTGCTAAAAGATTTATGCATTTTAATTCATTTCTGCAGTATTAAAATCTTAAGTGACCATGGAGGAAATTAGTTTAAAAATTTAATTCTCACACTCTCTTATTAATTGAAATGATGTATTTAAAGATAGAATTTATTTTTCACATTTACAAAATGTCTCCTAATATTACTACCTAAGCATATTACATGTATTTAGTTACTGCGTATTCATGAGAGCCTTCCATGTTAAAATTATCTTTTCCAAATATTAATGAAAACAGTAATATTGTTTTTAAAAAGTATTATCCATAAAACAAGAGTGTGGCATTATTATATTACTGCGAAGAAAACTGGAATCATGCTTTTTTTGGGTATCCAGGAAGAATATTTTCTTTCTGAACTCAGAGGGGAAAATAATTGATTATTGGATCTTGAAGAATCAGTAGCACTTTTTTTCTCTTCAAGTCTATGTGTGAATAAACATGTGAAAGACCATTTACTAGTCATAAAACAAACCACACATGGACCACATAATACCTTTTTTTGTTTTATGAATCAGTTCTAAATGCAGAATGTTTCCGCACTTGTTATAATGTATCTAAACCATAATTTTATGTAGCAAATGTAAAAGCAATCTCTGATTGTATATGTACCATACTGAATTCCCATTTCCACAGAGAAAGAGTGACCCAAATTATAAGGGTTAAAATTTAAGTCCCTTAAATAAAAAAATGTAATTTTCCCTTTACAAACAAAATACACAAAATAGGTAATTGAAGAAAAGTACATTCAGGGGATTTTATTAAAATGTGAAGCTAGTTTATTTTCCAGGTTGTCAAAAAGAAGAAGCAAATGTGGTATGATTCATGCTAGTTGAAAATCCACATCTTTGTACTTCAACCTTGCATTAAGAAAATAAGTACAAATTAAATTCTTTGAATTAATCTTTATTGCTCATTTATTCAAATGAAAGTAAGAACTAGATATTTAAATCACCATGATTTGCGTCTCTCTGTACTCATATGGCTTCTGCAAGAGTTGACTAAAATATTATGATATAAACTCTGTAGACCTCTAACTCCATAAAATCCACTGATGTTAAATTAAAACTGAGTAAGGTCAGAAAAAAACATCAAACTGTGAATGGATCAACTGATATTTTTAATTCTGCTTAGTAGGTACCATTGACTGAAAAACAAAATGCAATCACAAGTGCACCAGGAATGTACTAGAAATAAAGCATTTGATTGTTTTCCTAATTAACTTGCCAAAGATATGACTAATTTTATAATGTTTTAAAGCATTTATATGCATTAACTTGCACACCGCTGTACCTACAAAGTCAGTTAAGGACAGAAATTTTGGTAGAGTAAGCACCGTCAAACACAGGACACGAACCAAGTAGCCTGTAGGTCCCAGTATAATGTCTTCTTCACAGAAAGTCATCCTAAAATAAATCCATGATCAGAGTTAAATCTATTAAAGCCAGAATATCGAAATTTAGGCCTTTAATATATTCCTCACTTAATTATGTATTTCTGTTGAAGTTATTCCATTCTTTGTCTTGGAGGCTCAAACTTTCCACATCTGAGAGTTTAAGGCACACCAAACCCAGGCATACAAACCACCAGACCTTCTGTCACTAAGACATAAAAAATGTCAGTGTGTCTGATGGCATTCCTGGGAAAAAAAGTGCAATTCATTGGAGATATTGAGCAGGAACGGCACACCACTAGTTCTTAATGGCTAGTTTGAGTGCTCTAAACAGTCTGAAACTATGTTCCCAAAGAGTTATAAGCACAAAGTAGTCCCTTCTATTAAAAGAACAAAATAATTAAGACAGTACCAAATCTTAATAGTGCCTTTTTTTTTTTTTTTTCACAAATCAGCTGATAGCCACTGTTTGTTAAAGAGAGAAGGTTTAGTGTGCCAGCTGTGAGACTAATGATTTAGTGGTTGTTCACTTTTAAGTTCCTACATGGAGCATTGCAAAGAGTTACATGACCTTACACACTATTTAGATAGCAATGCTGAGACCCAGTGCAGAACTGTTACCTAACAAGTTCAGAATTTATCTTCTTTCATTAACTTTAGACCTTAAACATAATATGACAATTTTTGTGGCTTAAAAGTATATAAGCATCTGTTAGCAGAAGCCCTTTATTTCATATAACAAGAGAATTCTGTTTATAATGTGTCACCAGCTGCTCAGTCAAAATGGGTTCTATTAGAACTAATTTAATTTTACATAAGTTGATCTATTTGCATTCTGAGTCTCCAGTTAAATGACTAGGTACTATTTTGTAGACTGATCCCGCTTCAAGCCTCAGTGTATGGACAATGCTTAATCAGTGTGTACATCAGGAAATAAACATAATCAGCAAGTGCACTAATTAAGCCAGGAAAATTTTGCAACATGCATACACTGTATGGATTAACAAGGCAATTCATTAGAAATCTTAATTATGGAATATTATATTTTCCGTACATTTTATTTTATGATGCTTCAGATGAGTTTTCTCTAAATACAGAAGCCATCTACACTTCTCAAAGTAGACAGTGAGATGCTTTTAACTCAGGCGCATCTGTGTAGCCTCTAGTCTGAAAGCCTCTATGGAAAACATGCTTTGTTATCTCCAGCCAGATAACCTGATATGCTCTCTTAAACAAGCAGTTGCTAATCAGATGTTAAGATGAAGATGATTGAAAAATAAATACAAAATAAAACATATAGATAAAAACTTCATTTGGTGATATGGAGCCTTTTCTCATACTTTAAACAGGTTTTTAACATGTTTATTTCTGAAAAGTCAACAAATAGACACCTTAGAGCTTGAGACACAGCATCCAGGTTTTAATGAAAAAAGCTTCCATTGAACTCAGCATGCTTCAAGCTTTTAGTATAAACTGGTGGCAAGACTCCAGTCTGAAGCAGAGATGTCAATAAATTCCAAACATGCATGGTGGTAAATAATGTGGGCCTCTCTTCTTTGGGAAAAATCACTGCTTCTTTGACTCCCTGTCTAACAAAAGATCACATCCTAGGGCACAACTTCATGTAAACTTCTTGCTGAAGGAATTTTACTTGTGGAATAAAGGAGATTAGTCTGCTTGGCTGTACAGGGAATCAATCAAGCAGTTTGTATCAGCATAAGTGGACTTTAAATAAAGCACTTTATCTGTCAAACAGAACTGACTTCTCCTGAAGTTGCCCTGTACCAATAGAGGAGGACTCAGAATGTCAGCATAGCTTTCTTCTCTGTAGCCAAGAAATAAGCTATTTCAGAGCTGCACATGGATCTGATCATTGTATCACTTCTAAGCCTTGCACATACAGCTTTCATTTTACAGGGAAGACTACCATGATGTTAAATAATGGTGAAGTGGTTCCTGCAGCATGTTGTGAAGATGGAGACTGCCCCCTTTATACAGTAAAAGGACATGTAAATATGCTTAGGAAATAAGAAATGTTTAATGAGATAGAAAGTTTATGTGTAGCTAGCTATTCATCTGTCAGGTGCTCCGTGTCCAGATAGTCCCAACAACACCTCTTGGAGCAGGTGCTCATCATTCCAGTGATGAATGGAAGCAAAAAAAGAGTTGGAAGTCCTCTAGCATATTCGTTTTAAACCTTAGGTTAGTATACCAGGAAAGGAAGTTTCTACATAGGCCAAAAACATAGATCATCCCTATCTAACATGATATAAGGTATCCCTCTTGCCCTTTTAGTAACTCATTCTTTGCTCCATTTCCATCTTTATCTCAAAATCAGTCATGGGAGGTGCACATATATTTTCAGCTCTATAGATGCAATCTGCATAAACCATCAGCAGATTCACTGTTGAGGAATATTCTAGCCATCACAAGAATGGATGAAATGATGTTATGAGTCTTTTCTGTTATCGAAGCCAAGCTTATTTCTTAGAAAATAGGTGGAATTGAGTTCAAATGTTAATTCAGTTTAGGTCTGACTGAATAGTGGCAAATGTGTACATCTACATGTTTTCCTTTTACCCCACTACAGGACAAATTTTGTTCTTGTTTCTACTATGCCAGTGTTGCCTGGCCCTTGCTATCTCTCATATTAAGTGGAATAAGTCAGTTGTAACTTAAACATTACTTTAGATTAAGAGGAGCAAAGTTTACGGGCTTTAACTGTAAACTTGAAAAATGCTGTCAAATAAGAGTTACACTCTGATCTGTTGCTAACAGAAATGCCAAGCAGTGCCCATATTAGGATGGTCCCTTGGCATCTGCATGAGTCATAAACGTGTCTTTTGGCCACTGCTTCATTTATTGCTCATTATGTTTGTTGTGGACTGGTAAAGGCAGATATAAATAGAAAAATGCTTACGTAATATGATGGACAGATTTTGTTTAAACATTTTCAATAGCCCAGCCAAAACCTGACAAAGTAGCTATTATTTGCATCTGAAAATTCCCATCCCACAAAGGATTATTCATGTATATTTAGGCCATGCTTACCACTTTCGTGGCAACAGGCATGACCAAAAAAAGAAGAAAAAAAAAAAAAGAGAGATAGAGGAAACCAGGGGCTAATATATTCAGTGAAAGCACTTAGATATATGAAATATTCATGTGTGGAATACAGGGCTTAACAGCACAATAAAAATGCATTCCCAAAACAGAGGCCAGATCACTTAAATGAGATGGAAAAGGATATGTGACAGCACCAAACCCTTGTCCAGAGTTCTGGCCTAAAGGCAATGAAATAAGTGAATTGACAATCTGGGTAAAGCTTTTGTTGTTGAGAGCAATAATTCACATATTCTTTGTATGAACATGACAAGTGGAAATTACTTTTATGTCCAGTTCTTCCTTCTGTCCTAAATCAGCCTACGATGCAGCTTAAGTTTTTTAAAAGGACATTGGTCATCATCATAGTCCTACAGTATAGAAAATAAAAGATTAAAGTTCTGAAACTTCCCTAATCCTGTAGTAATACTTCTTTTCGCATCACAGATTGTACTTATTGCTTTCTTGAGACCACTAAATTATGATAGTGTCTGGTTTTTAATTTGAGTTTAAAAATAAACTAAGATGTCTTTTTATAAAGTTCACTTGAAGTATAAATTAATTTGCATTAGTTTATCAGTTACAAAGTATATTTGCCTTTGAGCAATGACTTTGTCACATCATCAAGTCATGGAAAATTCAATCTGTCATAGGCTGAAGGGCCAAACTATAATAACTTCATTACAGCATCACAAAGGGAGACACAGGAAATTATATTGACGGTAAATTATTTCTCTCAAATCTCAACGGTTAGAGGACTTTTCTAATAATATCAATTTAGAAGAATACAATCCTATGTCATTGTGGATTTCATAAAGTGCAGAGGTCAGACTGAGCAAGTGTGGACAGAACTGTTTTTCCATTTGACTGTATGCTATAAAGTATGAGTTATCCCAGACTTGTTTCAGGGACCCCTTTTCTACCAGTATTATCTTAGGTCTCAGACATCAGCAATGGTGAAAAACAGCAGTTGCTTACATCTAAACAATGAAAATTGTCAAATTCTCAAATTTTGCAAAGCTCTCTAGAAATAATTGTTAGCGTAAGCCTTCACAGGGCCCGAAGACTTTGTTGAGAACTGCAGTATTGCTAAGTGGGTTAATTTACTAGATTCAATAATTAATTTAATAGGTATTATCCTGAGCTACACAGCTAGAGGATTGTACTGCCTTAGTAAAATGATACAGATAGGTGGAAATTGCTATCAACACAGTTGCGAATTGAATAGTAGTGGAACTGATTTAAATCAGTTCACCTGGTTTAAGCCTGTGCCTCAATTTAACTCAAATAGTTAATTAGTGAATTTTTCAAACCCATTAGATTAGCTATCTTACTTACAAAAACTTCCTGTAACCATCAATATTTACACATATAAATAAATATTTTGGACTTACATGATACAGGGTTACCAGATGCCAAGTACTGACATTTGAAAATATGGTCCTGAGTGTCATACTATCCTTGATTGATGCACACAGATCACAATGACTTCAGAGAGACTTCTACACACAGATTGAGGGTAAGATACGATGGTAATAAAATGAACATTAATCTATGAACAGAGTTGTTCTCCACCATAGGGCAATGATAGATTCACTGTAAACCTTTTCCATCTGTCAAGTGCACTGCAGTTCTTTTGCTTACACTAATATTCTTTCATATTTATAGCAGGGGTTTCTGAACACCATGTCAGATTGAATTCAAAATATTCCAAATAAAAATAGTGTTATAAAAATCCAAAACTGGCTTGGAAAGAAAAAAAGACTTTAACTTGCAAATGAATCTGCCTTCAGGCTGAAAAATGAATTCCAACTAATAACATTAACATCACTAAAATACAAATATTAAGAGTCTATTTATAGAAATAGTTGTCTATAGACAACTTCTTCCTATGGGAGAAAAAAAAAAAAAGCTAAAGCACTGACAGAATCACGGTTCAGGGGAAATGACCAGCCTCCATACCAGCAGTGGAGAAGTGAGAACTACAGTACCTCTCCAGTACATTAGGTTTACTCCCCAGTCTGAGTTTATATTAGTGGTACATGTGAATGTACAAAAGATTTTATTTTTACAGGTAACATTTCAAAGCAGGTTTGTGGCATAGGTAAATGCATTGAAGCAAATAATGAGAAACAGTACTCTAATACTCATTGCATTATTTGCTGATAGTAATTGAATTTACCTTAATAATATTATTTGATCATTTAAAAAGCTGATTGAATAATTAAAATAATTGTGAGTATTTTAGTGTCAATTGACAGAAAAATGTGAATAGGTCACATAATTAAACATTATTTGACTATCTATACAACTAATTGAATAATGGAAACTTTTATTCACCAGTAACACATTCATCTAGTACAGAAGAAAGGAAACAAACAATTTGCAAATCAGACCTACATTAAAAGGATCTGGTGAATATCTGTAATACTGTCCAAAATTTTTGTTATTGTTACAAAGAATGTGAAAGCTTACTGAAATAATATTGTAATTTACAACGACAGAACCTCAAAAGGGAAATAATTTGGCTAGAACACATTGGTATCATTAATCCACTGTATATTTAACTTGATGAATGGGATGACATTTCAAAGCACAGAAGGAAGAATAATCTCACATTTTAGGTACAGGACCAAGAACTAGATGACCTGTTTTCTACTCCTAGTCTTATCATCAATTATTTTCACAGGATTTTCACCTCTATAGCTGGAAATTTCTTGTCTCTGAGCTAATTACTTTCACCTAAGGCAAAGCTATGAGCTTTATTCACAGTCCAGTGAATAACTAAGTAGCCTTAACTACCTTTGAGTTAGGGCAACTGTAGTAACATGGGTATAATTAAGAGGCTCAGAGGAATAGAATGCTTGAAAGAAGCATTGTTCTTACAAGGTATATCACTTCAGCTTCCTCAAGGGTTCCTGTGAGGGGATCTTTCATCAGTCAGTGAAATCAATGATTAAGTGTGAATAACTATCATTGTTGATGTTACTTGACGCTTTAAAAAAATAATCTGCCTGAAACACACGAAAGCAAAGCAGTTGGAAGCCCAAACATAAAACTGTGAAAAACCACCTCCAACTAGTGATTTATGAAGTATTCAAGTTCACTTAACCAGTGCAAGGACTGAGGTGATGAATAAATCCCTTTCACCAAGAATCTCAGTTTATCGAAAATATCAAGTTCCCAATGTCCTTATCTATGAGAAAACACCAGTCTTCGGAAGATGCAGTGTGCTTTCATTACAGTATCTGTAGGGTCTTGGAAAGTAGTGAGCAACTTCACTCCAAATGAGCAACATTCAGCTCTTCTCTCTGTGCTTCATCTCTAATTACTATTAGACAGCTGGCATAGTACTGGATTTTATATAGAACCACTTCACCAACCTCAGTTCTATTGTCTGCGTTCTCTGCTCCTGAGCAGAAAGCACAGTCAAAAGGTGCAAGGTATCCGCTCTTACTCAGCAGAAACAGGATACTGGTACCACAGCAGGAAACCAGAATTAAGAAATAAAATAATAAAATAACAAAAATAATAAAAATTGTTTCTCAGGCCTTGAAAAATAGTCTAATTTTATCCTGGTAGGGTCAGATATCTGTTTATTTTAATCTGAAAAGTACTCTAAAACTATGTAAACAAGTTAAAGACTGTAAGTATAGCTCTTTTCCAAACTAAAGCAAAGGCTAACACAATCAAAAACTCAAATGCTAATTTCTGATTATTCAGAATTCAGTAGCAACTGTGTTATTTCGTATTGAGGCACAATACCAAATGTCAACAAGAAAAATCAGCTTAAAGTTAATGTTTTAACCTTTTTTGTTCTGACAGAAATGAAATTTCCCCCCACACCTTTCCCTTTCAAATAGAATTCATGCAAAACTGGCCACTTCAGTGAAACATTTTGACTTTGACAGAACTGCACCTTCTCTGAGCAGCAATACTGGTCAGCCCTTAGCTATAAAGCTGCATATTAATTAATGACTTGATCAAGCTTGCAATGCCAAAAACTGAATTTTAATACGGACCTGTACTTTTTTTCTGTATCTTCCTCTTCAGAGTACAGTATAATATAGTACAGATGATGAATATTTATTCAACCTTGATTACACTTGAGCTGCATTAGTGTACTTTAGATTAAAGCTTTGTTGTTTCTACTGCCAATTCTCGTGCATGGTAATATTTTACATTTTAGATCCTTTGATTTATACGTAAAATACACTTATTATAATGTCTGCCTTATTAACCTTCTTTTCTGTTCTACATTCTATTCATAGCAGTATTGTATTCATGTAGTGGGTTATTATATTTACAAAATTCCTTATTTACTGCAAATGTAGAAATTAATATTATTAACTATGCATTCGGTACAAAACTTAAACGTCCAGACTTAAAGTAAGATCTTATTCTGCTTAAAATATTTCATTATCAAGAACATGGACATGTTTATTTTTCATTTTGAATTAATACAGAGATGAAGCTATTGTGTAGTAAAAAGTGATGGTGCCTCCACAAAAACACAGGATCCTACAAAATATCAGCAACAGGAAACCTGACCATGCAGCACCTTTATATGCCAAGAATGTGGCTTACTGAAGGTATAAATTTAGTAATGCACCTGGAAAGGCCAGCCAGATGTCACCTGTACCCTCCAGGGCATTATTTCCTTAACTAGTCCTCTCAGAGCCCATTTGACTTTGGGACCTTTTTTTTTTTTTTTTTTTTTTTTACTTTGGTTTATAAGATATTGGAGAGAGGGAAATTTCCGAGTTAGACAGGTTGGTATGACTAGGTAGAAGGCATGAAGTGCACAGCCATGTAGCTGCTGTATCAGGTAGTGCCTCATGAGTTAGTGCTACAGGGAAAGCTTATTTATGGTTTTGTTTTTTGGTTTTTGTTATTTGGTTGGTTTTTTGTTTGTTTGTTTTTTAATGGCACTATAGAGAAAGGCATCTCTGCTAATCATTATCAACTACTATTCTGAACTTAACTTCATCATTCACACAGCTAAGCCCTATTGAAAAGAGGAGACTCATCTACGTTTACAAGTTCAACACCGAGGATAACATTTCTTCCCAAACCCCAAACAACAAGCAGTGCAATTGTCAAGAGTAAGCATAAAGTTCACTATAAAGTGGGTAAGAACAGAACAGAGCAAAAGTATTGTCTCCACCCAATTACACTGGACAAAAAAACCCATACTAAAAAATTTATTTCTCTTACTGGCTTTATATGTGCTCTTTACTCCTCACATGGAGATTTTACAAGACTTTATAAGAACAATTAAAACAGAATTGGACACATAAAGAAAAGTCTAGGTAAGCATCCTGCAGCATAAACATCACGTCAGAATCAGATAATCCTCAAAGATCTTACTTTCAGTACATGCAATATATAGTTTTCAAGGTACAAGCACATCTCTGCCTATACAAAAACACATATGTGTTTGGTATATTGCCATTGCAAATACAGAACATTTTCTTATGGTTGTGCATCTTCTGGCACCAGTTCCTTCAAACAAAATTATTATGGTGCACTATAGTACAAATGAAAGAAAATAGTAATGTTAAAAAATCACGATATCCCAAAATGCAACTATGTGATAAATGAAATAATGTATGAAATAATGAAAGGATTGAAGAGAAAAAGTAAGTAGGTCATTATTAATAATTTGGACTTTTATATTAATAACATCTATTTATCTTTATATGAGAACATCTCATAATGTCAGTAAATCTGTTTACAACATACAGAAAAACACACAAATTTCCTGATCTAAGGAACTAAGAGGTAGTCAAAGCAAAAGAAAGAACAAAACTGTGGCAAAGAAAGTGATGCAGCCCAACAAAGGCAGACAGTAACAATAATACAGCCGCCTAAAAAAACCTTAAAACATTTGCAAACTATTTTTACCTACGTATGTGTAGAAGGCAGTCACATTCTCAGTTATTTAATGAGATGATCTAGACACAAAGTGAGCAAGTACCCCCCTACCAAAAGCTCCATTTCTGATCAACATTCCCTCAAGAGGGCTGTCACCTCACTGCATCTGAACATCTTAAGAGCACAGGTACAGGTCCATTTGGACACTCAGCTTGTCTTAGAACAGCAAAAATTACAGAGACACAAAAGACAGTTATAAAGAACTTTTAAGACCTTCAGCACCCTCAGACACCAATCCAAGTAGTCCATTATCATCCCCCAAGAGACATTTTCCTTTATGCGAAAAAACGTAGAGTAACCAGATTCCTGGTGCTGTAACAATAGCTGCAAAGAACTTCAGAAACTCATCAAAATGAAATATCAGTGAGGCAGTGGATCCTAGGAAACTCAAACAGTATGCACTACCAGAAATTAAATTGTTAAATATTTTGGCTAACTGCCATTTCAGTGATCATTAGTCTGAAATATTTGGCTAGTAAATTCAGTATCTTTAATTTTAATCAGATTTGAGTGTTTGTAAATGATGCAGCTGTTGCTATAAAGATAATTAAATAACCAAATAACCAACAACTTTAATTTTAGGGGGTTTTCTTGAGAGATTTGAAGATTGGAGTTATTTGCAAATTCCTCAGACCCCACTGCTGTCATCACTGAGAAAAAAATAATCTGAATGCATAGTCTGTGTGAAACTTTTTTGCTGTCTTAGCCCAGTTGCAAAGTATGACTTCACAAATCTCACCATCATAACAGGCATCTTTGTTCTCAATCTCAGCAAAAAGCCAAAAGAAACCACAGAGATGTAATTATGCATCTCTCCTCCTTACAATTGGTCCCACTATGTGAAAAGCAAGCCGATGGCATGGATCAGGGAGAAAGAGTTCTCAGTTCTCACTGTTTGCACTGACTTGTTTTGTTTGTCTGTTAGTAGTCCCTCTGCACCAAGTTGTGGAATTACAAAAAGGAATACTTTTCTTATTTTGAATATGAAGATTTTACTGAGTAAAAACTGATCTCACTGCAAATCAATATATATTCAAAGAAAATCAACAGACTCCAACAGAATTACCCAAGATTTGTCTTGGCACAGTAGTTATGATGACTGGCTCTACAGGCTACTACTGATCTTTGGCTTGGGAGGCAAAATCAGGCTTATTCTTTAATATCAGAAGCAGCAAAAGTTTATCAGAAAATAATTCAAAGCGCAGCTCCCTCTTCAAGTCTACAGCATGTTGCTCTGATTATACTTAAATACAGTACCTTGAAACAAGAGTGACATAATGGACTGTAGCTTACAGGTACTATCCTGAAGGAATATTCTGTCAGGGAGAACTCCAGGAAGCATTAAATCCTATGGAAAACAATAGTTGTTTATGCAATTCTGGATAGTATTTCTATTCTCTATGCCTTGTTTGCATATGTATGACTTAAATAGATATTCACATTCACAATACCCACAGTATGGTAGCCCAGAAAAAGTCAAATCCCTAAATATTTTTTGGTGTCTCCTTAAAGGAGCAAAAGACTGAGCATGAAATATTCCAGGAAGTACAGACATAACCTGACTCAGTTGTGATGATATTTTGATTCAAGAGAAACAAGAGTTTTTAATTAAAGACTCACCTTCAAAATCACAGAATCTCTCACTAACACTGACATGAAAGTCAAAAACACATCCTAGGTGTCATCAGGGTAGCCACATATTTTTTTGTTGCATTTGTATGCTAATCACATAAGAAGCAAAAATAGGCTTAGATTGGAAATCAAAGATTGGTTGTATACAGGTAATAGAGTGCTCGAAAGCCTTATTTAAAGATAGAAGGCTCTTGAACCAGGCTTTATTATTGAACTAAGACTATCTATCCTTTTTGACACTTTTTAAATTAAGTTCTTCCTCTAATTTATGTTTTTGTCAGCTTTCCTCCCTTACCTGGCTTTAAACTGATTTTTTTCTCTCAAAGTAATAAACTACTTCAGAGTGGATAGAAAAAAATTTTAATGACCCTAGGAATTCAGATTAACAAAATGGATCATTTGTATACAGCTACAGAATTATGAAACCTTTTGAAGAGAGAGCGTCTCCAGCAATACACTGTTTCTACACATTGACACAAAATTCTTGTTAGTGCTCCGTACATTCTCAATTCTTGGCATGTTTTAGCAGTACCTCACCACTTGGGTGCAAAATTAGGAGGACAAAGTTAAAACAAAAGGATAATTTTAAGGTCAAGACCATCAGTGTACTTTCTCTTTTTTTTTTTTTTTTTTTTTTTTTTTTTTTTTTTTTTTTTTTTTTTTAATGCTGTGATGGGTAAACCCACAAACTCTTGTACCAAAGCATCAAACAAAAGGCTGGGTGAGCCTGGATTTGCACCACCAGTCATGTTTGACTCTTTATTGGTTGCACAGTCTGATTTATTATTGCTAATCCAGCCTGCTTCTGAGCATGGTCTGCACCCTGTCTGACTTCAGCAAAGATACAGGGAGCTGGTGCAGAAAAGCAGAGCAGGGTAACAGCTGCAGCCTGATGAGTGGTGGCAGCCAGATAATCTATTGTGATGTCCTGTTGGAGAAAATTTGGGACAATGCAATTTCCTCAGTTTGACATGAAACCCTTGTCAGAGCAACACGAGGCTCAACATAGTACACCCAGCCTTCAGATGCAGTAGGCAATATTTGTTTCTCTATTGCAAGAATTAAGATTGCATATGGATGCTCCTAAGGTGTCTTCAAATTTTCAATAGTTTAAGTGTTAAAGATATGAATACAGATTGAAAAAAGAACTATCTATTCAAGAGAAAAATAGTAGCTCACACTTCCTCCCTGCTTCCTTTCTCTCTCTTTCCCTGTTTCCGATGTGAACTTAATTCTTCCCATCAGTGGTTCATGCTGCAGGCATTTTTTGAGATTCTTTTTAAAGTAAATAAAGACAAAACGATTTTTAAAAAAGGAGTTACTCATGTGAAAAGTGAACTGGGTTTCCTCCATTAAATAGAGTCACGTTCACAAAATTGTAGAAACATCCACCTCTCATAGTCAGGTTTCAAAGTGGTATCTTACTTTGGCACATCTTGCAGAGTTCTTGATTTAGCATAAGAATTATAGGTTTTAAGAGCTCTGAATTCTTACATAATAAGGCTTCATTAGGGCAGTTTCACTCAGAGAAATATCCAGTAAAAGCTTTAAAAGAAATAATTTTTCCACCATGTCCCTCTGTGGACATTCCTTTTCCACATTAGGATACGTTTTCAGTACAAAGTATACTCAACTAAAATTAAAACAGCAATTTGACAGGCTCTTAACTTGCTTACAGAACCCCAGTGTGTCCTTTTAACTTTAAATAAAGTTACTACAACTGGCTGAAATTGACATTCGCTCCCTAAATTCTTCAGCAGATGTTGAATCAAGTACATTTTTCAGATTTACTTTGTACTGATAACCGTATGCTGGTTTTGTACACCTTTTCATCAACTTTGGCTTTCAGAATTTAGATAAATGTGAAACAAAACCTCAAGTGAAGAATATGAATGTCCTGTATGCTTCACAAATTGAATTCATGTTCCAGATTATTTCTAGAAGTTTCTATGTGAGTATACATCCTAAGATACAACTCTAATACTAATATTTTTTTTTTTTACTTTCTAATGTTGAAACAACATTATCTGACTCTGGTATGGCCTTCTATAGAAACTGAACCATGAGGATGGATGGATGGATGGATGGATGGATGGATGGATGGATGGATGGATGGATGGATGGATGGATGGATGGATGGA
>JAWWLV010000088.1:112039415-112074009 GCA_035041135.1 Platyrinchus mystaceus
ATATCATTAGTTGTACCATCTCATGTCCAACACCTTGCACAGTTAAGGACTGATTTTTATGGCAGTGTATTCTGTCTTCACTTTCTTTAAAAGCTGAAGATGACCAGGTCTTTGTCAAGAAGTGAATCAAGTTCTATCTCTATTTTCAGCTGACTTTTTGCTAATGAGAGAGAAAAATCAGACTTTACAGCTGCCAGTGGCTGGGTTTCCATAACCTTAAGTGGGGTCAGGATTTTTTTTTTTTAGGTCAGGATTTTTTTTCTTTTACTTTTTCCAGAAGCATATGAGCCTTCCTTTGGGCTTTGGTAGAACTTGATTTTTACATCTGGTAAAGGACAGGACCTGTTCATCTAGTGGGAACATGGAAGGACACATTCCAGAAGCTATAGATGCCCCTTTGTACAGAGTCCACTCCAGAATTGACAACCTCCTGGAAAATAGTTTCAGTCATCTTGCCATACATATGTCTTTTCAGATATAATGAAACTATTCTGCAATTTTAGGAGCCTCTCTTGATAGTCTGTTCTTTTCAGGTCTCTTATAATAGTGGTGAATGTAGCACTTTATTTCCTCCTGTGCTGTTTAAGAACAGGCTGTTTCCTGCTAGCCTTTCCTGCAAGTGCTATTTGCTTAAGGCCTCACTCACTCACCAAGCTTTTCAATTTTCCCTCAAGATAAGAAGAAATAAATTAAAAAAACTGCTAATACTGAAGAATACAGAGATGGAAACTAAATTCTTGACTGAGGAGCACAAGCACAAACCTTCTAAAATAGTTAACATGTTTTGTCCTAATTTCTCTTAGTGCAAAAGTTTGGCTCAATTCTGCAAAGCAACATTCATTGATAGGTTGGCAGTGTTTAAATAACAGACAGTTCTGAAAATAAGAGGTAGAAGTTTCTTTCTCATCATTTCCATAGCAAACATAAAATACAGTGGACAGTTACACTGTGCCATTTTTTTTTGAAAAATTTTGAAATAGATGACTGTGATCACCTACATCACAGCAACAAATATTACATTAGGGGATGGAAAGATAGGCAAGACCTGCAGTTTTCTGTATCACTAGAACTGCTTTATTCCCAGCTCAGAAAAGCTGATTTGGAACACTCTTTTCAAGTGAAACCATGCTTACCTTTCTTGTTGTGAACTACTACATGCAGTCAACCTGTATATCCATGAAAAGAAAAAACATTAGCTTTCCAACTGTGATATATCATATTTTATCCTGTGCTTTTCCTGCATCACTCACTTCATCACATTTTTTGCTGTTCACCCACAATTGGAGAATGTAATATACCCATTAGTTATCCTTGGGCAGATACCCACTTTAAATATGCTTTCACAGTTTACAAAGATATTCTGTAAACCTATGTGAAACAAATGAAAGACCTTTTTTCTGGAGACAACCACTTTCTCTGTCTTAAAAAGGCTACCCAAGCTCAGTTTTACTCATAACTTTCCTAGAAGTTATTAGGATGCAAAGCACTGTCCTGAATGTTTTTGATGTACCTTTTTGATGTGAGGCTGACACAGGGAATAAGCAGGTCACTTAATAGTGGCAAACACTTCAGCATGTATCTGTGCAATAATGAGCAAGAGGGTTAGTGTAAAAGAAGTAATAACAGTTAGGTGTCATAGACTAGTGATACTAAAACATGTATTGTACAAGAATGATACTACCATTATGAATTATGAGAATCTGTGACACTCCTGACATAAGTTTAAGTGGCAAGCACTGTAGCAGGTACTCTTTAGTTCAGCATTATAGACAATGGTAAAGAAAAAAGATCTTAAAAAAAACCAAACAGTGGCCAACGAGTTTTGAGATAAATAACATTTTGGAATCTATATTATCAGACAGGCAGCAGTAAAAAAGCAATGTATTACTCATAAAGCAAAATCTATTAATCTCTTTTCTAGACAATTCTTTACTCACTCTAGAGTTCCCTACTAAACCCCATTTTTCTCAGTGTAACCAGTAATTCCCTGTACTTCTCTGAAGTCCAGAAAAATTAAATTGCCTTTTACTTCTCTTAACAAAAAAAGTTCATTTTCTTACCTGAGATTAATCTGACATGATCTATGAGCCTTTTGTTTTATACTGTTTTCTTCCATTTCTTTTGTATCATTAATATTTTCTAGCTTTTCTCCCGATTGAGTCACAGTTAAAAATCCATATTAATGTGTTACCTATTCTCTTTCTTGTCTTAAATGTTGTTAGCATTTCTATTACTCCGCAATTTTATTGTGCCGCTCATATTTCTTAACACCTTTTGTCTGATTGAGATTTTATGTTACGATATTTTGGGAAGGACGTAATCTTTTTCTCTCCCCATCTCCTGCACACAATATACATTAAGATTACTGAGATTTGTTTTAGGAACCCTGCCTTTGCTTTTGTAATCAGGATTGGTCCCATTAATAAGTGAAACACATATAATTTTGAATCTGTTCTGGGTAAAAGATAATTTCAAGCACATGGCAACCATCTGCCTTTTTTGTGTTCTGTTAGGAAAGGCAGAATCTTCTTTCTAGAGAAAAGACATAGGCTGATTTTAAGTCTTGCTTTATCCCACTGGTTTCTATTCACCAAAGCACAGGATTCTTTTTGTTTTCTCTTTCTCACATTCTTTATAGTTTTCTACTTAAGCTCCGTGCTCTTTTAAAATTAATTATTCAGAATAGAATTTGGGAGCATTCCCAACAGTTTTTTGTCTTGCACTGGAGCATGAATTCCAGGGATTTTTTGCACCTTTGAGAAAACTTTGACTTCTTAGAGACATAAGTTTCTATACTCTTGATTTCAGTTGATTTATCTTAATTGCTTTAAGTTTTCCCTTTATAATTGAAACCCCATGAAAACATGCATAGTAGGGCTAAGCTAAAATTTCAAGAGTTGCTCCAAATTTCTGAATAGTTATTTAGAAAGTTTACGCTTTTAATGTTTCATATTTATCAAAAAAATAAGATATTAGCTGTAACTTTCCGTGTTTACAAGAAGTTGGAAGTATTGATAGCATTTTTTTTCTTTTGTATCTTACTTCAAGAACTCCTTGAGGGATTATCTTGCTGTCACAGCTGGCTCATAGTGAAGACAGGTGTGTGTGTATTTTGCCTTTGAATCAGAGTTAGCCATAGATGTAATAGAAATCAAAATCTTTCATTTGCAACTTGATCTAATAAAATACAATTACAGTACCATCAGCATAGAGAAATCTCTCACACAGCCTGGTGAGCACCCTGGGGGGTATGTTTTTAGTGTGGTGCACAGTAAATTAACCACTAAGCACCCATTAATGCTAATGAGAGCTCCATGGTTAATTACCTGAGCACTGTGCTGAAAAGATACCTGTAGGCATTGGTTTTAAGCCTGGTTACCATACATTCAGTCTAATAAAATGTACTGTAAAAAGTGAGCAGATCCACCAATTCAACTATTAAAGCTGTCCTTACAGTGCAATTTACACAAAGCAAGTTAGTCAATCTCCTAAAGAAAATAAGATCGATGCAGATTAATAGGAGACATTTTCAAATATGGAACAAATATATTTGCATACAAGAGGCAAGTCAAGTACGCAAAAGGAAGCAAAAAAATATATTTTAAGTCTGTGATTATAAATCTTCTGCCTTGATAACTGTAGTCATCAGACTCAGTGGGACAAATTTCTAATTTGCAGTACAAAGCTGTTATAACAGAGTCTGTCAGTTCAATCAAAGTTGCACATGCACCATTATTTTTATTAATTCTCTTTCAGTGGTGAAAGTCACTTAGCTGAAGTTCCTATTCTCTTTTAAACTGTATTTTGAATGTTTTTACTTCAAGATATAATAACAAATTTTAAGCAGAAATTGCAGCTGTTGCATTCTTAATGACATATTTCCAACTCATGCTACAACAGCCATCTCTGATTACACCATTAGCTAAGTTATCCATAAAATGAGACAATGCTATTAAGCAACAGGATCAGATCTCAAGGAAATGTTTTATAATTTCATTAAAATGGAATATAATTTTTCTTTCCATACGTTGCTCAGGACATGTAGGACACCAGTGCCACAATCCCTACAATTTAAATAGATTTAACTTAATAAAAGATAAAACACATTTTAAAATATCTTGTTTAGGTATAGATAAAAGTTGATTATGTTTATATTTGTACAATGGTCATGTGGCTGTAGTAGCTTTGCCAACTTTCACTCATCTCTCTGTGATTAAACTCCTAATTAATATATGTTCTTCTTAATCCTCAGTGTTGAATGTACAAGGTCAGAAAACCTCAAGTGTGATGCTCCTTTCTATGGACAGTTCCACCACCATTCAACACTTGTGGTGGTTTGGAACTGACACCCCCATCCTTTTAGCTCCTAGAAAATTTTGCAACAGAGAAAGAGAGAAGGAATCTTTTTAACATTTTACTTTCATTTTTCTATTCTGTATTTCTGTAGTTACATACAGTATAAATAGACTGTATCTGTTTTCCTCTGGATCATCATGACTACATTTTTAATATCTAAGGTTCTTGCAGTGCAGAAAAGAAGTGCTACTGGGGAATCTTCAGCAATTGCCCAAAGTAAATCCATACATTTTATTATTTAATTTTTATAGCACAGCTCTAATCACTAATCAGAACCACTGTGCAGGTAGAGTATAAATGAAGAGTCTCCCCCAAAAAACAGCATAACCTCAACATAAATAACTCAGTGGAAGGTTTTTGGTAGAAGCTTTAACATAGCTTCACTAGTGGGTTTCAATGATTACATACATCATTCTGTGCTCACTCAAACATTGATAGTTCTGCAGCCTACACAAAGTCTAGAATAAAAATACTAAATAGACAGATTCACTCAGATGCAAATTTGGACAATTAAATCATCAGCTCAAAGCAGTTTCAAAGATCTCTAATTATGTTTAAATAAATTTAAAACTGTACAACTTCTCTATTAGGTACTAAGTAAAGATGTAGTAATTTCAAAGGTATGTTGGTGTGCTGGTTTTGGCTGGGAGGTTGTTCATTTTCTTCACAGTATCTGGTATGGGGCTATGGTTTGGATTTATGCTGAAAACATTGTTGGTACCTCAGGGATGTTTTTGTTATTGCTGAACAGGGCTTGCACAGCATCAAGGCCTTTTTGGCTTCTCAACCCACCCCACCAGCGAGTGGGCTGGGGGTGCACAAGTAGTTGGGAGGGGACACAGCTGGGACAGGTGACCACAATTGACCACATGGATATTCAATACCACATGGTGTCATGCTCAGCTTATAGAGTTGGGAGAAGAAGAAGGAGGAAGGGAGAGGATACTTGATTGTTGGCATTTGTCTTCCCAGGTCACTGTTACACACGACGGAACCCAGCTTTCCTGGGGACGGCTCAACACCTGCCTGCCAACAGGAAGTGGTGAATTAATTCTTTGTTTTGTTTTGCTTGCATGTGTGGCTTTTACTTTACCTGTTACAGTGTCTTCAACTCAAACACTGTGTTTTCTCACTTTTCTGATTCTTTTCCCAGTCCCAGTCAAGGGAAGTAAGTGGCTGTGTAGGGCTAAGTTGCTGGCTGGGGTTAAACTACATCAGTTGGATATACAATTAATATCCTATTGGGTCCTAAAGAGGCATTTAGATTACCCTTTAACATGTATTTGGAGATACCCTCTTTTTGAAAATTCAGTATAGAAATCCTGCAGTGAGAGTGTGAGCTCTTGATTTTCAGTGTCGTCTCCAAAAGGCTTTTTAAAGGGCTTACTGGCTAGCAGCTCTTAATGGAGTGAACCATCATGGTTTTATGCACATAAAGAATCCTTAGACTTCACATTAATGTCACCCCTTTTAAACTCAGTCATGCTTTTCAGTTTCTCTAATGCGCAAACTTAGGGAAGCATACAAAACTACAGGTCTTTCTCTCATGGTAGGAGAAACATGCATACAAATACTGAGCATGCAATTCTCCTTGCAGGTTCCAACCCCCACCCACAGTCAATCTCTACTTAAGCTATTTCAATTGCAAATGAATATTTGCTAAATAATTGGGTACTGAAATGCCAGCTTGAGACACCTTTATCTATAGTACCATCTAATTGCTAACATAATTTTCAATTAGGTTCTCTTCACTTTTTTAAATGTGTCCTCTGTCATATTCTTTCCCATACCTGATTTCTGGTAAGTCAAGCAAAAATTAGCCAATTTTCCTTCCCTTAAGCATGCTCAGACCAGCTCCGGAATCTTACTTTAAATTGTCTTAAAATGATTTAAACTAGGGATTCAAGGGACTGATCAAAGCTACTAACTTTAGTCTTAAAACACTAAAACAATTGTTCATCGGATTTTTGCTTTCAGATCAAAGTGATACAGTACACAAAGCATTTCAGCCACAATAATGCAAAGGTGCCCTCTGGGAAAAAAAAGCCTAGATTTTCCATGTTAATGCTCATCCATTCTCTAGATTATGTTGCAAAGCAAAAATTCAGGATGTTAGTCACACTTCAGGTTTCTCACACCAGGTTAGATTTTTCCATGCCTGCATGGAGCGAATGTCAATTATATACCTAATCCACATATAAAGCTGATTCTCTAGATTTGCAATAACAAGTATATGTGATCAAATAGAATTCTATGAGAATAAACACCAAGAAAAGTCAACATTTCTTGTCTGAAACTGTATCTGTTTCTTAATACTCTCCAGATCTGTATCAGTAAAGCATAACTATTTTAATAAACATACAGCAAACAGATGCTGAAACACAAGCTTGTGAAAAATATATTTGGGCGCAAGGGGTAAAACATAGATTATTCTTTCTGAAACAATATATTTCCATAATGCTCTATAGAGAAAACTGAATAGTTTATTTTGTTCAGAAGAATAAAAGGCAAAATAAAGATGTAGCAATTTTCCTTCAGGAAACATAAACTTAGTGAAGGCTTGACTATTTCTTAGCAGTACATGCATTTGATAGCAAAAGCGAAAAAAAATGCTGGCACTTAAAACTGGCAGTGTAGCTATCCATTTAAAACCCTGTATCAGATTACCAATACCATGTGATGTCTTATATAAAGCTGGATAACATTCATGATCAGTTTGTATCCAGTACAAAGCTCCTCATAAATAAATTGGGCTGGAGGCATGTTTTGATGGCAGAGGGCATCATACTGCTCTGCTCTTATTGAAAGATGGCCCTGGTTTAGTAAAGATATGTTTTGTTGGCAAAAAGTCTGCTATCATCTGGTTAAGTGGAAGGATGTTCTGACATGAAGCTGAAGCAAACATTTAAGCTTAATCTTGAAGGCAAGTGATTTACTTTGTAGCATTTCAAGGCTATTTATTTTACAGTACAGCAGCTTGTTTGCCTGGAATCAGTGTGACTCACAAAATCTTGTTAAAATGGAATATTAGGAGGAGGAAAGAGAAAAAATAAGAAGAAAAAGGAAGAAACAGAGAAAGAGTTAGGAGTTAGAAATATAAGTAGAAGAAGAAATAAGGATTTAAGCAAAATGAACGTTAGAGAATGAGAATATATCAAGTAAACATAAATTTATCTTCCATTTGAACCTCTTAATGGAGCCCTTGCTTATTCTGGCCAGCAGTTTATTTTTCAAATAGCTTCATAGGCATCAGTGGGACAATTTCTGAGAGTTACTGCATTTTTATGTCACTAAGAAGTGGACTACATAGTCTTTCAGATGATAATTAACAGAAATTACTACAGAGTAGTCAGAAGGAAGAGAATGTATGTTCTATAAACTCAAATATCAGAGTACCAAAAAGAGAGAGTAGTATTAACCACTGGGAACTTAGCATTAATAAGTCTTTTAATACATTTGCATTTATTTCACACACAAACACACAAATCTTATTTGGCATGCTATTTTACCCATTATTTTTCTATAATGAAGTTGATTAATTAAAGGAAATTCTAAGTCTTAAATGGTCCCTTCCCTCATGTTCCCCCCAAGTACACCTTGGGTTTTATTACATTAATGAAATAAAAACATAATACAGCAAGCATTTCAAATTGAAGTAACTATTAATCTATGAAGATAGTACTTAACATAAATATGAGCAGTCAATTCTGCAGCTTTTATCGATGCTTTGATCTGCTAGTCGTTGCAGCAACCTGATCAGCTACGTATCTTTATGTTACACAAATATGGCTAAGTCATTATCTACGAGTTTAGCCTATCATTTTGTGAAGACATCTTTACTGAATTATCTAGATCCTCATAAAATTTGTCAGTAATGTTATAAAGAATCTGGCTTTCATATCAGCTTCAGTTAAGGAAACAGTAGATAGTCATTTATTCTCAAAGTCAGACTTTTGGCAATATAAATATATAGCAATGAACGCCTTAAAATTTATCTCACTTGAAAGGTATGTTTCATTTCAGATTTGTGTATTAATATTAGTTGTCACAAGACACTTTCAATATGCACTAAGCACCTCCCTAGTCTCACACGTTTTTCTCGTCTTAGCTTGTTTTTTGCAATAGTTTTGTTGTGTAAATGGCTTGCTGTTGTAACACAGTGAATCAATGGAAGAGTAGATGACAGCTGAGGATCTGTGTTTTTCCATTTTCAGCAACTGATGATAGTGAGATTATCCTTAGAAAGGACTCCTTTGATGTACAAGTTAAAGATACGTCTGTCACTGCAAGTCAATGGCCAACAGCCATCATCTCTTCATCATTTGTATGTAGGTGTGACAATCTCCATCTGTCTCTGTTGCTAGTTCCAGAGGAATCACAGGGTTTAGAGAAAACATGTAGGTAGATGGAAGAAAGACATAAGACCTATACAAAGGGTGAATTACTCTCTTATCCTCACTGACTGCAGTATTAAATGGTGGAATGGAAATACAACTAACAGACAGAAGGAAAAGATTCAGGGCAGTGAGGGGGACAAATGAAAGAACCCCACACGGAGTCCATTGCTGGCCATATTGATCTGAGTCATAAGCAAAAAGCCGTGCTGTGAGGTTCACATGTGAGACTGTCAAATACATGAAAAACTACTTTTCCTACCACTGAAGACTACCACAAGAATAGATTTTAAAATAAGTTGTTGGACTTCTTATTGAGTTGGTTTAGCTAAAGAAACTAATCAAACTCTCTCTGAGACCCCAGTACAGAGAAACAACTGATTCCAACTAGTTCACAGTCTCTCCCTCCACATTATTCAATGCTTGAGCTCCCCACTGTTAGTAAAGAGCGAATGTAAACATAGGAGGGTTGTATGTGCAGAGGGTTGGTTTCTTTTTAGGCAGGACCTGATGATATCTAACAAAATGAGAAGCGTAACCAATGAAAACTTGAGGTTTTTATATAGAAAGACCTTTAAAAAACACCAAAATAAAATTAAATAAATCTCTGACAAAAGCTTTCTATAAATACATTAATTTTACTCTCTTAACATTTGTTAGTCCAGTATTTGCACTTTTTTGATATTTGTTTTTCTAATTTTTCAAACAATTTCATTATAACTAGAATATTTTTTTATGTATATTGTCATCTGTATATACCAGTCTATAAGGAAAAAGAATAAAATAGAGGAAACAAAATATATTATTTCCAAAATAGTAAAAAGGGGCACAAATGACATTGTCTTACACTGTTTACTCATAAATGAAATTAAATTTTAAATTTCTATTTCAACTAGGAACGGTTATTCAGAATTTAAATGTGCTTCCTGAGTGCACAAACAGACTAAACTTTAGACTAAAGCAACTGCAGCACTACTTTATATTTGTAAAAAGTTCCTTTGAGCTCTATTGTCCCTACCTCATTTGATGCGTTTATCACCGCATCCTTTTGTTTACTGTTCGATATTGGAGAAATTCTTTGATTTTGTAAGGAGCAGATACAAAGACTGATTCAGTTACAACACAAATGAGACCAAGTTGTTTCAGCATCTAGGTATAAACCATCAGGAATGCGTTAGCAATAAAAATAACTTGCAAAGACAGAATGATGCAATGGCATTAAATAGTATGTGCAGACATACTAGAATACAAAACTAGTGAAGAAGCAGAAAGCTGCACTTCATCCATCAGTCAACACTCAGAATCAGTCCAGGAGATGCCAGGTGTGACTTACAGTAATCTGAAGGGTCTTTTTTCCTGTGGGATCTTAACAATGAATGACATCAGTGGAATCCCCCAACGGGTTAGGGGTCGTGGGTTGGTCTTCCTAAAGATCAAAGTGAAACATGCTTAGAGACATCAGGAAGTTAGTGGCTCAGTCTATTGGTCGGACCCTGAAAAGTCATGGACAGGGAAAGGCAGTTTGTCTGCTTGCAGATGACCTCAGTCTCTTGCCTCGTGTCCCCAAGGACATGTAGGTAGTTATTGCCCAGTTTGAAAGTTCTGCAAAGCTCTTCAGACTTACAGTACCTCCAACAGAAGTGTGAATTCAGTCAAGGCTGGCTAAGGCTGACTGTAATGTTCAGGGTAACGAAAAATCCCCTTGGTTGTGCGCATTTCAGATGCAACCCTGCAGATGCCAGGGTAGATGATGACAGTTTGGTATATTGGCTTGGCTAGTGATCAGGTACTGTCTAGGGAAGGGATATGATGATGATCCACAAGGGAGGGCCGTCACATAACACTTGTCTCCACCGTGCCTCACAGTCGAGAGATTTAGGCTGCATATCCTTGATAGGCATAACCTTGCTATTATGTGCTTCCATCAGCTCAGTCCCCGGGCTCTTCCGTGATTAACTGAATAATTCCATTTGCAGGACATGATACCTAGCTCCGCAGTTCTGGGGCACTGTACATTACTGGCACTGAAGTTAGGATAATCACAGCTGAATGGTCATGTAGCTTGTCTACATGATGACACAGCCCCTCAGGTTATTATCTGCAGAGGGCTCCAATCGGAAACTCAAACACTGCAATAACCTTAAAGCTAATCTTATCATGTAACAAACAGACTTTAGTGGGAGAAGATTAATTCTCTGTTCTGGAAAACTTGGATAATATCTCTATTGTTGTCCTGAACTTTGGCTATGAACTCTATAAAGCAAAAGAAAAAAAAAAAAAACAAATAAAAAATTAGTACTCAATAATATCCTGTCTCGTCTGTGATATAATTCTGTACCAGCCTCTGCACCAGTCTCTGCTCTCAGTTTAAAATTTATAAATAGTCTTTTATGAATAAAGGAATACTAAAGCTTTTATGGTAGTTTTGAGAAGATACTTCATCCTCACAATGACTGGAAGCAGTGAAAAGCAACTTAGAAAACTGCATTTTCATGGAGTAGGTGAGCAATAATCTATTAGCAACAAATTGTGATTACTGCCACAGAAAATGGAGGGAAAAAAATTCAGAACCGTCACACAGCTAATTCAAATTGAAGGGTATTAAACAGGATTTACCCACAACTAGCTTGCACATTTTTTACACTGGGTTCTTGAAAATATTCTTTCAAGATGTGCAACTACAAGGCTAAATTGATGAAACTCTTCCCAATATCACAAAAAGAAAGAAATATAAGTTGCTTGGGGTGTGAAAGACGATTGCAAAACATGCTGCCATGAGACTTTCAAATTTCAATCTTGTTTTAATATTAAATGCAAAGCTGAAAATATAAACATTCCTTCTCAAAAAATGCCTATGTGGAGTTTCACCATTGTAATTTGGGTACCTGATCTTCAAAAGTAGTAAGTATTCAACAGAATTAAAGGTGATATACAAAAAAGAGAGGCAGATATAGAAACCACACGTAGGATTTGTATATAGACTTCTACATACTTTCTTCTCAGGCCCAAGCTCACAAGTAATGTATTCTGTATGTATATTTTATAGTTTGAGTTTTTACAGCAAACCAGAAATGCCAGCTTTAAAGTGGCTGAATGAAAAAATAAAATTCTGCCTATTTCTCAGTCATGAATATGCCATCACAATTTCTTTTCTTTTTTACTATACAGCTTTATTTCAGTAGTATAAAGAAGCCTTTTCTAGTCATTAAACTGTTGCTGATAATTTCTTTTTTATTTATGGAATGATAAATTCTCCCTCTCAGACCTTCATTCTCATCCTACAGAAATATGATTGGCAAGTATATCCATGCCAGAAATTATCTATCCCTGTTATCCCAGGTGTCTGATGCAGAATATGTTTCCTTTTTTCATGATCATGATAGTATAGCACAGACTGCATATTCTTGCTATGTGATAAGTTATATAGCTGATCTATTTTTCCATAGAGGGTTTACAAGGGCATGATTGCTTTCTACAGAAATACCTAAAAACATCCTTTTTAACTGTTAAGATTATATATGCTGAAAAAAGGATATATTTTCAGAAAAGGGTGGGTTTGATTCTGAAAAATCTGTTTGAAATTTACCACTAATTTGATGTGACTACAACTAAACTGTGAGGTTCATTTCATGATTATCTATAGCAGGCCCACAAATTTGAGATAGGTAACCTCATGATTTCATGAGATAAATGATGAATCCTGAATTGTTCTTTGTTTTCATGATATCACATCTGTGGATTGTTAGGTCCACAAATGTTCAGAGGACTTAAAATATTGCAAGTGCCCCTGTGTTGTGTTTGTTTTGCTGCCTTGTTGATGCAGAAGGCAAAATTTCTTTTTCAACAGTAGCCTGTCCTTTTTCCCACATCACACAGCGCCGATGAAGTCAGCAGGCATGGGATGTGTCGCCCAGCTCCAGGCTGCAGGCCATGGGCCAGCCAGCAGCCTCCTGCAGCCAAGGCTATGTTTATTGCACCCTATTTTACAGGGGCCATTGCTTTACTGGGAACAACTTCTACTTCCAGTAGAACAGGAGCTCAGGTAGTGAGAGACGTGATATTTTTTCAGAGGAAATGGTTCTCTTTTTTTTTCAAGTATGTTGATACTAGCAAACAAAGCTAGCAAGCTTGTTCCAAAATGAAGCTTGCAGGCTGAAAGAAGAGGAAGAACATTTACAATATGGAATTGATCCATTTTAAGCATTCTAGCTGGCAAATGTATTAGGAAAAAAAAAAAGAAATCAGAGTCTGCAACAGATAATCTGGCATGAATCAGAAACAATATTTTGTAGGTGGGCCCAGCACAAAGCAAGGTCCATTAGGCTCAAAGGACACCACAACAGAACAATGGAAGCAGACAGGAAGTCTGCACTAATAAATATGCCCATTGGGCCAGTGCCACTGCCTAGCATGGCATAGATACATACAGAAGGATTATACACTAAATGGTGCAAACACAGTCCAGTCCATCTGTCATAAACATTAAGTCCAAAGGCCACAGGTGCAGATGGCACTAAAAAGTAAAAATTACACCCAGACAGAGACCACTTCGTATAATATGGAGAAGAAAAAAACAATCCAGCAAAACAAAACAAAACAAAACAAAAAAATCCAGTGATTTTTTTTCCAATCAATAAATGTTCTCAGAATGTCCTTGGCAATCTCTGCTTCCTCTTTCCCACTGTAATTGTACATGTGTAACACTCATTTTATTTCACAGAAATACTTTGAGCATTCAGGTTCATTTTTTTTTAATTCAGTTAAATAGATCTACCAGTTATTTTGGCAAAAAGGCAAATAGTTTAAAGCAAGATTCAGTTCTTCATTCTAGTGTGTTGAGAATAGAGAGTGTTTTCCCTTTGGAGATGGAATGTTAGGCTTTGGGTATAACCTGTTTGAGGAATGTTCCCATACTAAAAAGCCCAATAAAAAGGAGGACAGTGTTCTTCCCTCTCTCATAGTCCAGAAAAACTAAAGGGAAAGTTACATATTGTTAAGTTCTAAAAAGCATACTGAAGTATCTTTAATACATTCCTTACAACTCTGTAGATTATGTCCGTAATAGTCGCTACACACCACAGAACACACCTTATAGTAGGGTTTAATTTTTCAAAGTTTTCTTCTTTCACAATTACTACAGGCTAGTAATCAAATATCCGGGGCTCAATGGGAACAGACTACCAAAAAAGGGTTCTAAGAACAGTCTATCCAAGTGAAATAAGCCCTAAACACCAGCACTTCAGGAATTTGTCTTTAGCTATCAAATCAACTGTATCTCAAACCCATGGAAGTCATGATTTCAAGTTTGTTCTTTTTCAGCCATTCTTTGATGCAGTTGTAAAACTTGTGCATGCACTTCTCAAGTTGTTAGCTGATTAAAGGAAGGAAGCCAATTTTTTAGCAGCATGTACAAAAGAGTTTTAAAACTATAACCAAATGCTTCTATCTTTGATGGGCTGTTTGTTAGTGTTTAACAAAGAAACAAAAGCCACCCAAGAATATCATCATATTCCAACTGTTTAATCCCACTGAAATTCTTGGCAATTCATTTCTTTAAAAAACACAAGTACTTTTGTTGATACTAAAATCTCCTGAACCTTTTCTTGCCACAAGAAAAAGTGTTATATTCCCATATTAGTCAGCATGGTCCGTGCCTCATTCACTTTGCTCATGAAATCTGACCTCCAGAATCTCTGAAAACAAACCCCGATGCCTTTGCAATAGCACTAGCTATAAAACTGTAGAAGCAGGTGAATAGGATGTGCTCCATTTTCTCTTTCTTCTGGACAGAGTTTTTGTGAGTGGGCAGCAGACACTATGATCACAGAAATGATTACGCACGCTGTTTCTTTGTTGTACTTGCAACCAAGTGCTGTAAAGATCTAATAATACAGAAATGAGTCAACTGATTGTTATTTCCAAAATATTAAAGAATCATTCAAAAAAAACCCCTAAGCTGTACAGTTTTTAAGAGGTAAATACCCACTAAACAAGAGTTTGACTATGGTCTCTGAAGGATATGACAATGGACAGCCTCAAGGTCATTTTCCTAAAGTCTCAAATTAAAACCATTCAGAAAAGGTTGTTTAGATTTTTGTTTTGTTTGGTTTGGGGGTTTTGTTTGTTTGTTTATTTGTTTTTTTAAATCAAAAAGTTTAAACAGTGACTTTGAAAATGTTTCTTTAAAAATACCAGATGATTATAGTATTTCAGTTCTGGGTTTTGCCTTTCAGCTGCGGTGTGGTCCAGTGTCTCATAACCAGAGCACA
The DNA here is from genome assembly GCA_035041135.1 of Platyrinchus mystaceus. Taxonomy (NCBI): domain Eukaryota; kingdom Metazoa; phylum Chordata; class Aves; order Passeriformes; family Tyrannidae; genus Platyrinchus; species Platyrinchus mystaceus. The sequence goes on from JAWWLV010000088.1 coordinate 112,054,435, forward strand.
TTCCCATTTGATTAACAGCGGACTACCTGATGGTATCTGGGTTAGCCATGGATTAGAACTAGAGACTTTTACAGCATCCAGTTTCTAAGCAATTATTCCCACACTGATGGTCCATCAACAGCTTTGACTACAGCTGCTCCTACCTGCTCTGCTTCTCCCTGTCCTCAGTGACCAGGAATGACAAGAAGTTCCTCCCTCATTGACAAGGTCTGCTGGTGCAACTGTGAGCAGATGAGACCTTGCTCTGCCATATATCAAGCCAGCCAAGTCTTGTGAACTCACCACAGAAATAAATAAATGTGACACCATACCTAGCCTTCCAACAAGGCTTACTTATCATGGTCACTGTGGTGATACACACAGTATTAAATTACTCATTTCCTATTAGCTCAGAAATTAGGCAGTTTGCTCCCATTTCCATTCACTCACTGTAACTCCAAAGTAGCCCTGACAGATGGATTCCTGTGCCAAGATGTATGGAATGAACCTAAAGAGGTTTCAGCCATCCATCACTAGCCATTATTGCCCATGCCCTAAATTCCTTATCTCCTTTTGTGCTACTGTGCACCAATAGCAACACCAAGAGTATTCTCTTGCTGTTAGGGCTCAGGAAAGCAATGAGGCTTCTGCCTGGGCCTCACCTGGAGTTAAACTAACTGAATAGGACATACTGCAACCATCCATGCAAACATGAACAGAAAATAAGAAACTGTTGAGAGATAACAAGTTGAGGAGCTAATAAACTGTATAGATAGGGCAGTGAAGAATGGTTGGATTTCACAGGCAGTAGAGAGACAATTTATGTGATCATTGGCCAAACTCCACAGAGAGATGAGGGGGACCACTGGGGATCTTCTGGTGATTACAGTCATGCAAGGTCAACAGTGACAAGGGAGCTGCAGCAGAAACTCCATGCAAGGCCGTGAGTACATTAACAATGGTTTGAGAAATACTGAACTGGCAAAGTGATCTAGCAAACCTGGAATCAGTGGGGAGAAAGAAGTTGAGGCAGGCTTTTTTTTGAGAGGAGACTGAAGCAGGAAACAGTTAACCAGAGAGGTGAAAAGGAACATCTAAAAGTAGAAAGGGAAAAAGTTAAGAAATAGAAAAAGTTATGAGAAGTCACACAAGTCCTGTGAGCAGTGCTGCCTGCTGGGTAGTCCTGCATTTGAACAGCCCAGTGTGAGTCAGAACTACTAACCAAACTTGTAAACATACAAAGCACATATCAAACTTGCTTCTGCAATAAGGAGGAACCGAGTTGGGCAGACGTATTTTCCCTGGCCTAGCAGGAGAACATCTGGATGGGGCAGATTGAACATTCTGGCACAACTTCAGCACTAATTACATTGGTATCTTCCCAATAAAATTAGCCACTTCCTAATATGTTTCAGATATCCATACAGATATCCATATAGTAAAAGATTGATTACAATGTATTCTATGTTCCCATGTAGAGTGTTTCCTACCAATGACCCAAAAGAGCTCGTGGTTCCTTTCCTTTTACTTTTAGCTCCCAGTCCTCACTGTTAGTCATGTTAATTTGGTATTAGGAAAAGGTAGACTTACAAATATCTGTCAATCACTCCGTTTGTTCTACTATTTTCACTTCCAACCAAAATGCATCAGATTTCTTATGCATTTGACATGACACAGTTCTTTCTTCTTAAGCAAAAATATTCTCATCAAATTTCAGGGGAAAATAACAAAAACAGGACATAAGCACAATCAAATCAAACCAAGGCACAGTTCAGAATCCATAGGCCATCGCTTCCCTAGCAACAGCATTCACCACTCTGGCCAAACACCTGTGTTCAGTAAATTTCCAACATCCCAGAAGCAACAGCAAGAACTACTCTGCAGGAAGAATCCTTCCAGCAGACCTAGGAGGTTCAGAGACCTGGATAAGCCAATAGATTACATCTAGAATGCCAACTCTTTATATTTTTCATTATTACCCATATGAAAACAATATTTTGCCTTTACAAACTAGTAAAGCACTACATCTACTGGCTAACTTCAAGGAAATCTCTTGCAATATCTAGGGATTCATTAGAGCTCCTTAACCTAAGCTTCTCTGATGCATATGAATAGGTGATCTTCCTTAGGAGGCAGGAGGAACTATTCATTTACAAGAAAAATGTTACTTTAGAAGTTGCAACACTATCATTTTCTCAGGATTGCTCTGCCTAAAAAAATATTTTTTTACCTACAAGCATTTCTTCTCCAAACTAATCAAGGCCTGTTTTCTCAGAATTTCTTCACAGAGCATATGCTCCTGCCTCCAAGCTCTCTGCTGAACTTGCTCCAGTTGATTAACATTTGCCTTGTGTGGAGGTAACAAGAACTGGAATTTTCTAGATATGGACTACTTAGTACCAACTAAAAAGAAACTACAGCTTTCTTTGATTTATTACCTAGTGCACTGTGGACACAGCCCAGTGCTTTGTTACCCTTTGTCACTGTCAGAATACAGTGTTTAACCCACTGTCCACCAAGACACTTGGGAAGTTATTGAACATGACCGGTTTCTGGACAGTCCACTAAGGAAATCAGACAAGGCAGAATATGGACCTCTAGCCACGAGCTCTGGAGTTTGATGATCCATCCAGTTTTCTACTCATGTACCAGTCTATCCACCTAGTCCAGAACTACATTGCATCAATATGAGGATGTTGTGGGAGACTGCGATGAAAAACTTGCTTAAGTCAAAGCAGATGACATCCTCTGCTCCCCTTAAACATGAATGAATCCAGTCAACCCAGTCATCTCATTGTAGAATGTTACCATGTTGGTCAAGAATTAAAATCCATGCTACTCCAGATTGCTATTTTGTAAGAGAACTTGGTATAAGCATACCAGGTAAAAAAGTATTCATATTCTCTGTGGTCATCTTTACCACAAACATTAAACTACCAGAAAATCTTTACTCATATATTTTCTCTGAAGTAGCATAAATCTGCTAGCAAACTGGAATATTTTTGACACATGCAATCACATGATTAACACTTCTATAGAAGCACTGTTAATAAAATTATTACTGAGGAAAATAGTTGAAATATTTCTGTGAGTCAGGTTCATGGGTAACATGTTTCAGTTTCTTTTCATCTAATTTTAATTAAATATTTTCTGAAGTTTAACATCTTAGTTCCTGGAAAAAAATAATGTCCACATTAACTTATTGAGATTATAAAATTTATTAATGAGCTCCTAATAATTTTTTCTGCTGAAATTTCATAATATTCTATATATATTCATATGTATAGATAGATACAAAATATGAGGGTATCAATAAAAATATAATATGTATAAAAATAGATAAAAAGATTTCAGAAAAGTACTTTTTTTCCTAGACCAACATAAAACACCCAAAGAATGGTAAAATAATGTATTCAAATAGCATTGCTATTCATTCTATTTTTACAATGTTGGGAAAACCTAGTGCCTACAGTTGAAACTGAGATGTGCTACTAAGTAAAAAAGGAAAAAGTAAAACTTTTTACTTGTTTAATGTTTTCTATTCTGTGAAGCCTATTCTTAATAAGCCCTTGCACTATATTGATTGATGATAACTGTATACTACAGAAGATTTTGATGTGTTACAAAGTGTTCACAGAAGACTTATTCTGTACAGTAAAACCAAACGTAAGATTCACTTTTAGAAGAGACTTGTTAAAAATATAAATATATTCTGAAGTGACTTTTCTTGTAAACATAAACATGAATATGTACGAAAAAAACTGAATTCATATTTATTTCATTTACAGTTGTTAATGTGAATATTAACCTCTTAGAAAAACATAGGTGTAAAATTAAAAACAGACATTTTCTAGGCAAAGGGAGCAATTTTAGGAGTTTCTAGAAAGCCTTAATGCCACATATACCTCAGATTTAATGTTGACATCATTAAGGCTACAGTTCCTCAGCTTTAGTCATATTGGTTGGGGTTTTTTTGTTACCAGGATATGTAAGACACTCAAGAGTTGTATCAGAACCTTATTGATGTCAGTGGGAGGCAAAGACTATCCAGAAGAAATTGGAGTATAAAGTTTCCTCTTGACATATGAAAAAGTGAGAAAATAAAAAAGAGCCTAGTATTGACTTGAGCTACACAGTGAAAAGGACAGGTAGCAAACTCGCAACAGAATAAAGTGAAAAACACCCAAACCCAGCTATACCGTCCAATCTAATATAGTCAGGGAAAATCACCATTTCTGATGCCTAAAGCACATGAGAAGTAAAATTGCCTCGTAGATATGTTTCAGTAAAGTGACAGAACCGCCAAAAAGGAAATTGTTATATTGATGTTTTCTTGTGGTATATGTCCACATTTTCCAGAATTATACCAATTCCTTAGATCCCTTAATTCCCAAAATGGGTGAAGAAATCTGTATTCTTTGTCCCTATTGAATGTTTGAAATTACAATTTATTAGACTACATTTATCATTCTAATTTATTGTCTCTAATTTATTTAAGTTTATTTTGCTATCTGCAGATTGATAACGTAATTATCTACAGATTGATAACTGGCAAGGAGTCTGAATTTATTCAGTTGCTGGTGCAAATGCCACAGTTTCCTTGTTTATATGAAGAGATTGTCACTAGTGCTGCTATCTCAGTCACTGATCACTGATCATCACTGACTGAAGCAGTACTATTCCCATCTGGACACAAGCTCACATTTTGTTTTATCCCTGCTTAAACAGAATTTATAGTTAAATGACAGACACCTTCATATCAGGTAACATAAAAATGTTGGAAATCAGCCCTGTATGCACATACACTAAGAATGAAAAAAATTATCCCTGAATTAAACAAACAAAAAACATAGCTGTATAGTGGCAGGATAATTTAACTAAGGATAATTTAACCAACTCTACTTTGTATGGAATAATTTTTACAAACCAGCAAGAAAAAAAAAGTAACATCAAAGGCATCCAAAAGACAAAATGAGAACATAATGTTACCATACCTGTATATATGAATGTAATGCCACAGTGAAGGAAATATCAAACATTAATCTACGAGAGACCAGGAACTTCAGGGATAAGATATACCCTCTGTTTCTTAGTGATGAACAGCTCTGCTACAACCTTGTATCTTTGGTTAGGATACAGATAAGAACAGCAAACTTCTAGCATAGCTTTATACTTGACTAAACTACACATATCTGGCAACATTATTTTGGTCTCTGAATTTTGGGGGGTTGTATTTCACACATTACTGGGGAGGGAAAAAGAAAAGAAAAAAAAGGCAGACCAGATGTTAGCAGAATTTAACATGTAAGAAAACTTAATTGAAGCAAGAGAAATACTTGGACTTGCCGACTTCAACATTCAACTCTGGCTAAAACCAGAGCACTGAGTATTATAAGAAGCACCTCAACTTCTAACTTTACAGTACTTTTCAGGAAAAGCATTTGAGAAGGAGGGCTCCCTCCCAACACCAGTTAATGAAGAGAATCAGTTACTGTAAAAGAGCATTTTCACTGCGGCTCAGCTAAACACAACCTCTCACATCCGTTTTAACCAACAAAAAAAGGAGAACAAGATGTAAAAGGCAGTTGGAAAATATTGCATGACAAAATAGTATGGACAACAGAGGTTTATGTGGGGAAAGAAGATAGATTTTACTTTTGCATCCAAGCCTATTTTTTCAAAACACAATCAAAGCTGGCAGTGAAATCAGTATTGAGTCTTGTTTCTCCAATTTAAATGAAGAACTGAACTGAACTGAATGGAATGGAACTGAGTCCAAGCTTTTGGTAAAAATTTGGACTCGTAATGGGAATGGCCATTTAACATGCCATCACTTGTGTGTCCCACAATTAGTTTGGATCTTTTGTTATGAAACAAATGAGATTATTTCTAAGTTTCCTTTGCCCTAGGGAAAAAAAAATGTTGAAACAAGCCTGTAGAGCTCCTGATCTCACCACTGATTCAAACATCAGGACCTCATTGCCTTCACTAAATTCAGGACTTTATTCTACATGTACAAGGGGAGCTATTTGCTTGAAAATCTGTCTGTACTGAATTGGAAGACCTGTGTGTGGTATCACAGAGACAGAAGTGTAGCAAAAATACATGACGGGTCAGATATGCAACAGCAGTTTATAGCATCTTTGCCTCCTTCCCTCCTGAATTTATACTGCTGGTAGCTGCTACAGCTATTGAGGAATCCCTCATCTGCAGTAATCCTCCCTTAAAAGCCCTTGGAGCTTCCTTCACACTGACCCATCTGGCTCTAATTACTCCACAGCACAAGTGCCTGGGAGAAAGGGTTGCAAAGTCTCTATCTAGTTCTTGTCACTTTTAAGAGCATGATAAAGGAAATGAAAAGGAAGTATGATTTTCAGAGGTGATGTATTCTCTCCAGTGCCTCCATAATCAATTTAAAGAAGTACATGAAAGGTAAGTAGAATAAGTGAAGAGGACTTCCAATAATATTTACTATTTGTAGAACTCTGTTCTCTCTGAAGGTATGGGAAACTTCTGCCTAAACTCAGCAGATGTAAGTTGGCACAAGAATCAAAATAGAACATGACCCCTTTTATCTGGTGGTAATTTTTTTTCACTTTCTTAATATTCAACAATCACAATTTAATAGCAAGCTACTTTTCAAAGCACTTAGTTAAAGTGCAAAGAAACAGAATGGGGACAGGCTCTTTCTAGATCCATAGAAAGCAGCTTGAACAGAAGCTTTTCAGAGAGCTTTTGCAGTTAATATATGTTGGAGGATCTTTTCATGCCCAGACTATGCAGGGTGATTTTTTTCCTTGCTTTAAATCACAAAAGGAAACCACGAGCAAACAATGGCTTTAAAAAGTGAAACAAAAGATAATTCAACTTTATATACAGAGTTTGTTTGCCTCCCTACCCTGCATATATGTGTATATACACAAAGAAAAGACTTTTAAAACAACACATACTGATAATTATCCAAACTTGTTAGTAAAAATGACAAAAAATAGGTTTTTACTTTAAGTATCTGAAAACCTGTTTCCTAAAAATTATCCTTTCTTTTATTATTTTTTTTGCTACATAGCCATCAGGTAGATGTATTTATCACTGCAATATATGTAATAAATATTATACATGGGTTTCAATAATGATTCCACAAAATAAAGTTTCCAGTATCTCTCTGCAAGCCATAACATGTAATGAAATGTCTGTTGTTGCTTAAATTGCTCTGCTTAAGCAGTGTGACATTATCATATTATCACAAGTATGTTTAATCTATCTTTCAAGAAGACAGGAATATTGGCTGTAAGACACTGTGAGCCTTTACCTCATTTTAAAGGAAAAGTTAAAGATCAAAAGTGCAGAGCATAAATACACAAAGCTATGGCACTCTGCTTCCATTTCAGCACTCTGCACTGACCTCTACTGGTTTCTTTATCGTAGCTTTCACAAATATCAAGCAACCCACTTTTATTAAACTTTTGTACTCGTTTCTTCACATTCAGGAATAAACTATATACAACCCTGCTAACTTTTCCCTGACTGAATGTCAAAAACCAGTCAAACTTCCAACTATTGGTGGCAGTTTATCTGTAGTGCACGAGACACTATGAAAAATAATCTCTTAAAAAAGCCCCCACCTAACAATACGTATACAGTTGTAGAAAGATATTAAAATCAGAAAACTCTATTAACACTTTTTTTATTTTGACTAACGTGTCTCATTTTTTTATTCAACTGCTATCTCATGTTTCATGTCACATTAGATGTTTGCTTTACAAAATCTTGTTATGTATTGTACAACACCAAGCATCTGAGCAGAAGTATTAGTGCAACACAAATACCAAAGCTGTGAATATAATTTTACCATATTCAATCATCCTTATTTGACAGACTTCTGCTTCACAAAGCATGCTTCTCTCTAGAAGGTTTTTCAGGTGAAATATTTGCTTTAATTAGGAGATCTTGTAGCTTTTTTACCCCACACCAGTGGATCGAATACAGTAGCAAGGTTGACATTATGAAAGTATCACTGTAAATGTTTTGTCAAACCAAAGTCATTACCCTGTCTTACTAAGAACAGTGATGCACTCACCACTTATTTTATACCACTAAATGCAGTTCAAACCATCCATTTTCTGGCTGATCACAATAAAAACCGATTCTTTTTGTGCCTTACAGTAAAAAGCAACTCTAGTTAGTCATAAGTAAATGAGTAAACTTTTCCATCCTCCTTAACCAAAGAACACTTTCGTTGTCAGCAACACCCAAAACTTTCCAATTTTAAATCATATTTTTAGATTTCTTTGTTATGCAAGTCTTTAAGTATGAATAACAGTTTTACATATCATGAGAACTTAATTTCCTCTCACTGATCTACCAATGACTCCAATTTTTTTAATTTTTTTTTGAGTCACCTCTACTGGCCAGAAAAAAAACCCAATGATTGTTGACCACAAAAACAATTAATCTGTTGGTACAGACATTAAAGCAGATCACGCATTATTAATTCAAATTCAGAACAGTAAGATGTCTATTATTCATGAAGTTATTTTGTGTAATAATGCATTTTTCTTTCATTTTTCATGAAAACCTCTTTAGATCCTGAATATAAAAAAGTTACTCAGATATTCAGCATGAATCTATAATATTTTATAATGTATAAATAAATATCTGAATCTGACTTTTTTTTTTTTTTTTAAAAAAATCATCTTTTCTGACTTGTGGAACGCTCATATTTCTCTCCTTTCTTTTACCACAGCTGAACCTCGCATCCCTCCATCCTAAGTCCGTCAGTGCATAGAACCACGAGCAGCATGCCGGGGAAGCCCTGGAGAGCCCCCGTCGCTCAGGGCTCCCCCCAGGCAGCCGCGGCAGAGAGGTGCCGGTCCCCCCGCGCCCGCCCCGCGCCGCCCCGACGTTGGCCAGCAGAGGGAGGAGAGGGGGTGCCCGCACCGCCCCGCAGCCCCCAGGGCACCGCAGCCCCCTCTGCTCTACCTCCAAGCACAACGACCAGCGGCAGCCTCAGCTTCAATGTCTGTGATGAGAACCCGCACCTGCTCCTACCCAGAAAGTGCTGTGATACTGGTTTTTTGTCTTTCTTTACTTCTTACCTTCATCCAGTGATTGAGGATGGGTGTCCTCAAGGCTGCTGTCGCCTGGTCTTGCTGGGTTTGCCACCGTTCCGACTCTCGCACTGCTGCTTCTAGGACTTGGATGAACAACTGGATCTGATGTGCTTATTCTGTTCTGTGTTAGAAAGAAAACATTTTGATGTTCTGTTACTAGAACTGGGCCTTTGCTCAATGAGCAAATACATAAACGTCTGAGATCTGCAAATCAGCATCTTTTTCCGTAAGTGGGAAATAGAAAATCTTGATAAGACTTCCTATAACTTACAAAGTAGTGAAAGACATTGATTTTCACTGAACAAGGTGTTGACTGGATCACCATGAAACCATCTTCTTTCCAAGAGACATTTTAAAGCAGTGCTTTCAGTCAGCTCTGTGCAAAATATTCCACAACAACCCCAATAACTTTTTTCCTTACCTCTGGTATCCCAGTGAGGTCACATTCTGTTAAAAACATCCTGTCAAGCTTGGTACAAAAGGGCTCCAAAGAATCAGAATGCAGAAGCTATGCAACTTGCTGACTAACTTTGCTCTGTGTTATTTACCAACCACACAAAGAAAATGCTGTCTATTCAAAACACAGTTCAAAACTCTCTTCACAGAAAGTGAGTGAACAAACAGTCCCATGTCCGATGCTGTAGTCACATCTCCCATGAGGCCCGGTGATAGCTCTGGGGCATGGGACGGAGTGACACCACCAGCAGTCACTACAAGGCACTTTTGTAAACAAGTTGTGTGTGTGTGCAGAGGAGGAGGAGGAGGAGGAGGCGGGTGTTACTTTTTCTCTGTCTTAACATTATGCTTTATTAGCTTTATCATGCTGAAGCAGAACTTCAGTCTCGCTTAGTCTACTTGGGTGTATTTTCTATAGTCCTTGCACAAGATTTCCCTCACTATAACTTCTGTATTCTTCTAGAAAGGATCTGAAACGAACCCATGGAATCTAGATTTGGAACCCTGTAGCCTGGTTAAGCAGCAGAAGTTAGTTCAGACTCTTTCAAACTCATCAGAGAAACAGAGAGAAACTCTGTGACTTACTCTGCTTTCATGCCCATCAAATTTCAAAACGTGTCACAGCTTTCGCATTGATTTGTAAAGAAATAATCCTCAGTTATAAAAACCATACACAAGATTCAAGTGTTCAGCATTCCTATAACTCAAAGTGGGAATTCTGACCCAACTTTATTACTTTGCTTCATTGTACAACTGAGTTCTTAAACCAATTTGGGATTGCTCTAAATATCAGAGGATCTTCACTATTTCAGTTTGGTAATTGCAAGTGTTCCCAAAATCATAAACCTGCTACACCCACTTTCATTATTTTAAACTCATCTATTCTTTGTAAACCCTTACCCCACTAGTTACAAAGTCACACTTTGACAAAATAGAAATGACTTTTTCAGGTCCCTATGGGAGAAGGATCACCATATAGACCCAGCACTCGCAGTACTGACCACTGGCCTCTACTCACACCAAGCCACTCCAGTGATTCTCTTTATACTCACAACAAATCACAAACAACTGTTTCCAGGTTTGGAAAGATAAGTAATTGTTCTTGTTATTCTCTTTGCAATTTCATTCTTTGACTGTCATGTCAGACCATTATCGGAATCCTCTTTCTGCCACACAATCCAAATCATCCTCACTTCTTATCTATAAGGCAGCCCCTCTCATGTTTTATTTCTTTTCCCTCAGCAGTTCCCTAGTAAATAGTTTTTCTTATGTTTTCAAAGGTCTAAAAGACAGGTGTTATAAAACACCTGTGGTGTATGTTTGTGAGAAGAAAATACTAGACACGGTGACATTATGTTGTAAAATAAACATGAGTCTGCATTTCCTTTTGGGTGTTCTGGATCAGCACCTTTGTAAGCTTTTACAGGTTTGTGATGTAGGTTCTTCCAAATCTATGTTCCAGGAATAAGGATCATTCCAGATATGACACAAAGCACAGTCAACTGCTGATATACTTCAACAGCTGAATGGTTCGTGATCAATAACTTGATGGCAAAAGTATAGCTTTTAAAATGTAAAATTTTTCTAGGAATACACAAAACCTTAAAACACCTAGCTGTATTTCTTTTATCAATAGTTGAAAACAATGCCTTTAAAATGGCAATAGTAAGTGAACTTGCAAATAAAATTGTCTAACTCACTCTTAGGATTTATAAAACAAATATGACTGTTTCTCAATAGCCAACAAACAACCAGTCTTTGGTCAAACTCTGCTGTTGTGCTTTGTCAAGCAGTACCATTCTTCAAAAGCAATCATTTACATACCACAGCAGTTGCTATTACTTTTTAATGTAGACTTCAAATAACACTGACACCAATAGGAAGTTTTCCAATTATTTCTGTAATATTTTTTAAATTTTTAGTCCAAGTTTACCTTACAAGCTCTTCTCATCTCATTAAAATTAGTAGTATATTATAGAACAGTATATATATATATATATATATATATATATTCTTCCTTTTTCCCAATAACCTCACTTTTCCACTTAATTATCTGTATCTCAGGAACACATACCCTGCCTACAAAAATACTGCAATATACAGTAGGTTGATTATTTTCACAGTGTGACTATGAGGTCAGAAATTTTATATACTGTCTTATATACTGGGAAAACCTGGGTTAGGTCTTCCTCTTAAGTTTTTTCTGAGCCCTAGTACCTATTTTTTATAGGTCAAGTGTACAAAGATCTCATGCACAGAAGACTGTACACAAGAGCCAGGTCTATAAAACATTAAATCTCATAAGTCCAAATACCTGACTTTTTCTTCTTTCTTACTGATCCTGTACCAAAATTTTGAAAGGTACACCTTGCTTTTATAGGAAAATCTACCAAACTATGTACATCAAAGAAATTTAGCAATTAAAATGTGTTCAGATCACTCTCCTTATTTCCTATTATTACAAGAGAACTTTTTTTTTTTTTTTCTTACTTTGATGATCCTTATGGGTCCCTTTCAACTCAGGAAATTCTATGATTCTGTAAAAATCAGCAATACTGTTGCAAGAGAGGAAAAAATGAAAATGTCACTGTGCTATAGAGACAGTTTCATGTTTTCTTGTTTTGTGCTATGGATTTCTGCTCTTCGATGCATCTGAGTTTATGTGGGCTAGAAACTCTTTTTGTCAATTGTAACCTGACATTCTATGTCCCACACATAAAATGTCACTAATTGAAGGCACTGTCCTTCCTTTGGAGCCTGACTACTGATAGACACCTGTCCCCTTAATTTTTAAGATCTGGACTGTTAGTGGCTCCATTCAACTTCACAAGGAGTATCAGGTTGTTTTATTTATGAGTCTCAAAACTGAGACAGCAAAGTCAGGTTCAGATTCTCAGAAGTTCCTCCTATATACCTCTTGCAATCTACTAATTTAATGAAACCTGCTGCAGTCTATATGTGTGCTTTTCAAAAATTACCATATAGTGCAATCTCATGGAGAAAGAGGGTTAGAAAGTTTAAGCTGTGATGTTGATTTGCCAAATATAGGTCACCTGGGAGCTAAAATGTGAACTTAATAATGCATTTAATGGCAAAGACTCCTCTCTCTCCCCAGCAGCCCCACTAGGAAACTGAGATGAAGCAAGATTGATACCAATTATACACACAGAGGAGACCCAGTTGCAGTCACCTGCCTGGTACAGAATTCTCTGGGGATGACAAGCAAACAAAAATGGAAGGGGTTAGAAAGAAAGAAAGGAACAAAACGCTTTTTCTGGCTATTCACAGCATATACCCATCACTTTAAAAAAATAAATTGAAATACACACACAAAAAAAAAAGAAATTCAGGCAGGTCATGGAAAAAAACATTTAGTTAGGTGTACAATAACTCCAGGAGCAATGTTGGATACCAATCAGTCACATGTTCCCATCAGGTGGTTTAAAAAAATAAAACAAAAGAAGACACAAAAAAATCCCATGCTTCCTCCTTTTCCACATAATCACCATGAGTTACAGTTTGGAGTGATGCTGTAGAGAGGGGTGGGGGGAGTGAGGTGAATTTGAAACAGATAAAAGCTGGGTAAGCCACTCCAGTAGTCAGGTTCACTCAAAAGTATTTTACCAGAAACAAATGTTGGTGATGCTTTTGTTCTGGTCTGCTACTAAAGCTTATTCTGGCCTTCTGATGTGCCTCCTATAGGTTGCCTTTGCCAGGCAATTGCATATGTGCTCACAACCCCAACTGCTAGCATCACATTTATTTATTTTTTTTCAACCCAAATAAACTCTTAAAGGCTTAACATAAAACATTTGGATTTTTTTTTGAAGCACACTAAATAATAAAAAAGCCAGAAGCACAATAGGTCATATGGGAATGAAAGGGATGATTGTTCAAAGCCCTATTAAAAGGTTTGTTGCTTTATTTATATATTTTTTAACAACACAATTTCAGAGCCTTTTAAAGAAGACTCCTCCTCCACAGTTTCCTGCCAAGATACTACTTAGCTGAGGGAGGGAGTGCCTGCTCTTTAAGAGATGATGGTACCTATTAGAGAGAGAAGGGAAAGAGAGATATATAAAAAGGCTTTCCCAAAAACAGTTGTCCAGAAGGGTCAGTGAAAAGAAACAAAAGGTACGAGATGAGAATTAAATGGAAAGAAGATGAGGTAACATTAAAACAGAGAGCACTGAGAGAGAGGAGAGGTTTTTAAAGCAAAAATGGTTTTGTAAAGGTCGTTTTAGTTACTCTATCATACTAACCATGGTCTGTATTTAGGCATCTGTCAGATAGCAATTGTGAAGCACTTCACAGAAATTAACTGTGAAAGCCCTCTTTCATGAGGTAGGTGAGAGACAGAGACCGACTTACATGCAGGCAGAGACCAGGTTGTTTCCACAGAAGACCAGAAGACTCTTTGACAGCAAACCATGTTGCAAAGCAACAGACACAGAAAGGTTAGTCTACCTCTTGGTGTGCTGCATTATTTCATTGCAGGCATTAAGTAACTTGTTTGGGTAGAAGACATGTCAAGTACAGTCAAAATATCTGGAGATAAAATTGAGGTCCTTGTTCACTCTCCTTTTTCTTAGAAACAAATATTGCAGTCCGAGTCTCACTCTTAAAAAGGTTCCTCCAAAAACTGCTATTGTTTGAAAGCCTGTTCTCTCAAAATACTGTCAGCATGGGATCACAGATGCGATCACAAACACTCAGGTAACTCATGCCAATCTCAGTAAAAGCTTCCAAATGAGCTTCTGCATTCACAGTAGGGGATCAGTACAGTTGCCACTGGTGGCATGTCCATGGTGACCTCTGGTGCTAGAGGACGGTCTGTTGTTTGTTCTGACTGGATTTTTTTTCCACAGCTCATGAAACCACTCCTGGAAATTAAAAATGATGTATCTCTGTTTTGCATATGAGAAATTCCTATGCAGTTAAGGAATGAGTGTGAAGAGCTTTATTTTTCCTGGTGGGCTACAATCAGATACATCAGCTTGCACTATCAGAGCCATTGGGCTCTGAGGCAGCCTACACCACTGCTAAGAATTACATCTGCTAAGAATAAGAGAGAAACTAATGTAAGAGGATGTTTTCATTGTAGCTTGGATACAGCAAAAAAACCCAAATCCAGCTCCCAAGGACAGGACACCTCTGCTTCAGAACTGAAATTTCATCCTGTGAAACGAAAAATAACTTTAATTGTCCTTCATATGTTTTCTGATACGAAACACTCATTTCAGTAGGAATCTCCAAATAAACTCTGCTGAACACATTTGAAGATCTCAAACCAAGGCACTAACCTGTAAGGTAAATCCTATAGATTAAGAAGCAGATAAATTCTTCGGAGATTATCCTTTTCCTTAACAGGTTATTTTTGTTTAGGTTTGATTTTGTAAATCTCTCAGGTCCTGTGTTTGAGTATAGGAGAAGCAAAAGTCTTTGAAAAGTGGTGTACAACACATCTTTTTGCATGACACAGCTCTGAAGCTTCTAGCACAGATCTCAGTCCTGAGAACAAACCAGGGCAAACTCCAAAGCTGGTGTCTTATTTCAGTTTATTGGGTCTGTCCATAGGAAAAAAAAAGGATCCATTACTTTATTTGTACACTGGAGGCAAACAGTGTAATGTTTCCTAAAGGAATCTTTGAAAGTGTTTGAAATAACCTAAGGTTAAAATAACCTATTTAAAAGAATATGTCTCGTACACCAGAGTTATGTAAAATTTTCTTTCTTGTATTATGCTGGTTTTTGGTGAAAGGGTGACTAAACTGTGGTATATGGTGTGAGGCCAAGCAACTCTTTGAAAAATCCATTAAAATTAGTGAAAACAGAGAAAAATGAAACTGCATCCAACAGAAAGTCAAGAAAGATTTCCAGTCCCTAAAGGAAATCTATGTTTTATGCGGCATGGCCAGGACACTGCAATTTCTTTTCACCATCCTGAAAAGACAATGGGATCCTCGTCACCTGAAGCTGTTGTGACCTTTGTTTCTTGCCAGCTGGAAGGAAGGAATCGTAGTAATGCATCCCTCACCAGTGTCACAGGAGGCAAAGCAGGAGAGGCACACCACTGGAGAGACTTAGAAAGACTACAGCTGAACAGACAACAGCAATGACTGCAGTCACAGCCATGAGCCTCCTAGAACAGAGGATCAAAGGTGCTATCTCTTAGTGCTGTAAAGATTCACTTTGTTCAGTGGTGCTTCAGCATGCTTTAAAGTATAAGGCTGTGAGGAGAACGCAGTGCATGGTTTACCCCATAATTTCCAGACAGGCTACTG
The DNA here is from genome assembly GCA_035041135.1 of Platyrinchus mystaceus. Classification (NCBI taxonomy): domain Eukaryota; kingdom Metazoa; phylum Chordata; class Aves; order Passeriformes; family Tyrannidae; genus Platyrinchus; species Platyrinchus mystaceus. The sequence goes on from JAWWLV010000088.1 coordinate 112,070,264, forward strand.
AAATCCATTAGATACCTCCAATGAGTTCTGTGAGTAGAGAGTGTTCATGCTGAAGATGTTAATTTCAGAATCCTCGTTTTAAAAAAACAGTTTGTGTGAACTAATCACAATTTAATTAAACAAAATATAGGAACTGCCTTTTGAAATGCCATTAGCAGGAGACAGACAATCTCGCTATGAAGTAATTGGAGAGCCCCTGAGGATGAGGGGCCCAACACCTGACCCACTAGATATACAGAAAAGTCTCATGAGTTTTACAAAGTGCTGAGATGTGAGGGTGATGCTGGTTTTTTCAACTGAAGAGAAATCCCTCCCTTCTGAGTTTGAGAAGAGCTTGGGCTGCCACCCAGTGGAGACAGGTACCAATTTTGTACTGATTTGGCTTCCTAGTCACAGTATGATGGTCAGCTCTCTAGCTCTCCAGTAGTAGAAAAAGGAACACCTTAATGATGTTATTTCTCAGTACACACCAGTTATTCTGGATCAATATATTCCATCTAGAAGTTCAAATATAATTTTTCTAAATGCCAGCCTAGGATGTTAGAGTCAGACTGAAATTTTGCCTTGCATATCTGCAGTAGTAGTTTCTATAGGGCAAAAATTGATTCTTGAATAAACTTCCTAAAGAAATAATGCAAAATACTTTTTATATTATTTTTCAGCCATAATATAATTTTTATTCTATTTTTTATTTGGCATTTTTATTTCTATTTATGACCAAACATATGGCTTTTACACAGATGGGATCACTGCAATGTAATTTTACTAGCAAAATATGTACTATAGAAATATACAACAAGAATGAGGAAATTCCTTTCAAACATCTAAATCTGACCATGTCAGGACTGATAAGAAAGAAATATTAACCCCATGTATTGACAAGCAAAAATTAGTCACTGTTCAACATGTACACTGACTTATATAGGTGGTTTATAATTTTTTTCTCTATTAACTCTAGTCTGGCATTTTGCTATGCTTCAAGAACTAGCATAAGCCCACTTTCTGACTGATATTCTTTTTAAGCATTTCAAATAGTATTTCAAACATCCTTCTTGTATACAAGAACCAGAAAGTGGAACTTACCAGGGACAAAATAAAAGGAACTGGTCTCTTAGTAAGCTGTGAATGGGGAAAAAAAATGATAATATTGAAAACTTTTCGACACAAGATGCATTAAAAATGCTTACTTTGATTTAGATTTTGACCTCTCATGACAAAAATATTTTTTTCACATATTTTATAAATGAGAAAAAAAATATAAGCTGTCATAAGAATGCTTATAATATCTGTTGAGTATTCAGGCTTGCAAAAGCACTGAGATAACTATAGCATCCTCAAAAAAGGAGAGCTATGATCCCAAAACACCTAAACTGCTCACAGCATAAGTCACAGCTACTCCATGGTCTCATGCTAATTTAGATATTATTCTGTCTCACACCTACAGTGCCAAATCACGGAAATCCCAATTCTCTGACTAAGTATATAAGATTTTACAGAAAGTTTCTGGAAATTTGGAAATTTTTTTTCCCCTCTTTGTCTGACAGGTGTGCAAATCTTTTAAACATGACTGCAAAAAAATCATTTTCCTTGTAGCCATTACTCTTGTTTTCAAATCTGTACTTTCTCTGATTTAGAGAAAGTGTTGCTTAGGTTTCTGAAATACCCTCAACTACCAAGACCAGGAATCCTGTACTTGCTCATTAGTAGCCTCTTCTGTTAAAAGCTATCCTACTTATGATAAAGACAAGAGGACATTTGTCTACTTTAAAGCTGTATGGTTAAGGCATTCACCTGGGACACAGAAACTTCAAACTCTTGTTTCTGTCGTAATAAAGTGTTTTGAATACCATCTTTCGTTTTTCAGGGGTTGCCGCTTATCTCATGTAGTTGAAAAAAAAAACCAGTACAGAATGTCACAAATCCAGAAGAGGTTCTCAGGAGCATCCTTTCTGTGTCAGGTTACAGAATATAAGGATACAGCTTTACTCAGGCTGTAAGAGTACAAGTGAGATCCTAGGACTGCAGCTACAGAAACAGAGATAGAAGAGTCTTCCACTCAAAGACAAAAGGCATTTTTCCTTATTTACTCTGTTGTTTCCAAAGTCCAGAACAAAAGAGCACCTCAGAGACTTTCTTTTCTATTTTGAAATGGGAGACTAAAACTCTGTGACTGTGCTGACCATCCTGTGGGTGTGTGCTTCTTCTGTCCTAATCACTGACCTACAAGGACTGAAATAATTTAGTGGTATAAGGGTTTGGTGCTGCTAAGTTCTGTTCATGCTTACCAGCCTCATGTTTGAATGACAAGTCTGTGTCTTCACTTCTCTCTGAACTATAATTCCTGTTGCACAACAGCTTCATTTGACTTTGTGCTTGCAAACATTTGATTACTTTTGGGCACTCTTTATAATCAGCTATAAAGCAGTGATAGCTATAAAGCTATATAGCAGTGATTTCTTATGAAATCTGGTCGAAATTTTAACTTGAAACTCTCACTGCACCTCAATTAAAAGAGCACACAAGCGGGACATAAGAAAATGTATAGCAATGGGAAAATCTGAAACCATGAAATGCTGTGCTCTTTTCCAATTGTTCTGATTAACAACTTCTGGTCAAAATATATTCATGCCACAAGAGGGAGACACAGGCATATAATTTCTTCATTTAAAGTGAATCAAAAGCCTTAACAACCTGTAAATTACGTATCTCAGGGAGAAGAGCCCATTTGCTCTTTCATGTACATAATACTAGTTCTGGAAACAAACAGGCTGGCATAGAGGAGTTTCTACTCCACACCACATTATAGAAAAAAAGAGTTAAAATTCAGGGATATTAGGCTTTCACTGATGTAGAAGGAAAAAATATGCAAGAAAATTCTAAGCAACCTTCCAAGGAGATTATACAAATGTTGAACTTCTAAGCTTTTCTCTGAGAAGAAGAGTTTGTCCTAGGAAATTCGAAGTGGAAAAGATGAATTAGTTCCCACTAAATTAATCTTGCTGTTGTATAAATTAGGTTAGTTTTGGGACCAGCACTTTATTTAAGGGAAGGTATTTACAGCTGCCATGATAAAAAAGAATGCTTCTATAACTTTAAAACAAAAGAAATTCAGCTAGGAGGGTGATGGTGTTTTGTGTTAGTATAGGTATCAGATTTCATAAATAGTCATTTGTAGATAAACTTCTGTTAAAGGAACAACTTAAAATGTTCAAGAATAAAGAATATCCACTCAGTGTGTGGATATTTCTAAATTTAGGTTGGCTCAGAGCAATTCCTTGAAATTAATTTCTCCACCACTTTTGTAGCTGGGCTGCTTTGAGCTGCCAGTCAAATAAACTTTAGCATTATTTGTTCTCTGGCACTGCAATATAGCTCGATTTGGTTAAATACTTCACAGACTGGACTAAAAGATGCACTACATCTTGAAGCATTTCTAAACCAGTATCAATAATTTATAAACCAAGGTAAGGAAACACCGGAGTGTTGGACAGCTGTGTTGACAGCACCACATGAATTCAAACAATTATTTCAGTACTGGCACTGAACCAGAGACTGTACCTGCTCTGGCTGCTGTTGAAACTCATATCTGTGTAATTTCTAGCAACCTAAACTGAACGCTTCCATCAACGCTGCCTCTGTACAGTCCTAAACATCCACTTGACAGATTACGTGACCAATATGTCTGTCCTTGAACAGGCAGCAGTCACGAGCATTGAGGCCATGCTGCTGAGAACACAGCTGTGCTG
>JAWWLV010000088.1:112077410-112090292 GCA_035041135.1 Platyrinchus mystaceus
AGAAAACAGGTAACAAGAACTAAAGCATAACCCAATGACAGAACAGTGTGGGAGGAGAGAGAGAAAAAAAAAATAAAAGGGTATTTCAAGAGTAAATTATTTTCTATTAAAAAATGGCATGAGACACTACAAGTGCTTTAGAAATCAGCTCTCAGATTTAAAATCTAAAATGAATACATAATCCATATATGGAAAATCTATTTGAGTTAGAAAAAAGCTGTAGGGTAGAGCAGACTCTATAACTGATGTGGATACTCCTTCCTCTTGCGTGGTGACTAGTAGTACTTTTATGTCTGAAGAAGTACTCCAAAGAATCAACTGAATATATATCCATGCAGCTCTCACATTCCACAACAGAGAAGTGAAAACCCTCAGACTTACACTCTCAGTAGCAAAATAAAAATGTGGGATTCTAGTGCCCTTTGGGGGTGGAGGGAAAAAAGCTGTCTTACCTCCTTACTACTGATCATGGTCAGCAAGTCTACTAATGGATACTAGTAAATCTCCTATAACAATTTCAAAATTGATGAATCTACCATAAGTATCTGCTAATGCAGAAGCTCTGAGTCAGTTTAATTTTGAGCTGACGGGTTGTGACAGTGACTAGAGTCTTACTAATAACTCCCAATAAACAAACTACTGTCAGTGAGTAAATTTTTTGAAAGGGGTTAGGGCTGAACCTAAGAATAACAGCTGAGGGAGAAAATTAGCATCTTTTTATCATGACCCTCAATTGCAACTGAAGACAAATGACATCCTTTAAAACAACACCAAGTGGCAAATGTGGCCACTTCAAATTTCAACCTCAAAAGAGTTATCAATGATTTCTGGATTTTGCCACTGTTGTTACTGCTTTCTTCTCTTTTTTGAAGTTGAGACACTACAAAGACCTTTTACATTAATATGGACAGGTAATAAAAGCCCTTCTGCCAGTGAGAATACATTAAGAGATATAAAAAAACACACTGGAATCTGTTGGTTGAATATTATATTGTGTCCAGTACTTTATAAATATGCAGGATATTTTCTTTGGCATATTTATACACAGAGACACATACAACACAAGTAACTAACAGCACTAAGTCCTCAGGTACTGCCGTACCTCAGGATAGTTTTCTTATTTTTTTCCTGCATTTATGGACTTTGGTTTTCTTGTGAAAATTAGATTACTTGCTCAGGCAGAATCAATCCTTTAAAGACTAAAGAGACTTAGCCTTTGGCAGAAACCTTATATGCATATCTATGTAATCACAGTTTGGTCACTACTTTTCAGGTCAAGTTCTATTGCTCAAAACAAAATATCAGTGATTTTTTTTCCTGTCACCCGAGATCCCAAATCTTATATTCTCTATTACAGCTTAGCAGGTCTGTTGAAAGCATCTGACATATCAGACCTGTCAATATTGAGTTCATTGTATCATAATATGAAACTCCTGTGTATGCACAAATGATTTTTGAAAGCACAGAGCCAAATCATTCAGAACCATGGATGTTCAGGGCATGAGGTAGTGGATTTCCTTCAAAAGTAATGTTCCAACCCCAAAGAACATTGGTTTTAGGCCACAGTTTACAGTTTGTGTCACAATCACCTTGAACAACTGATGCTTGTGAGTGAGAGGCTTTGGTTCAGTCTAGTACCAAAAGCATGTACAAATATGTATATGTATCTCCCTTCACATACAAAAGCTTTCAGAAATTTACTATTCCTTAGATAGCTATCTCAAAATTATTGTTATAGTTTGGTCTTGTTACAATGATGTATTATATATAAACATACGTGGTATACTTTAAAATCAAATATTAAGGAAACATTCACAAAAAGTTTCTGTTTAAGTGTTACTGAATTTGCAGAGTAAGAAGTAATGATAAGGCTAATTGCATGCCTAAGATTAGTGATACTAGATACTGTCTGGACATGCATTAAGACTAACTACTTCTGTTCACAGTAAAGCACTGAAAAGAAACCAATGCCTTTTACGTTCTCAGACAGAACTTAAAACTGAGTGATCAAGAGATGCAGAACCTGAAAGGGTCCAGAAAAAAAAAGAACTTTGCCAAATTTCAGTTGATGGCATACAGAACACAAAAAATCTGGTTATATTCAGAAAACTATAGATATTTGTGCTCTGCCAAGATAAGCTAGAGAGATTGACATGTCATGTGATTCTGTTTTACTTGTTCCTGTCCTTCTGATCATCTCTCTTAGTTGTCATGAAGGAAGAACAACAAGAAAAGAAGTCTGGTATGGAAATTTAGGGTTTTGTTTTATTTTATTTAACAAAATCCTTTACTGCTGTTTTGCTTCTGCTAACCCTACTCGGAGAACTAGCAGAGGAAAATGAAGGAATTCAAATGTTCAGGAAGAGAACAGCAAAGAAAGCAGCAAAGTATTCTTTTTTTTAAGGGCACAGCAAAATATTCCCTTCCAGAGGTTGCAGGGAGCTGAACAACCATTTTAACCCAGGCAGCCTAGTTTATTTGTTCACTTTTTAGACATTCTTGAGTTTTACATGCACATACCTACCTCATCCTGCTGCTGTCTGATGTCAGGGAAAACTGAATTTCCTGATTGCTCCCTTAAAATACCTGCCAAGAAAAATGGCATTTTAAATCAACACTTGGGGTTTGGGGATTTGGCCTCAGATGGAAGAGGTGGATCTACACATAAAATGGCAGGCTACTGTCTCAAAACTGTGTAACCCTGAACAGGGTGGTGAAACCTTGTAGGATGACACTGATTCCAACTGACTCAACTCCACTTAACAGTCAGGAGAAGATAGTTCTCTCAGCAGAATGGGTTCTCTTTAGAAAGAGAACATCTGAGGGAAAGCCCTTATTAATAGCTCTGCAAATAGAATAGTACATTTGCTATTCTTGCAAATTTTTGTGGTTTATGGGATTATTTAGAGAAGCTAAACTTTCTAAAGGTGCTGATTTTAAACTCTTACATTAGATAGTTTATTATTACTTAGCATAAATTCTGTGATTAACATTCTGTTGGCATGGTCATTTAGAGAGAAAAAGCAATAATGGAATGTGAAGCAGAGAGAAGACTCTACGTAAATGGGTGAGTGGTGTGAGTGGGGTCATGTCATGAGAGAGATAACAAGAGAATTGAAAAATTTATCTAAGGGTATAATTACAAATATAGTAATTCCTCCATTTCTTGAACACCAGTAGAATGGATAGGGAGGGTGTTTTTATTTTAGCCTCTTTTCAATTTTATTCTCTACCAAAAGAAAAGTAATAAAAAGAGTATCTCATGGATCTGTCTGGAGAGGGAATAGAAATATGCTTCACATTAGAATAATTATTATTGCTATTTTTAAAATCATAAATCGGTGCCCACTGTTCCCATTCAAGGGTCCTGAAAAATTTTTAATCTGCAGGGGAAATTAAAATTTATTAAGGTTCTGAATGATATGATGAGGAATATTTTCTCAGGCAAAATGTTAATAAATAAGAACGACATACAGATTTCCATCTTTGTAGGACTGGTAGTTTCTCCTTAGCCTCTTACTTTATTTAATCAAAATACTACCTCTCTGGGCACACAAATTAACATCTATCCTATTCCTGTAAAGGCAGCTTGAACAACAGAAAAGGAAAAATACTAAACACGTGTCTAACAGTGTTACAGTTGTTTTTGTTTGTTGTTTTTTTTTTTTATAATGATGTAAAATCTGTAAAGTAGACTTTGTCAATGCAATGAACATAGTTTTATCCCTGGTTAAAATGTGAGGAGGAGAGTCAATAACTCAGAATATATTGGGGGCAAACAAACAAACAAAACCAAAGCAAAGCAAAACAAAACAAACAAAACAAACCCAGGAAGAAAAAAGCAACAAATAAAAAAAAAAAACCCAAGGCATAATTTGCTTTGCAAAACATTGCTGTCATGTCAACCCCACACCAGATATCTCTGATTTAGTTTTATTTGGACTTGAAGTTTTGGACTCTCCTGTGCAACTAAAATGTCCTCTGCACTAAACTGGAGAAAGCTGAATATAAACCATACCTGTCTCTTTATAATTCTCAGTAGCCGCTATGAATTGCCAGAAGAGGCATCTTCAGCTAGTCATGAAATCATAAGTGTTTTGGACACATATAAGTCATTCCTAAGAAAATTCACCATCCTCATATTTTGGACATGTGATAATAAGAATGAGCTCCTCAACAGCTCAAAAAATTTGCTTGCTATGATATATTTTAAAAAAATAATAAGTCTAGTGAAGGCTGATTAAAATATTAGGAGAGCACAATCTACAAATACTCTTTATGACAAAGGATTTGACAATGGGATAGTCTTCTCTGAGAGACATTCTGGACATTTTTCTGAAGGTATCCACAAATGAAAGTTGTACCTTGAGTGTGAGAAAAATCTTTTTAATTTCTCAAACCATTTGAAAGAAATGGAGACTGGGAGGCAACCCACCCACCTCAGGTATTCACAGATTTTTGTGTGGAAACTGTCTGAATCACTACCTCCCACCAAACTTAAAAATGAAAACAAGTACAGCTTTCCTTCATTTATAGCCAAAGAGGAAGTTGTCACTCTAGCACCATAGGTCATGTGTTCATATTTTATTATCTAATAAAAAACAGATCCCATTCATTCTGTAAACATAGAATTTCCTATCTGGATCTACATAACAGCTTTTAGTTACAATTACCTACGAAACCCAAAGACAGTGTTAAAGTTTCTGTCTTATACTTACAAAATCACCAGCTTTCTATGTTTCATATTAACTTTCCCCTTCTGTCTTTGACATTTTCCCTGTCACCCAACTTCTTTTAAACACCTATAGCAACATCATTTCACACTAAATGTATTTTCTTTTAAAAAGAAAAGAAAAAATCTCTTACTTGTTAGATGTTAGAAAAACAGCTCCAAGGGCACGGTGATACTGTGCAAAAGGGAAGCTTATAGTGACAAACTTTTGAAGAACTCTGATCTTAAAACCTGACCCTTACACAGACACACAAGTTTCCACAAACTTTGAGCTCATGTGACCAACTTTATCCTCAGCAGCAGCTTCTTCTTTTCTCATGTACTCATATTCAAAACTTCCACTCCAGTGTACACAGATTTACTTACTGCCTGCAGGTTACTTTGCATTTACTTCCTCTTCGTGATCTTTATTATTTACTTCCAGTCTTTCAGCCCTGCAAAACTTATATACCTCAATGCAGTTCATGCCTTACTGATAATTTTCTCCCAAATAACTGTTGCCTTTTGGAGAAAACATCTTCAGAAAGCAGACACAGTACTACTAAACTTATATTACTTAATTAAAAAGGTCTCTTCCAAGCTAAATGATTTCCTTGTAAATTGCTTTAAAACTGGACTTTGAAATCTGAAAGTCAAATGTAAATGTCTCCTTGATATTATCTTAAATTCAGTATGAAATATGTTTTAGAAATAAACATTTTAACAGTTCAGTTAACACTTGATTTTATACCTGGTTTATGCAAGATATAAATCTTCTTTCAGAAAACTCTCTTGATTTATATTCTTCATAACTTCCTCACACTGTCTTTTTTTCTTGTCAAGGTCATCTTGATTATTTTATACTCTTCAGAGGAAAAGTTTAATGAACTGTGAATCTAAAATGCTATTTTGCAAATGTTGAGTGCATGTTTTAAGGCACAGAACTATGGTCTGCTTTCAGCTGCCTGGTTTCAGTGTCCATGTCTGTCTGTCAATAAACACAAAATTCCTGTCTCACACATTCTGTTCTGGGGAACTTTGTTTATGTCCAAACTGCTCTACACCAGAACTTAAACAACAGTGCAGCACATCATATGAGTATACAGTAACACAATTAGATGGGGAAAAAAGATACATTCATACACTCTAATTCATATAAAATTAACTAGAATTGCCTTCATCAATTTTTTTTTAATCCAGCCATGACTAAAACTAGCCTAATATAAAACTGAATTTAACAAATAAGACCAAAACCAATTTCTCTAAGATCTACAAATGCTCAGAAGGATTTAGAAGTAAGTGACTTATCTTTTATAGTTTAACATCAAATCTATGTAAATAGGAATTTCTTCACTGACAATGCTGGAAAAGGCTCCCTGAAGAGTTTCCCTTTTCAGAAATACAAGAAATAAAGGAAATTAATCACTTTGCATAATACAGCACTAGTAGCTAGACCTGCTGAAGCCTTGGGCCATTAGCCGTGAACTTTCACCTGGATATGTTGAACTTTTACCTACTTAAGGTGGCTCCAAAGTTGGTTTGCACTGGAAAATAAGAAAGCAAGGAAGGTCGAAGCTGCCACCTGAGAGATAAGAGAACAAACAGCCTGCCTAGAGACAATAAAGAGATCCAACAAAGAACATGAAGACTGCCAAACCTAATATAATTATTGGGGTGAACTGTCATGTGAGGGGCAGGGAACTTAGACTATAAGAGTATAAATGCCACATTTCTTTGTTCTGGGTCCCTCTCTGGAGGCATCCTGCTCAGAGATGCATTTTGTCACAGATTAATTAGTTGAATTCTGCCTGAGGCTCTGCTTAGGGAAACCTGGGGTCAATCCAGAAGGGAAAACATCTACATCAGTGTGTGTGTCTGAAGTCAACACGGAGCACCTGTCAGTTCAGTGGAGCCACCCACAATGGCGGGACTACAGAGTCCTGGTGCTTAAAGTCTCGAGTGGTATGGATGATTGAGTGAGGGATGATTTCACCTTCCCTAACAAGAAAACTTCACTTCTATGTTGAAAGTGCCCAGGAACAAGTTTCAGCACTTTGACTTTATGAATCTTAGGCACCCTTATAAAAATAATGCAAATTTGTCAAATTTGTCATTTGCTTTCCTGAGAGTGACATCTACGAAAGAGCAGAACTAGAAGAGTAATGTCTTAAATTCTGTATTACAATCCAGTCTTCTGATTATATTTAGTGTCCATTAGTCCTATTGAACACAAACTCTGCATACATTTTACACATAAAGAGAGCATCAAAAAGTCATTATTTTTTTTAGTGGGTGGAATGTTGAAATAAATTTCAAACAAAGATAGTAAATTTAAAATGTTTTGCACTCTCCCTCATTCCAACTCTCAAAGGTTTTCATTTATAGTGTTCCCTTATCAATAAAATATGGGTAATAATCTTTAATTGCTCGTGGATGCCAGCATTTAATCTCTAAAGTTATTGTAGAATCCCAAATATTTAGGTGATCCTGCAAGATCAAACCTAACCCCCACTGAGTATTCTGAGTGCATTTTTAATGAAATGCAAAGTAAGCAATAACACAATTAAGAAAAATAAATTATAGCTTCCCTTGTTTTGATAAAAGCTCTAGGCTGCCAGCAACTTAGATCTTGGTGTTACCTCAGACAAGCATCTGTGGGTTTGCTTATCTCAAGCACAAATAAAAGATGTCACAAGTTAGGGGATAGATTAAAGACTTTGCACAGCATCCTCAGCAAAACCATAAGCCCAAGCAAAACTTAGCATAAATATGTGCCCTTGTAGAACAATCCTTCCGTTAATAAACAGAAAAATGCAACAAATATTTCAGCTACTGAGAAATACCAAAGGCTAGAAAAGACTTTTAATCTGAAATTTTCTAATTTGGTCACAGGCAGGAAAGTATTAAAAGGGATTTAATGTTTACAGTAGTGGGGGAAGGGGAGGCCTATGGTAAAAACTGGAGGGAGCTAACCGGCCCAAGGAACAGCACAATTCATTAATGCAGCAAACTGCTGTCAAAAGCACAGTCTTGAATGCAACTGAGGTGAGAAAACTGGTCAAACAAACTTTCAAGTCTTCAGCACTGGGGCTCTTTGAATGGAAGATGAACCTATAGGATAATGAGAGGAACATTTTGGAAGTCTGGACACCAGGACCAGAGTTAGCCAGTGCATAATGACTGTACTGAGATCCATTCATTCGGTAGGTGTGGAAAACAGATTAAATATACTATAAAATTTATGACAATCAAGAATGAGGAAATACTCCTTTATATAACAGCTGGTGCATTCATTTGCTCTCTAGGATATTTGCATGAAGAGTTTTGCATTGATCGGGATTAAGTGTTCAGTGTTTGTTTCCCCAAAGCTTGTTAAAAAATCATTATTGAAGTCCTGGTGTACTGCTGGCTATGAGCAAACGATCACTAGCACAACATTCAGTGGAAAGAACTCGGGGGGGAGGATGGAAACTCAATGTTCTGAGTAATGCTACTGGGAAAGACTGGCAGAATAAGACATATTCACGTTATTGGCAGAAGGGAACTAGTCAGATAATATCTCTTCCAGCCTTCACCCACCAAAATTCCCGGCTCTCTGTAGATTTATACTGTGGGTATAGTGTTGGCATAAATCAGTGTGATTACCCTATGTCACATGCAGTAGTGACTGTCCTGAAGTGATAAACAGGAACAAGAGTAAGAGGTCTCACTGTGTAATTATCACAGTGTACTGATAACCACATAATTAGGGTGTTAGAAGTCACAGAAAAGAGAGGGTAGAACTTTAGGCTTTGTATTAAGTCAAAGTGCCTTAAGGGACACTTAAAAATAACAGTTATAGCAGCTGCAGAAATAGATGAACAAAAAACACCTAGCAATCATAAATGAGTAAAATGGAAGAGTGAAAAACAAGAAGAGGAGCAAGTATTGAAGTGAAATAAAAACATGTCCATACAGTAGTGAAAGATAAAAATGAGGAAACAAGAATAAATGTAAATCAATTGTGGATTTTTCTTTTAGAAAGGACATGGGAGAAATCAAGAACTACCAGGAGATGAAATTTTAAACCCCAGGTGTTTGTTTATAAATGGCACACTTCTCTTGAAATGGAATTAAAGAGAATTTTTTTTTTTTTTGTAAAGTAGGCAGCCTATACTCGCTTTTTAAGGTAAAACACAATAAATGATTACTAGTAATGCTGTGCAACTGAGGTGCATGTTAATATGAAGATGAATACAAGCTGCAAAGATTAAGCTTAGGATTCAAAAGTGAATTTGTTGATCAAAATAAACCACACATATACAAATTTCATTCAAATCACTCATAAATTTGCTTAGGAAAAGCTCATATTTCAAATCTGAGAGACAAACCAAAAAGCCTGCCTGCTTAATTTTTTCTGTTCTCCTCTGATGTTCCTGTAGATTTTTTGTTGTGGTGAACTAAAGCATTTCTGTGTAAGTAACTTCACAGCAAAGACAGCTCCTGAAATGTCTAAGCTTTTGTGGGCGTTGGAGAGAGAAGGAAGTGAAAAGCTATTCTGGGAGGAAGTGGCTCTTTTTCAGCAGCAGATTGCATTCTTTACCCTCACTACCTGTGCTCAGTCATAAAATAAAAAAATTGTGACAGATTCTCCAGCCTGTTACAGCTACTCCAGAACTCCTTCTCAATAGTCCCAAAAGAAGTCATTTGTGATAAGTAAGGGATGAAATATGATCATTTTTTCCAGTATTTTAAAATAAAAAAGGTAGCAAGCTACATCAGCTTTAAAAAAAGGACACCCTAGGATCATAGGACTAGAAGTACAATATCCTCCAAAGTTATTCAGAAAAAAGTCTTTCAGATTCTACAAAAGAATATAACTGTCAGAGATCAGGAGCAGGAACTGTCAAGTCATTAACTTGAAGAGAGAAGAGAATAAGAGAAATACATGAATATAAATCTCCTCTCTTGCAGATGGGAAAATATCCCACATAGCCTGGAAAACAGAATCACTGATAACTGAATGGATTTGAACACAGAGTCTTGGTTTCAAAATGACATCCTAGAATTACATGACCAGAATCATAGTTGGAATTAAACATGCATTATCATATTTTCCAACTGAAGCACCACAGAACACCTTGGTAGCATTAACCATTTCTTACAGGCACATTGTTTTCTTTTGGGGGGTGAGCTGCCAAAACTTTATGGAAATGGAGTAGTGGAAAGGTCAAATAAATGACAAGATTTTCTGTATCTCAAATTTAATTTATCTAGCCCTCCAAAATACTAATTAGATAAATTAATTAGACATTAAAAATTCAATTTAGTCCATTAAAATTATTAAATTAAAATAAAATTTACTAGAGGAGATAAAAGATTCTATTTACTGTGGCTAAAATTAACACAAAACCCTCTTCACAATCACTCATTATTAATACTTTACAAGGAGGATGGAGAGATTCATCCTTCTGCTTACCTATCTGACAACTATGCTGCAAGCAGTCTTGCTCTGTTGTCAGACTTACTCAAACATGTAAAAGGGAGAAGTATCTGTTCACCTCCTTTTTTTTATGTATGCACTTTGAGTTAATATTCTCAAATATGACCTCCACTCTACCTCCTCAGAGGCTGCTTGTTCAGCTATTATCTCAGCTCTGCAGCCAAAGAGGGGTCCAAATCCCAATGCCTCTGATGTGCCCTTGAGAGACCACAAGGTAGACAGAAAAATGAGGACATTAAATATATGGTCAGTCACCCCTTCCCCCTCACAATTTCATAATCTTACTTCAGTTAAAGCGATATTTTCAGATATTATAAAATTTTAAAAACAAAACAGACACTCCTCCTAATACTTTGCCCCATTACACCATGAAAGAAGGCAACTTTTCCAATACAAAACATGCTTAGCACAGATAGGAAAACACACTTTTATGCCACTTTTGTCCTGACAAATTTTTTCTTGCCTGTTGAGTCAAATGGAAGTCCTAGGCCTTGTGGGCTGTTCTTTTGCTAATTTATGGCACGTTTATCTGGGTTGTTCATGGAATAGTAGAGATGCAGATTTTTTTCTCCAAGACAAATTCTTGTAACTAACTTGTTTCCCTTAGTGAAATATTACATAGAACTCTTTAGTTTAGTTTAACAACCAAACACCCTGAAGTTCCTGATCTGTGGTTGAGATAAAAGTAAAGCAAGTCTCTCATACTGGTGTTTTGAGGATTAAATTTTAATTTCTTCTACACTTTACAAATTATTGATTTCAGTTCAAGGATCACGGTAATTAGAAGAAGCCTGGACTAAGATAGAAAAGTCAAAAATAGAGTTAGCATGAAGTCTACTGGCTCTTAAAAATATTACACATATATATCAAGACTCCATGTGAACAGAGTTCCTTTCTTACTGAAGTTGGATAGAAACTAAATTCATCAGTAATCCAAAAGAAATATAAAATATAAAATTTTGCTTAGAAAATTAATCAGGAAAATACATTATTTTGAGATACTGGAAACATTAAAAATATTAAAGAGAAAAGAAATTGTCTTGTATTTTCTTGATTTTAAAGCAGAATGAAGCTAAGGTCTACTTGACAGATATGCAAAATAATGTGTACCACTCTAACATGTGTTTACTTTTAAAATTAAGGAATTACACATTTCCTTCTGTCAGCAAAGAAATCAGCATCATAAACCTTTAAATAGTGAATACTGACTTTTTATGTCTCCCTTAAGGACACCACAAGACTCTTACTAGCAAACAATATCTTGTAGCAACAGTTTCTAAGGGACAAATTATGGAATTTTCCAACATTTCTGTGGTACATTTAAGCCTTTCCTAGTTCTCAAATGGAGTACTCTGTGAGGTCAGTTATTTCCTTTTTTCAATTACTGAAGATCTGTCTTTCGTTCTCTGAAATCTTTACATCATAATACTAATACATCATAGTACTAATACCATGTCACTCAGTTTCTGCTTTGTAGGGTGGGATTTGTGGGTTTCTGAATTTTTCAAGATGACTGTTAGTGCTCCCAAAGTGTGCCTGGCCCAGTTCCAAATAATTTCTTCCTCCATCAAAATCTAATATTCTGTAATGTTTCTTCCTTCTTGTTTCTGTCACTCCAGCACTTGTATACACACAACAGAGTGACATTAGGTTATGGAGGCATTACCACAATGATGCAGGGTGTGTGCATTTGAACAGGAGAATTTTTAGGACTGAAAGTTGATGAAGCTAAATTATATTTAGGAAATTCAACTTTTATTTTTAATGAGGACCAACCAAAAACTATTGTGAAAATAAGCACAACTGAAGAAAATAATTATGGGAATGAATACTTATAACCCTTATCTACTGGGTTGAGCAATTCTGAAATTAAGAGGTGAACTCTAACTCTTGAGTGAGGGCGAGGGATACTTCACTTTTCTTTGGTTATTCCTCTTTGAATGCTCAGAGTGTATTTAGTTCCATTTAGTGTATTTAGGCACTGGAGCCTGATCGCCATCCAAGAGTGCTATTACATAAGGTGCTCTAGGCTCATTTTCTCAGAATGTTGCTGTTAAATGGCCTCTGACAAAGTTCTGCAGCACTACTGGGCCTGTGTAAGCTCCTTGGGGGCAGCTATGAGAAACAGCAAGGGCACATTGCTCCTGGTATCAGTCTTCCCCATTGGAGTTAAACACTGGCACTGTTGGCATTCAGGCTGATGTTGTAAAGGCAGCTGTGGTCTGGAACAACATTTTGGATCATAGAATGTGTTTAAGAAATGGTATATGCAGCATGAAAAAGCAAGCATCATTAAAAATATGAGTATTTCCACCTAACTGCATTCTTGTGCTGCCATCAGTAATATACAAGTTATATCAACATTTCATGTTACTCACTAGATATTTACATTCTGCAGATGTCCAGATACACTTTTAAGCAGGCGGCAGATCTATCGTTTGTAACTCCTGCAACCTCTTCCATACACAGACGCTACTAATTCTAGGTTGGTGATGTCGAAAGAAGGTGAGGAAGAACCTTCTGCATTGTGAATACAAGTCTCCTAAAGAAAATTCTCAAATTAAAAAAAACCCAACAAACTCTTTAAAAGAGAGAATTCTCTTGCCCAAATGTGCCTTAATATTAATATTCTGGACAAAACAGAGAGTTTTAGGGATATTAAAGCTATATTTATTGGATGAAAATCACA
>JAWWLV010000088.1:112093330-112152971 GCA_035041135.1 Platyrinchus mystaceus
TTAAACATGACACCTCTATTCTTATTAATGGGAAATATTTAGTTTGTTTTGTATTGTCGGTCCATTATTCTTGAGAGCCATTCTTTGATGGTGAGAGTAGGGAGATACTATATTTTCCCAAAAATTGTGTATATGTTTATACAGGTCAAAGTGTACATGAAAAAGACATGGAAAGTGTTTAGTGAAGGCCTTTTTGTTAGCTATTACTATTTTGCATGCTAAAACCAGAGAAAAACAAGATTGTAAGCCGCCATAGAACATACTAATAAAGAATATGTTTTGAACAAACTGCAGATAACAATTTCCTCCTAACTTTTTCTAAAAGTTCATCTGACTAGAAAAGAGCAGGGAACTCCAAGCTTTAAGCTGGCTGGTTTTGTTATGTCCATTTTTAACCTACACAGTGATATTATTATAAAAAGTTCATGGAAAGATGCTGTTTTCAGGGAAAAAATACCAAATAGTTACCTACTGTACTTAAATTCAGTAATTAGAATTTGCTAGCAATATAAACTTGAATTAGATTTATGTTTGATTTATTCCATCATTATATAAATTTAAATTCTCTGGAGGTAAATATTTCTCTAGTACTACAGACCATAAGTAGATGATATATAGACTAGACACACTACTTTTAGACAAATTAGGATAACTAAGGTTAACAGAATTCCCATCTCATAAAAGTCACAGTTATGAAACTAGGAAAAAAAAAGGTTCAGTGTTTTTGTTCTTCATCTTTTGAACTTTTAGGTCATGTTTTAAGGCTTAATCCTGCAATCATTAAGTCTAGAAACAGATATCTGAGACTTTGTTGTTATTGCTGAAAATGCATTTTTAAATAAGAAATGCAGAACCAAAAGACATTTTAAATTATAGATAATAAATATAGCAAAACATAAACAGACATAGTACTCCAGCACATCTTCTCTCTCCACTTATGAATTAAGGCGTTTTTCATTGCTAAATTCACTAATTAAAAGCATACACACAGTTATGACATTTTGCTCTTTTTCAATAGATCTGTAATTTGCCTTGCATGTACTACATCCTCATCAATTTATAATGCAAACAAAGTACGTATCAAACTGCCACCTTCTGAGATACAGATTTATTGTGTTGACACACTGCAGACAGTGTTATTTCATCCTTATTTATTAAGCATATTTCACTGTAATTACTGAACGATACTGTATCATTGTAGAGCAGTTAGGAATATTTTAAAATTGAAGTACTTGAAGTATGTTAAAAGTACATCTGGAGAATGAAGAAGGATGTTTCCACATTTCTAATAGAAGATTATAGCAAGTGTTGATAAAATGCTATTCTATTTTATTCAGAACAGGTGCACATTAATCATCAGTAATTTATAGTCTGCATGACTAATACAATCGAACACAAGAAATTAACGTTTTATATCTTCTCCCATTCAGCATTCATTTGCAATATTATTTATAATTATCAACTACTTTAATCGGAAATAACCTTCTTACAGAAAACAAAATTTCAGAGTCTACAAAATAGATATTTTTGTGTCATTTTCCGAAAATTATTTTCTAAGTTATGATTTTTAATCATTATTTATGATGCAAAAGGGCTATGAAACAACATGTGGGCTGTAACAGTGTTACTTTGGAAATAAAATGTAAACAGTCTTTGATACATAATAACACTCAAACTCTGTTGAATCCCAGTCTAGAAGCTGAATTCTGAAAGGAAAATATCTGTGTTTATAGAAATACAAACCAAAAAATACTGAGTTCAGCATCCAGAAAAAGCTACTTTGGTTGCTGTCATAACCTTAACAGAGTTCAAATTCAAGTTCAAAATTCATACAATGCAAAATAATTAAAATGTTTACATTGTTTTATTTTGATTCCTTACTTAAAAGATTTGTATTAAGATACAAGTCCTTTGTTTTTAAGTCATATATATATATATATACATATTTCAAACTCTGATTTCTATATGAAAGTATCATCTTTCTCCCTTATAAAGTACAATAATGAACAGTAAAAGCACAAAACCTTACTAAAGATGAGTAATATTCTTCTTGAAAACTTTGCAAAGTAGAAAATTTGAAATCCTCAACTTCCTTGAGAAGCTCATTAATATGGTAGTTTCTGAGCTATACAATCATCCAATTTATAAACCCTTCATCTTCTGTCTTGAGCCTCTTTTCACTCCAAGTTTAAGTTTACTTTCTATTGCCAAATAAAGATAGAAACAAACAAAAAATGTTTGAAATAGAGCAATTTTGCTGTAAGGAGAGTAAAGATAACAGTGGAGCAAATGAATTTTCAGTAAAAATCTACATTTCCACATAAAAAAAATTAAGATGGTAGCAGAAGACTTTTTGAACTGCACAGTTCTCCATGTGGGTATAATGTTCCAACAGATTAATTTCTCTATAACTTGTTACAAGAGAAAACAATGCATAAACGTGATTAAGTTCCTTATATTGTTTGATTCTCTTTGGTTTTTTCCCCCCTTCTAAGTCTGTATGAAATTGTCAGAAGTACAAAGCAAACTACATCAAGACAAATGCCAAATCAGTACCACCAGTCAGACACAGACAAGTGCCTTGTCTAGGACATCTTGGTCAAAATCTATGTACTGGGGGCAATTCCTTTAGTGTACAATACTGTACAAATTTAAAAGTATAATGCCACACTATCTAAGAGCAAAACTGTGAAACTCTCTGCTCTTGCAACCCAGTGGACGAAGAAAAATTAAAAACAAGATATAAAAACCTCTGCAGAGATAACTAGATGTCTCCTCTCTACCAACAGGAACAAAGTGAGAAGTCAAAAGCTGTGTATGCATGCATATATCGTGAGCCTAACTCCATCAGCATCACAGTCCCCTCAGAGTAAAAAGATCCACTGCCTCCCTCTAAGTTTGGGTGTCAGGAGAAGCACAAAACTGACAAAACATCTGGGATTGCCACTGCAAGTGTGCCTGAAAAGCTGGGTTGAGTAGCTTGTCAAAACATTTTAGTCCTTAGTAACACTTTGCAAACTAACTTTAGGGTCTGTAAATCATCTGTAATTTCCCTTGTTTCTGACTAACATATTACCATTTTAATGCTTGACTTTCAAAAAGCCAGTCTGCCTCCACTTTAAAATCTGTGCCTACTTCTTAGAAATCTACTAAAGATTTAAGTACATTGCTTATTTAAAATTAAAAAGACTGGGACAGAAAATGTGAGATACAATTTTTTGCTATCAGGGCTAATGTGAACTTTGCATGACGAAACCTTCCCCCTAAAGCTGCTGCCTTTACACTGCCTGCTTCAACCAGGAGTCAGTGATGGGTGACTAAGTGGGATCACGGCAACTGTAAAAGGGACAACGTGAAATTTGATGGGAAATGCTAAACATCCTGTGAGGTTACAGCACATTTGCCCCTGGATTCCCTGTGTCTGTGGGTATCAGGCTTCACTGGCCAGAGGACAAAAACTTCCTTCCACTAAATAAACCCCAACCAAGTGATGCCACTAGAGGGAGAGCCGACCATATTTATCGTGCCAGTGACTGGATGAGGTAGGTGGGGGCAAAAATCCAAGCCCCTTCTGTACCAGACAATGACAACGCCAATTTAAAAAGGTTACAGATATATGTGTAAACTATAAACTCTTATTTTATGTAAAATATAAGCTTTTGGGATAATGATTGAGATAAAAATGGAGGGACTTTAAAGGGTGTTTCCAATCACTACAAGCAGGACCAGTTAATTTATTGCACTCTTTGCAAGTATCTCTTCCTAAGAAGCCCAGCAGCGATGCCCGGAGTTTCTGGATATAACATCACTGGTTTGGTGATCAAAGTAGCCTATTTAATTTTTTTAATATTCCTCTGAGATGTAAAGGTGTTTTCTTCCTCTTAACCTAAACATTCCAGAGCAATTTAAGCACAAGACACCTGTCCATCCCACAGTTTCTGTGGAGAAAATTTTGTATTTCTCTCTCTTGTTTAGCAACTTTTAAAGTTTTTAAGGGTATCATTTGATCTCCCCTCCATGTTCTCCAGCGTAAATAATTCTAGTTCCTGCAACTGGTCCCTACACATGGCCCTTTCCAGACCCCAACTATTCTCATTGCTCTTCAACTCAACATTCTCTCAGTGATCAACACCTTTCTTAAATTGCACATCTCCATTTGTGCTTGCATAGGAGTTACCAGGTATCCAGTTCTTATGACAGTCTATTCAGCAACTGTGTCAAAATGCTTCTCACAGTCAGATATCGTTTTAATTGCTTCTCCTCTATGCAAAGGAAATATCTGTTTTGGAAGAAAGCTACATTAGTTTACTCTAGCTAGTTCGTGACAAGTTCGTAGTTTTATTTCCTATGTGCCCAACAACGATTTTTTTCTAAAATGTTTTTTCTAGGAATTGAGTTTTCCTCATATTTCTAGCATGCTTGTTTTGAAAATACCATGATCGCATCAAGATAACTGATTATTAATTAGATGAAGCAATTAATTATTCATTAATTTATTATTTTTCTACACCCACTAGTGCTTTTACCTCTGTTTTGAAAATCTGTTGGCTGCCTGATCAGAGGACAATATCATTGGCAGGCAAATACCTCTTGCATTTCCTTCAGATATATACCTGAAGAAGACCTCTTGCTATTATGTTGCAGGTCAAAAGCTGGTGGTAAAAGGGGAATAGTCCCACCCTGACAGTGAAAACTATAGCAATCAGCAACTGATTGCTGATCTCAGGGAACAGTTGAAACTTGAGTGTCATGGGAAGTAAGAATTTGGGATTGGAACAACTGAATAAAGGAAAAACTTTTGATATTGGTGGAAATTCACCAGGAGAGGAAAAAATATTGCAATTCCTAATGAAGAAAAAATGATTAAACAGCCACTGACTCTTCTTCAGGTCACTGAGAAGTTCACAGCACCGAGATTACCAGGAAGCTATCCCACAGCTCAGGAAGGAGTGATGAGAAGTTGTGGATTTTTTGTTACCTAGAATTAAAATCATACTTGCTAACTTGCCTTACACACTTAAAAGTGTTCTCAATCATTGTGGGTGAAAGATACATATAAAAACTTAATCCAAACCAAATAAATAAGCCATGCCATGTCAAATTCCTGCTGAAGCCCCCAAAAGCCAATATATACTTCTGCTGTTTCTGTTCAACCTATGAGTTGTCTAGAACCTCTTGTGAGAAAAAAACCCCAACACATAAACTTGCTTCCTAACTTGCACATTTTTTCATACTTTTCAAGTTTGTTCTTTTAAAAAACTATTTAGGAATAAGAGAGTATGTCAGCTCATCATTCAAGCCATTTTTAACATCAAGATTCATATTTTAGCATAATTTTCTGAAAGGCTTTCCTGGTAGAAGAATGGTTTTTAACTACAGTTTCTTTATTTGATTTTTACACTTACAGAAATCATTATTGTGAAATTCCTTGCTTTATATAGGCTGAAATACATAATAAAATAATAAAAATACTTTTTTCTTTTATACTTGATTCCCCAAGAATGATGACATTTAAGAATTTTGGAAGGTAAATAGTTTTCCCTTTTTCATTTTGACTATGCAAGATGGCCAAAATCTCCTGGAAAGAGCTCAGGAGATTTTTGTCTCAGCCAAAGCCAAATCAGAATCTTGTATGATTTAACCTTAAACTGGCAGAAATGTTAACCTAAAGCTGATCCAAAGCAAAATGATCTATTTGTATCTCCTTCCTATTAAAACCCAAGACTAGTCAGAACAATTCTCTACTCATGTTACTATTGTTTCAGGGGATTGTGATTGTGCCTTCTGTAATCTTATTTCACAAAAGCAAGAGCTGATAGTACTTATATGCCTTTGAAATTTCATGTTTTATTTATGTTGTTTGTGTATTATACTTCTGGACTACTGTGATATCAACCCTCGGGAAAATTAAACCCTTTTGCTGAATGGACTCCAAAATAGGTTTGGAAAGCACTACCACAATCCATGTTTACTGAAATATCACCCTTATTACTTTTTTTTTTCCCATTATTAGTAGGATCAGTGATGGATTTGGCTGCATATGGAGCAAGGATTTCACTGACTAATTTAAAGAATGATAGACAAGGGAAAGATAAACAGCTTTGCAGGAGAACAAGGTAACATGTTTTTGCCATTTTTGACATTAGTTTCACCATTGCCAATATGGTGAACAGAGGGGGTCAGACATCTGTCAGCAATGAACAGATGGAATAAACAGCAGCAGAACATTTAAAACAGTTCAGAAGATTATTACAAAATTCAAAGGGTCTACAGAGCAGTAGTATTGAGGAGTGGGAAAAGACCTGGCGAGGGAACCAACTGGCTCTTAGAAATTATTCAGTGGATGGTTAACATTACCTGGTACATGTCATGTAAGAGTTACTGCATTAGAGGAAAAACTGATGCATGCCTGGCAAGAGTTATTGGCAAAAGAAACTTCTGCACAGACTTTTCTGACGTGCTCATGTTCTAACAAAAGGTTTTCAGTCATGGCTTACTGCAGAGCTTCATGGCAGTGAGCACACAGGAGGTAGAACTTTCATGCAGGTGCCCAAAGTGCAAGTGCGTGGCTGACAGCTACAGCTGTAAAAAGAGGTCCCTCATGCTGAAAGTAGTGTGTGTATCATTGTACACATGCTTGTACTATTTCATCCCATGGTGATTTAAACACTTACAAGAGCAAATCACTTACAAAGGTTGCCACGTTCAATTACAGTTTTTTAGTTCCATATGATGTCATTTTAGAACCAAAGAAAGTCACAGCAACCTTTGTTTAAACATACAAGCTAGATTGGTCTTCTCAGCCAATGCCTCAAAAGTACAATATGCAGAATTACAAAAGAATAAATATTATAAAGAACAGGACTTTACTCTGGGAATTCTTATAAAAAGAACAATCTTCATCATACAAAATACACCACTACATACACTTCCGTAGTATTTATTTTATGGGACCGTTACCAGTAGTTTGGAAGAATATTCTCTGATTCAAAATTTTTGAATTTTATTCAAATTTCCAGTCCCCATAAGAAATTCAACAGCTTTTCAACCCATTCCCCTACTGTTGCCTGTTCTTTGTAGAAATTATGAGTAATATGAAATCTGTTTTATTTTTAAAATTAAAAGTTCCTTTGAACTGTCCATGGTTTTCTTATATTCACCATCACATTTCTGAAGATGGAAAGCTTGCTTCAAAAATCTTTCTTCCAACAGCCTTATGGTTTGGGACTTATAAACACTGAAGTTTTGGCTCATTTGTTTTCTTAAAAAAAAATAAAATGGGAGAGGCTAATTCTTCCATTTAACCATCATTCAGAAACTGGCAAGTAGTAAACAATCAAATAATTAGGAAGAAGGAATGACAGACTGCAATTAAATATTCTAGAGGCTTTTTCACCTGCAGGCAGGCGAAAGGAATTATCTCTATCTGTTTCTGATCCATAAAAAATAGTAACTATATTATACTTTGGCAATAAAATAAATAACTATAGAAAAGATTGGGGGAAAAGGTCTTAAGGCAGTTTCACCACCAGTCAGGCTATCACAGTTATTGAGACATAAACCATCTAAAAATATAAATTAACACCTTCTTTGCTAACAGCACTGCTTTCACTAATAAAGGATCATTTATTATTTGATTGTCAATTGTTCTAAGCAAAACCTTAAAGCACAAACATAAAATCTAGTCAAATAAACATTATTTAAAGATTTCTTCTTGTTTTCATGATGTAAAAGGTACCTGGCCTTGACATTTTTCGTCACAAATGTGATATAAGGTTTGGTATATAAATACCAGTTTGGGAAGTTTCTGCATTGGTAAAAAAGATTGTAAAAGGTAGATTAATATCCAATGTGTTTTAAAAAATAAGATGACTAATGGAAAAATATGCTGTCTTAGTATATGAAAGTATCAAAAAATTCAGTATCAAAGAATGTTAAGTAATTTTCCTCTACAGTACCTTTCCTCCAGTAAAAGAGTTGGTTTTTTAACACCACATGAGATATGGCAGCAAACCAATGATTCATAATGTAATTTTACACAAGACGAAAGAAATAGAATCCCCTTCTTTTGTGTGTTTAAATATACATCAACACACTTTGAAATTTCATATATATAGGAGTGATAAAACTGTGTTGAATACAAATGCAGAAAAGACCTGTTAATTTAGCTAGTTGCATTTGGATCATGCATTGGGCTGAGGAGGCCAATTCAGTTGAAGCAAATTCACTGCTTCCTCAGAGGCCTCTTTAACATATTCTAGGACTATTTCAAATAGATATTATGACAAAATTTACAGAGTCAAAATAATTACTGGAATAAACAAGTTCAACTTAATTTAAAGCTCTAGAAAGCTCATGTATTTGTTGACTTTGTGTGGTTTTGTTGTTTGGGGGGGGTGTTGACATTTTTAAAAAGAAATAAAGACCAAAATGTTCATGGTTTAGTCTAGAGAGTAGGATTCTCTTTACATCTCACCCTGTATCTTTCTGATAAAGACACCCACAGAACACAGGAGCTCAGAGTTCTGCATCTGTTAGATGATGAAAACTAATCCAACAGGAAATCCCTGTTCATCAGACAGAACAGCTGAGTTCTTTCAGATGCTGCTACTAACTCCGTTCCAGGTCTTTATAATTAAACTTATGTTTAAATACATAAAACTATGTATAAAACTCCAAAGAGTACCTTGTGGAATAGCCCTAACAGCAGAAATTAAAGGAGGATCTCCAATGATTCTTCAGATTTTGGATTCTCAACTGAAAGACAATAAACTGGAGTTTAAATCAAGCACTTTCATCATTCAGTCCAGGGATCTCAATAATGACCTTCTACCTTCACACAGAACATTAATATTTATAGGTAAAAACATCAAGCAAGCAAAAAAAAATACAGCCCAGCAAGTAGGAAACTTAAGACCTTTGCCAGTAAATTTTGAAATATTTTTAAAGTGACCAGGTAACTCAATTAACATCTCTACTATTTTAGAGGTGTTCTGTCTGACTAAGTGCACAGGATATCAAAGAATTTATTTCTTGCTGATTGACAAGTGCTTGGATACATATATGGAACGTGAAAGGTTTAAAGGCAGAAAAATAAAATCTTGGGAATTTATACTTGCCACTGAAATGAACTGTAGCCATTGTTCTCATAATCCTGGTCATTGTATAGCAAACTACAAATTATGAATCACACACTCTATTTCCTTGTGACTTGGAAGAATGCCATTTCTCCATTGAAGTCAGTCTCTTCCCAAATTCCACTCTTCCAGGTTATCCAGGTAGAAAGAAAGCTTGTTGCAATTAACAATGTGTTTACTGTTCTGCACAGGACACTTCTTATAGAGTTTGAAATGCTGAAAAACTCTAAAAAGTTCTTAAAACATTAATTTGAGCATGTGTGCATAATCTAAAAGAATGAACACTATGTCCACCTTTGTGAAAACCACTCTGCTGAATGAGCAAGGTCCCTCTGACTTGCTGCTTACTGCCTATAACAACATTGCTCACTAAGTCCTATTTTTACAAAACACTGTATCTCTGTCCTTATTATTCTTACTAGAAGATTGTTTTGGAACCTCGCTGCTATGATAGCACTATAGACTTGTCTAATTTTCAGGCTAAAGTAATTTCTGATAGGTTTTCACACACCTCTTTCTGTGTCTTTTGTACCTTCTCGTACTAATGTATTTTTAAAGAGTGTTAAGAAAAAATGAAATGAAAGGATACAGGCAAAGAAGAACATTCAAATCCCTTCCCTGCTTCATACTAATAGCCCTTTCTCACACTTACTCCAAGCTGAGTTCATCCTTCTTGAGTGTCAGTGGCCATAATCTTGCAAATCATTTCAGGGGAACTCATATCTGTCCTTTCCACAATTATGCTAGATGTGCCTACCTCTGCTGAGGTAAACAGGAATTAAATTTACCATCTCATGGCACTATAATGTGACTCAGGATCACAAGATAACTGAATCACTACTTCATGTCCTTCTCTCCAGCTGCCAAAAGCCAAAATGCTCCTACTTTACATCTGTTCTTAGTAAATTTTCAGCTTAAATATTACATTTTATACTAGTCACTTTTATTCCAGTTGTATTCCTTGA
The DNA here is from genome assembly GCA_035041135.1 of Platyrinchus mystaceus. Lineage (NCBI taxonomy): Eukaryota > Metazoa > Chordata > Aves > Passeriformes > Tyrannidae > Platyrinchus > Platyrinchus mystaceus. Next base: position 112,103,433 of record JAWWLV010000088.1, read on the forward strand.
GTCTTCAACCATCTAGATATTAGTTACTTTTGAGATCTCGCTTGTCCTTTATATTGATCACACCTCTTAACACTGCATCCTCAGCAAATTCCCTGGCAGACTTAGTAAGTGAAAATAGCAGAGATAAACTCCATGAGGATTCTTTTTAATAATACCTTTTCTTGCAATCAATACTTATCTTTCAGTACAGACAGCTTTCCCCGCCTTATTAGCTGGCTCTTAAACCATGTTACTATCTAGAATCTAATATTCTCTGTCCTAACTGGTCATTTCTCTTAACAGAGTGAAGTTTTGGCAATAACAGCTTAAAAATATAATGAGAGAGGGCTTTAGGGAAAGTTAATATTTCTTACTCAGTCACCTTAACATGGGCATAAGGGGAAGCACACAAACATTGCAACATGCAGGAAGAGGCCAAACAAGCTTCTTTTCTCATTACTCAAGGAATAGGCTTTTGTTGTCCCAAAATTCCCCAAATAAACAGTGTGTTCAATAGAACATTACATATGTTGCACTTCTCCATACAAAGAGTAACTACCTTAGTGCAAATCAGACTGGTAGATCTATTGTACTCCTGTCACTTGTGTATGTAAAATTGTTAACATTTATTGAAGAAACAGTAAATGCCCCCCTTGACATAAAAATGTAAAGGTAAACCAAATAATTTTCAACTTAATTCTTTTCATTAGAAGGAGGGAACTATACTTCAAAGTATCAGTTACTTCTCTAGTTCCTCTTAATTAGTATTTAGCTAGAAATATATAAAAGTTCCAATATAAATTATTTCATCGGGACTTGTTATTCATTATCCCTTTCTTATCAGGTCCATTCTGTCCTGCACTGCACAGACCACTACAAAATTAGGAAATTGCTGTTTCCTCCCATTTTCTCTAGCATGAAATAAACTTATGGACAGCAATTGAAAATCATAGGTCTTTTAAAGATAGGTCTCTTTTGGTCAAAGAGTGAGGGGGAAAGGAAAGAGATTAGAACAGGAAGAAAGACTTATCATGCTTTGCACTGGGTAACCCATTTTTTTCCTTCATAATCAATTGTTACATTCCTTTGACTATTGGGTAGGTTAAGGACTGAAGGAAGAAGCACATTACCCACTCTACAGGTTGGTTTCTTTTTGTTTGTTTTGAAGGAGAGAGAGTCTGTAGGAGAAAACAGAATTTTCATTTGTAGTGATGCATACTGAAACACTATTCTAAACAGATCTAAACAGGTTTTAACCAAGTTTCAGGCTAGAGTACGTCTCGGACGAAGACAGGCTGAGAGAGCTGGGGTTGTTCAGCCTAGAAGTGAGAAGGGTCTGGGGTGACCTAATTGTAACCTCCACCAGAAGGGAGCTTACAAGACAGAGGGGGTCTATTTACAAGAACATGTAGTGATGGGACAAGCAAGAACGGTTTCAAACTGAGAGTATGTTTAGATTAGGTATCAGGGAGAAAATCTTTACTGTGAGGCACTGAAACTGGTTGCCTAAAGTGGTTGTGGATGCCCCATCCCTGGCAGTGTTCAAGGCCAGACTGGATGGGGCTCTGAGCTGCCTGGTCTAGTGGAAGGTGTCCCTGTCCATGGCAAGGGGGGTTGTATCTAAAGGATTTCTAATGACCCTTCCAAACCAAACCATTCTATGATTCTATTATTTTATGTTCATTTTTGTGTTTTCCTTCATTATCTAGTGTTCATATTTCAGAAGTACATTTCTGTTTCCAATTGCTTTGTAAAATCTAACAAATTTTAGCAGAAGTTAAAATTTTAAAATAAGCTAAATTTTAAAATAAGTCCTGAGAGAGTTGTTTATGCATCTGAAACAATCACACCATCAATGGATCAAAAAAACTCTACAGTTGAATCTTCAATAAGGCTGAGATTCATGGTAAGTCACTTACAGTTCATGGCTAAGTTACCCTAATACAGATGGGCTAAACCCTTGCCCTACTGTGTACTAACACCCTTTAACAGCAGTGCTTCTGCTTAAAATTTGGAAAAACATGTGATAGTGACCTTGAAAATCATCTATAACTTGGTAACAAATACAGAAGCTTAGTGAGGAGGTAAGGAATCTTTCAGTCTGGATTTGGTGGAAGGTAAGTACAATTTTTATAATATATATTGATGTTGCAAGTATTGTGGTTTTTTACAAACAAATTTTACAATGATTACTGCAATGGATCCAAAATTATAGTAACAGCAGTAAACTATATTTGATTTTTTTTTCCAGACTATGCCCAAACTCAGCTGCTATTTTCACAGTGCTGTTCCAGACTATTGCCAAATGACTGGTGATTCTTGCACTCTTGACAAAGGAAATGTAGTTGCTAGTTTCATCTAAAGAAGGAATTTTTCAGTGAAAATATTTTTCCAATAGAAAGGATGAAGGTGTAGTTATGCTAATTCACATTTACTTTTCTTTGTTGGTATATCTAGTTTTGTTCAAACACAACTACATTCAATACTCCTTTGTAAAAAAAAGAAAAATATTCTTTCTTAATAAGCCTGTGAAACATGTTATTCCAACACAGAACCAAGATTTTAGTTAATTTATTTCCTTCCACATTTATTTACCATGTCTATATTATCAACCTTAAGAAATTACTGAATTTCAGTAATCTAGGAATCTACAGAATGTTACAAATCTTGCAAAGTTTGCTAGTAGTCTAAAGATATATTACTTTGCATCCAGGCATCTAAATGCCCATCAGTAATGTTATTTTTTTTCTTCATTTGATACTAACCTATAGCTACCATTTACTCAAGTTTTTATACCAAACTGGCATGTACAGACTCCAAGAGACTGGCATTTTCTTATAATCTCTTGCCATTGGTTCTGCCTTAATTTCCTTCCCGATCTTTACAATTTCACTCACAATTTCCTAGATGTACCTGCTATGAATCTCACCTAAAGCCTCTGGTACTGGTGCACGGTGGTTTGCTCTTTGAAACATCTGCTTTTCTGAATTGTAGTCAGTGTGTTTGCATGGACAGATGCTCACAGCCATTGTGATGAGTGTGTCAGAGGGGGTTTTGTTCCTTTTCACAAGTCCATTTAGACCTGCTACTTAACGAGTGCAAAATGCTTCCTTTGGCACTTCTCTGACCTGAGTGTCCACAATGCCACTTTGAAATTTTCCTCCTCTCTCCAAAAACACCACAGAAAGGGTGGTTCCACATAGTATTTATATTCTGAGTCTCGAGATGTTTTCTAGCAAATGACAAATAAAACTCTTAGAAATTAGTTTAAAGTTTATAAATGTATGAAGAGTAGAAAAACTCAATACAGGACACAAACAAAACTAAAGGAAAAACATTATGATCTTTTTAAAGGTGAAGTAAGTTAATTTTGCTCTGATGAGTAAACTATGCAGCAGCAAAGCAAGTAAGAAAAAGCAAAGTAAGCAACTTCTAGATGTATTCAAAGAAGTAATCATTGCATAAAGTGAGAGGTTTGGCAGTAGCTATAAACTTTCTTGGGTTTGGTACGTTTATGATCCATTCTTGCTAACCATACAGTGTACTCAAACAAAGCTTCTGTTTGTACAACCTGGTACAACTCCTTTCCTTTCCACTGAGTCTTCAACTTGTATGGAGCTATGACTTAGAGTTTGAGGGTGCATTTGTTCTCATGTTCTTTTAATAATTTAGAGATGAACTCAAGTTGACAACTCAGAGCTCATCGAGAGATTACAATAGATCTCAGAACATTCTTGCTCAAGGGTGGCCTTCTGCTTGGCTGAATATCTTAAGCTGAGGCTGCCTGAAAAGGCTGTGTCATTTCTGAAAGGTTAATATTGCAGTACTTTCCAGGTACACAGAAATTACCATTTTTGTTATAGTATGACATCTTGTGGACTGCTGGTAGTATTACGAAAGGACTTACTGTTCTTAATCTAAATATTACTCACATCAAGTAAACAAGTACATGGAGTGCCTATTTCTTTTAAAGCTGACTGGGTCATATACAGAGCTGTCATCTATTTATGGATGAAAAACATTGCAGACAATAAGCTTGTGAGAAAGGAGGTACATAGGCAAAACCTATTTAATACACAGGCACTGAGCCCCGTGATTGCAATGTGCAGGGCTCAGGATAGGGGAATGCCTTTGGTCGCTCAGCACCTTCCTGGCAAGGGGCAGGCTTCCAAGGCTGGCTCATTCCCATCTTCAACCTACTTTTTTTCTTAACCCAGTTCCTGGCAAGCAGAAAAAAGGATAAGGATCCCTTGACATGTTGCCTGGCAGGCAGGTGATAGGACTCTTTTTCCAAACCTCCGAGGAATGAAGAATGGGAATGGACAGACAATATTGAAAAGGTTGAGGGTTTTTTTCCTCCTCATTTCTAAAAATGGAGAGTATTCAGGATTATTTTAAGATTTAGAGCATGACTAAAAGCTTTCTTACAAGGCATGTGAGCTTGCCTGGTTGTATCACTGGCCCACATCACTACCTCCTGATTAACAGTAATGGAAAAAAATCTGTCTGATCATTAAGCTCCTGACTACATTTGAATACCTTCCCTTATATACTTCTTTTAATTCTTTCCTGACTGACATATTCAAGGAAAACTTGGTGCTTTATTTCAAATAGCAAGACAGCACAGAGTTATGAACTGACAGAAAATTTGAACTGTATGAAATCTATATAATCTTTCCCCTCTTCCCCCACCCCCAAAAAAAAGAACTGAGGCCAACAGTTTCAAGCAAAATGCTTTTTTGCTCTTAGATTCCTTTGTTACTTTTTCATTTTGCAAACGTTTTGTTTCGGGCCACTTGATAGCTCTCCATATGTAAGAATATGCCACACACCATTCCAAACAACAAGTGATTGTGAAGAGTGAATGTGGACAAGGAAAAGGAAAGGAAGCTGTACTTTACAGAAGAAGTATAGAACCAACAAAAAACAACCACTGTCATTATTTAGATGATGCTGTAAAACCCAAGTTTCATGAATGGATACATCCCACTGAAATTGTGAAACGTACCATGCTTCATCAAGGTGGATGACAAAACTTTAGACTTTTCCTCCATACTTGAACTTACCTTTAGAGCTTTGATGCAACAGGGAAATGCCAAAATTCTCTAGAACTTGGAAGGAGTTTCCTATTCTAATTTTATGGGTTTGAGAGAGGTGGAAGTTTTGGCTGGGTGTATAACCTCTGTATCCCTAGTGTAAATGAAGGGAAATTACAAAGCACTCTCTTCATCAGTTTCATTTTAATTTTTTTTTCTAGAGAAAAGATTTATCAGCTTAAGAATTACTTTCAAGTTAAAGTCTCAGGAAGCATATAGAAAATCCTTCAAAAAGAGGACAATATTGAGGGAATAATAGAATAATACTAGGTTAATATTATTCAGCCCAAGATTAAGACCTCATTGATAGTGACTACATCTCTACAGTATTGGAAGCCCAGGCAGATATCATGCTTTAGAAAGCTAAATTCAGCTGTCAGTCTCAAGCTGATTCCCATGCTATAATGGACACAGACAAAAGGATGTTGTGTAACTTGTTTTAGTGTCTGTGTGTGCTGTACCATTTTTGCAGACACATAGATTAAAGACAACCAAAAAATCACCAGACTAATAAAGCAGAGTGTCAGAGTTAGGTACAATTAATAAAGAAAAAAAAAAGTTTTCCTTTCAAGAACATGCTACCAAAGTAATTGTACTCAGTTGAATTTGACCCACATTGCATATTAAGCCTGGCATAAAAAAGTATGAACATAAGGAGAGCTAAGAATGGTGACGTAAAACACTAAATCTAGCCTTCAGTGGAATTTACCAGCCTCACAGGGTCAAAAGCTGAACTTTGAAGATGTAGGGGAAAACTAGCCTTTCTCAAATATTTGCAAAACTAGAATGTTATAAAATCCCTTTGATCCCCTGACCTTGCCATGCATTCTAATTCTCAAGTGATTGCTGAAGGAAGAGAAGCAAAAAAACATGTCCCATAGATTATGTGTATTTATTACTAGTAGGCAGCTGAAGGCTAAAACCTGCATTTATATAAAAAGCAATGGTAATGACTTAGGCATCAGTTATATGATAAAAGCCAGAAATATCAACTAAGTAGTGATCAGAATTATTAAAAAAAAAGGTAACACAATGCAGTTCAATCCCCAGTTTTCTGCTCTTCCTTCTTTTCCTATGCTTATTATTTGTTTTGCTAGTCATTTATGCCTTCTGTCCCTCTCCCCGGCTCCTGGCTGCAGTTTGCACTCACCATTGAGCTTGGTTAGGCCAGTCTGCTGGCTGCAAGTTGTAAAGAACATCACATAATTTCTGTTGTAATTCTGATGCTATCCCTAGTGGTCTGCTATGTGTCTTCTGCACACTATGTGTGTACACTATAGTGTATACACTATATTGCCATTTCAGAAATAGATTTCAAAATTAATTTGAAAGGGATGTATATTGGGCATTAGTAGATGAGCAGTATGCAGTCTGTAGCTGAGTTATTTGAGAAAGCAACAGTGGCATATAAATACAGAGAAGAGGAGGAGTTTGGATTAAGGGAATGTGGGGAGGGAAAGAGAGATGACTGACTGAAAACTATTTCTCAAACCAAAGTGTATTTCCTAGATAAAAATTCACTGTTACAGCTGTTACAAGGAGCTCTCACTAAGCAGTCACCAGAAAGGAAAGCAGGCAAATACATTTCTGACACTTAGCTGTTCCAATCACCAGCATGGAACAGCACACAACATTGCAGCAGCAGAACTAAACCGAAGTATCTTCTTGTTCACAAGCAGCTGTACTTTGCAGTACCCAGGTGTTATCTACTACATATCTGCATAGGGTATGCTCACTTCTGGTAAGCTGAAATCTTGGAATTGTTTGGAGTTCTGCACAATAAGTTTTCTGGTGGAGACAGGTTTAATGTAGACATGCTGTAAATGCCAGGCATTAAAAAATATGATCCCATGAAATTCTGAAGTTTTCTACAGTTTCTGTAAGAAACCAGAAACTAAATGGATAACACCAAGGGGAAAAACATCCCTCCATCTAGAACTGAATTCCATGAAAGAAGAACAAAATTAATCTGGACAACATAGCACTTAAGTTGAAGGACATCTTTTAATTTCAGAGGAAAAAAAACCCTTGTATATTCTTAAGTATCAAGTCCAGCTGTTAACCCAACGCTGCCAACTCTACCACTAAACCATGTCCCCAAGAGCCACATCTGCATACCTTTTGAATACTGACAGGGACAGTGAATCAACCACTTCCCTGGGCAGCCTGTTCCAATGCCTGACAACCTTTTCCATAACAGAAGAAAACTCAGGTTTTTTCCCAAATGAGTTTAATCACTCCCATATGTTACAAACCATACCTTTTTTTTTGTTTCTTGGTTAACAAAATTTTGCCAGCTTTGTTTTAGGCCTAGTGAGAAGGTCTCACACAAACATGTTTTACACCTGAGTCACTTGATGATCAAACCATTTAGTCTTAATTGTTTTAAAACCAAGTCTTAACTACTTTAGGAAGAATGTGGTACTGTTAGCAGACACAGACCAGGCTTAAGTCATTACAAAAGATGTAAACAAACTGGATAGAGTCCAGAGTAATAAAAATTATAAGAGATGCAGAAAATGACCTAGGAGGAAAGGTTGAAATAATGGAGCTTGTTTAGTCTAGAAGAGTAAAGACTGAACTGGGACATGATCACAGTCTTCAAATATGTATAATGCCCTTTCTATAGAGGACAGTGATCAACTGTTGTCTATGTTCACCAAGAACAATGCAAGCAATCATTTACAAAATTTGATATTAAGGACAGACCTCCAACTAGAGTTAGCTAAATAACAGGTTTCTGGTTTGGAGAAGATTCAAAAGTATTTTCAAAAGTAAATTGAAGTTTTGGACTGATTCAGAATACTAAAAACAGTATTTCAAATATTCATAACATTAAGGCAAATGACAATCAGTCAAGAAGGATTAAATATGAAACAATTTATTTTAGAGAGAACATTCTCATAGTTACATTAAAATTTGATTAAACAATTAAAAACAGTTTTTTAACTGTTCAGAAAAGTTGGAGAGGCTCTGTACAGTCTGGAAAGGTCTTTTTAATGCTTGCTATTCTTAAATGTGGTGGCATTTCTCCATTTGTAGTATATTTTATGTCTTATTCACATAAATATATGCTATATAGCTACTGACACAGCAGAGTTCCTTATTTTACACTTAGAAGTGGAGCTCTTTAAAGCTAAAGGACAGCCTTTATTCTTTAATACTATATAATAAAACTGCAGAAATATCTATATATCCTATACACAAAGCAACTATAGACATAAAGTGACCTCCTTTAGAAAGAAAAAAAGGTGCTGTAAGTCTAATCTACCCACTCATATCAGAACCTGTGTGTATAAATCATGAATAACCTATGAAGTGTTTATTTAAACCAAAGTCAGTTTTACAGTTTATTCAAAAGCTCATTAAGCTTAACTGACTTCTGCCCTCTATAAGTAGCTGGGATAAATAGTGCGTACATATATAACTTAAAAAAAATCCACACACACATTTGCAATGCATATGAAAACAGTAGGTGGTATGTCTTACATGACCATTTCCTGTCTTTTCATCAGAAGCCACTTATATTAATTTCAGTTGAAAGGGAAAAAAAGGTATCTAATGGAAGTCTAAAGATTAGCTACAGTTGTCTGTAGACATTAAATAAATATTACATGTCTTTTTTAACATTAAAATATCATCTAAAAAGATACATATTTTGAACAAAAATGTGTGATTTACAATTCAGAACTATTAATCAATTCAAACATTTTCATCCTGTCAGGTTGGGAAAAAAAAAATTTTAGCATCCAACTTAAGTGCTGATAATAAATTTCTTTTACTTAATATGGATATTATTCTTGGAAAGAGACTAGAACCTGAAAGATGTTAGAACATGGCTGTTAGGATTAAAATTGTGGAAATTAGTGGCATATGGAGATGCCAAACCAACAGTTCTATAAACTAGTACTCACTAGAGTTGATTGCCTGCAGAAGGAATAAGTTTCATACTTGGAATTCAAAAACTTTCATTTTGAAAACAATTACAGAAGCTAGATTTAGGATTAGTCATTTGTGATAAATACTGGAAGTGTAAGTAGCATTGTCCAATCCAATTGTCCCAAGTAAGGCTACATTCAGTATGTGAGAAAATCCGCTCCATAAACCTGTCTGAAATACAGCTGAACTTCCACAAGCTAGGTTAAAGATGGGAATTCTACTTAACAGAAGCAGGGGTTGCCTTGAGATATGCCATTGGCATGTGCAGCTAAAGCAGACATCAAGCATTTAAACTAAGAACTTTTTTCAGGTACAGCTACAAGGTATTCTGCCCTGTGTATAGTCTGTGGAGAGAGATTACTCTGTTCTCCTTACTCTGGGAATGCCTCTTACTTGCTTGGAAACATGCAGAACAGGAGGGACTGTTCCCCTGCTCTGCCTCTGGATCCATGTAATCTGAAGTTTCCCATATAGCTTTGCAGCTCTGCAGACTGCAGAGTTAGAAACACACTGGAGGCTGCTGAGGAAATGAGTTCTGCCTTTGCAACTTGTGCCCTCTTTACATGGTGTGGTTTCACTTTGCTGTGATGTAGGAAGCCCTAAAACATCCCAAAGCCATTGAGACACTCAAAATCCACAGCAGAAATGAAGTGGTGAAAAAATCTTTAGAAACATTAATGTTTTGTCTAAATGAAAAGTTTAGTGCATGTTTAAACATTTTGATGTACATAATGCTGTTTCTGTTATAAACAAGCATTTCAGGAAAAGAAACAGGAAGCATAGTCACCTAATATAAGAGAAACAAAAATACTTAATTTAACAGAAATTTCAGTAAAGCACAGTGTACAGCTTTATCTTTTGTTCTGGTGCTTAGGTACTCCAGTGATTATTGGGAAGCACTTCAATTTCCCCTAAAGGTTTATGCAATGTTTAAGCAAGGGACTAAGGAGAACTTGTTAGAGTCTAATGCCTGAACTGACAATTGAATTATATCTTGACTGCACATCAGAATGAAATCCAAAGGTCCACATCTCAGTCTGTACTGCACTTGAGTTCCTACCAAATGAGTAATCAGGACTGTGGAGTAACTTACTCAAGTTCAGATACAGCTAGAGAATTTGGTGTGAGCATATATCAGATGAAAATATGATCCTTGTTTTCCAAAAGCTACAATTCTTTTTCTCTGAGAGGAGCAGTACTGACATTAATTCCAACTGCGGATCTGGCCAACTGTGTTTGCGTTAAATCATCCTCTGAGGGTGCTCTTCACTGTCAGGGTGAAGTATTTGTAAGTGCTTTTTTTCCAGATTTGAAAAATCCTAATTGGGCAAATTCGTACCCAGGTATACTATAAAAAATTGAGCATCTCAAACCTGAATAAAAAATAAGTTTTCTGAATTAACTGTGTATATAAAATGTATAGACAGAGCTAGAGCCAGATTAAAAGTTGGTTCCTTGGAAGTTTAGCGTATATGGAAATTGACTGAAGGATCTATTATGCAAGTAGTTAAATGAATTTATTTGCATTTAGCCTCAGCACAAAACAATGTGACCAATGACCTTTAAAAGATCCTAGCACACAAGCTGCACAACCCCTCAGCAAAAGTTTATCTTTTTACCTTTAAATGTTACATTTAAATGCTATCATCAAAATCTTTACTTCTACTTTCATTGCAATTTGAAATTACTTCGTTCTGATTGTTATGGGTTGGTACTGTCATATTTATCACAGCAAATCTGCATCCAGATAAAGAATCAGATGCAGTTTTGGAGGCGGGAAGCCTGAAGGTTTCCTTCACACATCACATTTGATCTGTAGATAATTAAAACTCAATTATTCATCTAATGAATGCTTCCACTAATCAGTTCATCTAAGGACATCTAGGTTTGACATTTATATTATTCTATTTTATTTCTAAGACACAAAAGATTGTAGTGTGACAGCTTAGAGAGTTTCTTTTAATACCAGCATCATCAATACCATGACTAGAGTTGATTTTGACAAGGCTGGATGGCTAGCCTTGGTATAAGGTACACTCACAGTTATTCTGTAAATTAATATATATTATACATTCTTATCAATGTATTCACATCAATGCACTGCCCTTAGGGAGTGCAGAAATCCAAGAACTTGGCTCAATGAGACAGAGATATAACTTTAAACAGAGGTATAGCCTGAATCTCTTAATTAGTGTATCACTATCAATGTGGATGCAAAATGATCCACATATGACTGAGCTAAAGCAGATGAGCATAGATATAGTTCACCATGTTCTTTCCAGGCACCTCACTGACAGACTTCAAACAGCAGCTGTACCTATGTAATAAGAAATATAGTTCATCCCCAAAAATCAAGAAGAATGTAGTTCTATAGCCAGACCAAATCATTTGTGAATCAAAAACTGGACAGTTTGGGCAACAGTATGAAGGGCTAGATGGATCTGTGTGGCAGCTGAATCTTTAAAACATTTCCCCAAATACTGGTTAGCTTTCTATAATTATTTTTTAATTATTATTTCTGTAGAAAGGTACATATAAAAGTTTTGAACATATGGTTGGCACTTCAAGATTCCCCAGAGACAGTTTTGTTTCCAAGGATATACACACAACACACACAGAGCTGTTTCAGTTCTTTTGCAGTTAGTCAGGCTGACTATCGAAGATTGCTGACAGATCAGGAGTTTAAAAAACATATACTAGAATTAATTCTGCAGTGGATTGTCTACAAAGAGGACACAGTATTATGACTAAAGGGTATTTGATGATGTAATTATGAAGCAAATTAAGTAGAAGATCGGTTTTCCAACTTGAGAAAAGTGACAGACCTTCAAGTATTTCTTACTGCTCAGAGAGCAAGCTGTTTCATATCTTCCATTTGTTCAAAGAATTGAACTGGAGATCTTTTAGCTGCTGAAGAGCCACTTATATTAAAGAGGAGGAAGACATGATGAAAAAGGTAACGTGATAAATCTGTCACATAAATAAAAATGAAGGTATTTAACTGAACACTCCTGCTAATTTGAATCCTGAATGATCTGTGGTGCTTTCTCAAAGACTGGAACATGGTTCTTCAGGAAAGTCAATAAGGATAACTTCTAAAATCATCAGCACGATATTGTAATAGCAGCTACTATCTGGAAGCTCATTTCTTTTTAGAAGTAGAGTTCAGGGAAGTAACTAAATTGCAAACAGAAGAGAGAAGTTGTCTCTTCAGTTATGTTATCCATTAGATATCTCTACATGTAAGGTCCTTAAAAGTGGCAAATGCCAAAGAAGCTTTAGTCACTGTCTAAAAAGAAGTGCTTTAGCTGCCTAATTAGTAATGTGTAGGTACTAACTTATTAATTTTTCATGATTTTGGGACTCATACCTGCCTGTAAATACTGGAGGATGTGCTAATTTGATTAAAAACTAGATGTGCCAAACTATTACTGTTTTAGAAGGTACTTTACAATAAATAGCACGGGATGTTTTAATCATTATTATATCATTTTGTATTATCACATTGATTCTTTAAGAATCAACACCAGAGATGGCTAAATAGTAAATTACTGGGTTTGGGAAAGCTTCTGTTGCAAGGGTCCTTGCAGCTGAGTCTTCAGCTGGACTGGATGAGACTCTGCAAATTGTTGTTCTGCTCAATTCTTAAAACAAGCTGACCCATGGTCCTCCATGACTTTGTGATCCATCCCTACTGCTTATCTTAACCTATGTATGAGAAATTTTTTTTAATTCTTCACCTATGTATGGAAGACTGTCCTGCACGACCATCTCTACATCTGCAGGAACAGTTCTACTGACTAATTATGAGCATAGTTTGATGAGGAGGAATCACCTGAGGGTGTTGCTGGGGCTGCCAGCATGTACTTTAACACATCTAAGAATAAAGGAAGGCCTATCAGTGGCAGCCAGTGGGAGTCTTCAGGATTGCCCAAAATTCCCACCTGGAGAATTCCAGTAAAAGTTACTCAAGTATTTCTTGCAAAAGTGGTTATAGGTTCAGTCAATCACTTTGTCTCAAGTCAGTCTACTGTCTCACCTACATGATGGTTAGATGAGGAGGTCCTGAAAATTAACAAACTCGGTGTAGAGGGTGTGTACTCAGGCACAGCCCTTATACTCATCTTCAGTATATATACATATATGTAGTTGCATTACATATATGTTATATATATGTAGTTATATGTAGTTGTGTTCAGTATATATATGTAGTTGTGTTAGGACAGACATGAATGCCATTCTTCCATCACACTTACAACTTAAATCCTGCAGTTGTATGGCTCCTGCCACAAGTAGCACTTCTCTTTTTTTACATGTATAACAATATCTGCATTATTTCATTTTAGATCTCACTACAGACTCAAATCATCACACAATTTCAACATTTTATGTCTGAAATTGGAAAAATGTCTTTATCATTTTCTGGGGGCACAAACTGTATTTTCTTCTTTCTTACTCCTTGATACGCAAATGCCAATAGCTTAATCAAATGGTGGGACCATCTCACTGAAAGTTACTGTTCTTAATATTCACTTGTGCTGATTTAAATGTGAAAACAACTGCCCGTTACACTGACAAATATTATCATCTCAAATTTCCCATCAGTCCTGATCCAGGCATAGTCTTATGCTTTATACTTACACCCAGACTGCTTTGGGAACTCAGTGATTTAGCAAAGTATTTGTGGTGTGAATATACACTAAGTATAACTCTGAGGTATAAGGTGGGAAATGATGTTGCAAGATACTAATGTAGCATAAAAAATATTAAAGTACTTTGTGCTACTTGCTTCCCATGTGTCCTGAGTCTGTATGACCTGTCCTGCTTCCCATCTGCTACAACTATCAACAGACAACTAAGTCTTAGTTATAGAAAGCCATTTTCTACTGAGACTAGACTTAAGTGGGACTGCTTGGCTATTTCATAATGTTGGCTACTACATTATCTTCATTCCAGAAGAGCAGCCCAATACCAACAGCAAATCTTACATTTTATGTATGTGATTCTGCTGACAGAAATAAAGGGTCTGCATATCTTTAAGTTTACCATTCAGAGTTCCAAGAACTTTTTCTACCACATTTAAATAACTGTTAAGTCTACTAACATATTTGCAGGAAATCTCCCTAATATTTATCCAGTTGTTTTACATTTTCTGGTGAATATGTCCCATAGAATTCTGAGATATTTTTCTCTATAAAGGTTCCATTAAACAGTTTTACATTAGAATAAGGAACTGTGATAAACTACCACTAGATATATAATAATATTTTTAAATTACAAACGTAGGAACTTCACAGGAAGATAAGACTGTTTCTGTATCATATGTATCACAGATCAATAAAACAATCTGTGTTCCTACAGATTTCTTGCCACATGCAGAGAATCCTCCTCCAAATTTTAAGAGATAGAACAATGATCTTGAAAGTAGAAGTTTATGTACCCAATTCCAAGGGCATTCAATAATATACTATACTTAAAAATCAGGTCTTTATCATGCTTCCAGAGTACACAACTCTAAACAGATTCAGAAATGAAGAAAGCTAGTGATATCAGGCTTTTAAACCAGATTTGATTTCTTAATGAAAACAGACAGGCTTATACCACATATGGCTTGCAGGGCAACATCTTATCAACATATATTTTTGTCTTATTCGTTCCTGACCAGACTGGAGCTGCCAACACACTCAGCAACTGCAAACTGGCTAGCCACCTATCAAATAACCTGATATGCTCTGATAGATTCAGCTCTGTATTCTAGTCTGAAAAAGAAGAGAGTAGGAAGCAAAGGGCAGGAAGGTATTTGCAGTGCTCCTAGCATTAGTCAGGGTTGATAAATAAAAATCCTTAGCTTTCTCATTTGACTTGTGCACATTTAATGTTGATAGATAAATGGTAGATGGGAAAGTCTTCTCAGATATGACATTTTGTTGTTTTCGATTTGTTTAATCACTCTCTCCTTTTAATGTTTTTCTAAGTGGTCTAGTTTTAGCTGGCAAACAACATTCAAAAATACCTTTTTCAGCCAGTGACTTCAGTGGAATCCAGTTTTTCCCTTTGAGCATTAAGGAATTCATATTTCCTGCCTCTTGGAACCATACAGTCTTTAGAAGGGTTATAAAATCACTTTGTGGACAAGCACAGAAGGAAAACATTCTAAAAGTGCTTTTCTCAGAGAGTAGATTAAAACACATGAAACCAAAGGTGTGGGTAAGCAGTAGAATCTCTTTGTAAATGCTGTGCTACTGTACCAGAGGCCACTTAGGAGAAAAAAAGAAAATAACCCAAGATTGTATTTTTCTCCTCCTTCCTTATTTATAAAGGCTTGGACAGAAACATTCTAGCATGCTCTGATGGAAAAGACTAAAAGTAGTCAGTAGGCAATTTGTCAACAGTGAGCAGCAAGAGCTTTTAAGAATGTAAAAGCAGAGCTCAGTATGGGGACTTAAAGCCAGTTTAAAAATAGAATAATTTTCATTATTTTGTTGAATTCAGCCAATAATTCTTACCATTCACAAATATCTTTTCTTCTTGACACATATTTTCAAAAAGAGCACTAAAAACCACATAACTGACAATTTTTAATCTGCTATTTCACTCCTACAACCAGTTGTCCCAAAACACTTTCTGCTTCCTAAAATAAGATTGCTGTCTTTGTAAATGAGGAGAAAGCGGCGTTAGTTGCTTATTTCAGTTTTAGTAAGCCTTTCAACACTATTTCTCACAGTATCCTCACAGACAAACAAACTAAGGACGTAGAGAGTAGATAAGCAGACAGTGAGGTGAACTGAAAACTGCCAGGCTCAAAGGGTTGTGATTAACAGCCCAAAGCCCAGCTGGAGACCAAGCAACAGTAGTGTCCCACAGGGATTGAAATGGGATCCAAAATACAATTTAACATCTTCGTTAATGACATGGGTGACTCTCAGCAAGTTTGCAGATCATACAAAACTGGGAGAAGTGGTTGATAAACCAGATGGATGTGCTGTTATTCAGAGGCATCTCAACCAGCTGGAGAAATGGGCTGACAGGTACATCTAAAAGTTCAGCGAATGGAACTGCAAAGTGCTGCACCTGGGGAGGACTACACCACAGACACCAGCTAGGCTTGGGGCCAACTAGAAATAAAGCATCTTTTCAGAAAAGGATCTACATGTTCTGGTGGACAAGAATTTGAGCATGAGACAACAGTGCATCCTTGAAGAATATAAGGCCATAACATCTTGGTCTGCATTAGGGAGAGTGTTGTCAGCCCTTCCAGAGATTTACCAGAAATTATTACTGTCCTCTGTAAATGGATATATACCTGCTGTTCTGTGTCCAGTCCTGAACTCCCCAGGACAAGAGAGAAATGAACATACTGGAGCATGACCAGTGAAGGAAAATTAAGATAATGAAGGAATTAGAGCACTTGTTATAACAAGAAAAGACTGAGAAAACTGGAATTATCCTTGTTTATCCTGGAGAATAGAAGGCTAAGGTGGAACCTTACCTGATGGGAAGGGTAAAGAAGATGGAGCTGAAGGTACTACTGACAAGGTTATTGTCAGTATGTGGTGAAAGGACAAGAAGCAACAGGTACAAATCTATATGACGTGTTAATTACCACAAGGTTTACTGAGAAAGACATGCATCACAAACACAAAACTGCTTAGTAATACATTATATTAATTGAGAATAAGATTATACATATATATATATGACTATCACTATGTATAGATTCCCTTCTCAAAATGAAAACTTTAAGAACTGTTGAGAGTGAGGAAAGCAAAAATAAGAACAAAAATAACTGTACTTGTACCATTTGTATGACTGCAAGCAACAGTATCAGGTTGGTTTTTAATACCACTCAGTGAGCTCAAACAAAAACAGGACTGCTTGAGCATGAGATCCTCATCCCAGCCTAACAGGCAAGTAAGATATTCAAGCTGTGAAAAGCAGATGCTACAGTAGAAAATTCAACAACAACCCACCACCACCAACTCATATCTGTGCCACGCACAACCCATCAAGTATGGGAGTCACTGATACATTTTCAAAAAAAAAAACCAAACCTCTTTGACTTTGACTTGAAGTCTTGATTAGATAATCTGCGAATGTTGTAAATGTAAAGAAAAAAAAATAAATCAGACAATTTATCTCATGAATCTATGTAGTATATAGAAGTTATGAGATATTAACAAGCCTCCTTAACTACTTGCATCATCTCTAGCTCATGTAGAAACAGTTGCCCCACTCTAACACATTTTTAAAGCTTGTAATGGAAAATAAAATAAAAAGATAATTTTATACACCTCACCATTCAAGAAGAGGTAATTTTCTTTTTCTTTTCCATTAATGTTGCAGAGTCAAAGAGAGATGGAGAATATTGCCACTGCCAGCTGGAAATTTTCTTCATGATTTTTTTTAGCAAACTTACTTTTCACCTTTGCAACCACCTCAGTCTGATGAGCCGTGACCTGTGACCATTTACGACAGAAATATCAGTAGGTGAGCCAAGCACGTTACTACTATTGTAAAGTTTAAATCACACCTTATCATGGTGGCAGAAGAAGCAATGGTATAATCTCAAATTCTAGGTTAAAACCACTCACTTTACCTATTCGTTCCTAGGACTAGTCCTTATCTTATGTACACTAAGACATCTTTTGCAAGCTTATTTGCTAGATCAGAATGATTTATCAGGTCTGCTTGACTTCTTAATTACTATACTTCTCTTTTTCTGGTGGTTGAGACAGTGGACAGATGAACTAGACAACGACAAAAAAAAAGAAAATGAGTAAAAGGAGGACAATATTTCAAGAGTAAGTTCAACAGGATAAAAAAATCAAGTGGTTCTAATGAAGGTCTTTGGGGCAAGGAAGAGAGAGAAAGGCTGAGAAAGGAATAGTAGAGATAATGGTCATGAGAGAGATCAGGTGGAGGGCTAAAATCAGTGAGGCATGAGATTGGATTAGGAGGATACCAGATTAGAATCAGTGATGAGGAGAGGGAAGGCAAGACACAGGGAAGAGGAAAATTACTTAAAATTTTATTTATTTTCTCTTAAAAGATGCTTAGCTCTTCTGCAAAGAGAAAAACACATTCATTTTTCAAATCTTCTTCGTGTCCTGCCTCTACCTCATGAAATAACAAAGTGTTTGGGCTCGGAATTTGGCAACGCATTTAAGAATAGACAAAGCAAGATCACCCAATTTGATTTTTCCACAAAGTTGAGAAAAACAAGGAACAGAAGATAGTTATGAGAGGTGAATTTTCAGTGGCTTTGGCAAGGCGACTTATAATGAAGAGGGAGTTAAGATCAGCAGATTCACTGATTAACTATAGGAGAAAATGGCTATGTTAAAGATTGATGAAGACTGGGCTATTAAAGGAGGTCAGAGTGAAAAAAAACTCTAATAGTGAAGAGCTAGTGGTGGCAGGAGCTCAATAAAAGGATGAGAAAAGATTTAGAAGATAGAATTTGAAAGAATTAGAATTGGAAGTGCTAGGTAACAAAAAGTTTAGTAAACAGTGCTTTCAGTAATCAGGAGAAGTAATTCTCAGATGAAAATAAAGAGATTAAATTAAGGAAACAACACACATCAGATCTGATTGGTCATCTACTTGGAAATTAAAAATTACTAAGCAGTCAACATATGAGTTAATGAAGAAAAAAAAAAAAAAAAGATAACCAGGAATAAAAATCAAAGATTTTTTTTACTCTATGCTTCTACTGAGGTTTAAAATAGTTTCAAGTTGCTGTTACGTAGTTTCTAAAACCTAGAGAGTTAAAAAGAGATTACACAAGATCACAGTGACAGATGGAGATGTCAACACAGATGATATAATGCCTTAATGTCATTAACTGAAGAGTAAGTCTTATTTGAATGAAAACTTTGCAGCAGATGATACTTTGATTATTGCAGACAATCCAAAGTGTTGCTGTACTATAATTTATAATTTTTATTGATCAGTGGAAAATTTAGTAGTCTATATCTATATTTTCTTTCCTGGTGATACCTCTAAATTTCTAGTATCTTTTGCAATATTTACAACTGCTGCCTCACAGAGAAACCTTTATCTTCAATGTGCTTAATTTGTTGGAAGCACAAGAGACCTTTGTTTGGCTGTCTTAGATTATGAACTGAACATAAGAAGATGAAGTGAAAAACTGACATAAGATAATGAGTCAGACACTAAAGATAAATCCTGCAGTGACTGAACTGGAATTAAAGTGAAAATTATATTTCAAAAGTAAAACAGCAGATATTCTAATCCCTTGCAGATCACAAACTTCCTTTCCTCAGAAAATCAGGAATCCTGAACATCTGTGCAATTCTTTATGCACTGAAAGAGTAAGTTTCATACACTTCCAGCACTACTCAATCAGATTGCAGACAAACTGATGCACCGTATTTATTCTTCAAAGGAGTCTAAAACTATTTTTAAGTGCTAGAGAATATTAGCATTCACTTAAAATAAATAATATATTATATTTTTGTGTAGCTTTTTTTTTTTTTCCTTTCTTAGCTCATCTTATAAAGCGCTGATGTCCCTACAACAAATGTAACTCTTGGATATGTATTCTTGTAATTCTTATATGGATTTTGAAGAACATCTTTGGTCATCATTTTCCAAAGTACAAAAGGTTTTACCAAATCACTTCACTCCAGTGGTTCATTTAGAGCATTCTGTCCACTGAAATTGGTTTTTCTGGGTCATGTTATCATACTCATAGAGTTACAGGTATTCATTTCATGGTTCCCTTTAAGCTGGAAGCACAAGTTTCCTCTACACATCCAGCCTTTATGTCTTGGAAGCCTAATCCTTGTTGGAATTAATTTAGGGAGGTGTTCACAAGGACAAGCTGTGATTCAATGGACTTTTTTTGTTAATCCTCACTCGGGTGATTGGAGAAAGGGAAGGTCATTCAGAACGTTGTTCAAAAGAGATACTAAACTGTAGGAGTTCAGAGTTGTTTAACTAGCTGAGGTGCCAGCCAAATGTGTTCTGAAAGGAGGATGTAAGATTTGGTCTCACTTCTCGCTTTCTCTGGTTGAGTGCTATAAACTCTTGGAATAGTTCACAAGGTTAGTTTGACCTCCTGCTTCTAAGCATCCAAAGAAAACAACAACACACTGTTCTACCTAGCATGCTGAAGTTGAAGAGGAACTAAAGAACAAGTGTGAAACCTACTATATGCTTTATTCAATTTTATGTTCCATAGAAGCAGTTACGTGTGAAGATGTGTGAGATTTTTAGTCTGTTTGTTTTAAATGCAGTGTTTCAGGAATGTAGCTTAGTTTCTTGCAGATATATTATGGGGTTTGGGAATATGCACAGTTTTTAATTGCTCTTAATGATTTATAGCTGCTTGCAAATCACCTCTTTTTTTCACTCTTGGCTTCATGGTGCCTAGCTGATTATATGTCACTTTCCAAACTGAGTAGTGAACCTATTTAGAGAAGGAAAGAATGAACAGCAAATAACCCTGCTTGTCAACAACTGTCTTTGCTTGTGTGTTAATACAAAGAAGAGCCATTTTTAAAAACTTTAACAAAATCCTGATCTCCTCAGTTTTGTAAGACAGTCTATTGCAAGAAAATCTGAACGAAAGAAGCATGAATTCTGACCTACCTTCCATGTATGAGACTTTCCAAAGAAATGACAGAATAGCCAGGATAACTTATATGGCAACACTATATCAAATGTTTTGTGAGGGATATTTCCACAGCCCTAGGCTGTGTCCTTTGTGATGGTAACCTGGTAAATATGATTGAAAATACCGGCCACTACTAATTGCACAGGAGTCCTCCTAACACAGTAAAACATTTTACTGAGTGCTCACTTCTAGGAAGGAATACCAAATAAGAAAGCAGAAGTTATGAAGACCTTAATTCTTATTTGATAGTGTTCAAATATGAGTTATGATATCACAATGAAATCCTCAATGAATATTTGCAGGGGCAAATAATTTTGCCTTTTTTTTTATATCAGGAGCTTTAGCAAGAAAATACAGGTAAGAATTAAAAGAATATGTACTAACTATACTGTAACTCTTAGGTATCTCAAAGTTATTGTCTATGATGATTCTAGAAAGAATAGAAAACTGAAAGAGGATAATATTAGGCCTCACTAACTCTTTTACAGTTCATTCATTTATTAGTGATGTTACTACCCCATGAAACTGCATTCTTTTCTCATCAGACTGAGCAACAAACATCACAGCATTGACTTATCAGGATATTTTAACTTTGTCAAAAGGGAAAACTTAGAATTTTTGATAAATCTTACCTTTTTCATTGATAAAAAAGGAAATGGCAGTCCATGCACTGCACTGACCAGCACTAACTGCTTATGTTGTATGAAGTCTTACCATATTCTTATTGAAGCTTAATGACTATAATATTACCTTGTAAAGTAGTCATATAAGTTTGGGTTTATTTGCTCTAGTTTTAATTGATAATGACATTAACAGTGGTTTTATAAGAAATTTTAGGCTGAGTTCAAGAAAGTATAACAGATGTATGGCTCAAAGGTTATATTTCCCCCAGACATAAAATAAAAGTGTTTAAAAGGCAGACAGATGACTTCTGTACTAAACATAAAAAAGTTTCTAACTCTTCATAGATTAGGGTGATCAGTAATAGTTTGTGTCAAGTAATAATAAAATATCTGCAGAAACCTGCTCTGGCTCCATGGGGAGGTTTCTTTTAGCTTCAAGTCCAGGTGCTGGACCCTTGACAGGAGATTCAGGCTTATGGGGAACAGCAGAGAGAGATGTAGCCCCTATTACATCATTCAGCACAGCTGAGTCCTGCTAGGATGATTGCTGCCTAGCTCTGGTGCTGAAGGGAGCTCCTGAGTCATCTCCACAGACTTGGTTTTCCAATGGAATTGCACTCTGGTCACCAGCTGGAGGAGCTTCAGGGAGAGGTGAGCAGGCTGTGTGGGGAAAGTGAAGGGATTGACAGCATTTGTGTAGAAAATCTGCAAAGACAAAAGCCATGCAAAGCAAGTGTAAAAGAAGAATGGCTTTAGGGGGTGTTTCAGATGTCAATAGATATCAGTGCATATATCCTGGGGAATGACCAGGGGGAATCATAGGTCTGTGTATGGCCATGGAAGTTTTACCTTGCTGAGATTGTGCAGACATGGGCATTTAATTCATTATTGGAGTTAAAGGAGGAATGTGGGATCTTTCAGAAAGATAGAATGGGTGGGCATGGAGGAAGGGTTGCATTCTTTGTAGACAGGTAGCTTCAATGCATGGAGCTTTCCACTGTGTCAAGCGGCAGAAAAGTGGAGAGCTTCTGGGCAAGGAACAGAGGAAAGATCAAGTGCAGGTATCAGGTGTCTGCCATGGATGTGGTCAAGAAGACCAGCCAGATGAAGCCTTTTTTCAGCAGATGAAGACCTCAGAGTCACATGCCCTGGTGCTCATGAGTGACTAAACACACTTTCTGATGAAAGGGCAATAGAGATTTCTGGAATATGATTAAAAAATGCAGATATTGTATCTGTTCTGAAGAAGAAGAAGAAGGAAGAACTATGGAACTGCAGAACTCACCTGTTTTCTATCTCCTGTGAGTCTCTGTGGGAAGTCATTTCTAAGTTCCATGATGTTCAATTATAATACAGAACTATTAAAAATTTGGAAACATAATTTGAAGAAATGAACATTGTTTCTGTATTTCAGAAGAGAAATTAAAGAATTAGGTTAAAGAATTTTCATTAGAGGAAAGAAAATATTTTTCTGAAATAATGATGAATGACAGCTAAGGAGAAAATTAAAACTAGATGGTAAAGTGTTGAGTAATAGTAGAGTAAATAATTAGAGTATCTGCAGGGTTTTTCCAAAAGAATACATTACTGATGCTTGTTTATTACTAAAAATAATTATTATTCTGTTTCCTACTATTTATTGTCATGATAAATTTTTGGAACCTTTGAAAAATTGTGATCATGCGTAATGTTATACTACATATATGTACACCCTTCCTAAAAGAATAATTATGGTTGAATTCAACAATTGTATTATCTAGGTAACATTTTAATTCAGTTACTGCTATGTGTTACTTTTCATAAAGTTTCAAATGGATGAACATTCAAATTTTATCTGAAACACAATTTTAAAACTGCCATATTTGCTTATCTAAGGAAAAAAGTGAAAGGAATTTTCAACTATGGTAGAATAGCTATTCATTCTTGTATTATTCATGTATGCATTTAAATGTGAGCTTTTGAAAAATAAATTATTTTAAAAATGTTTTTTCTTTTAAGACTTTTTATACCACCTATAATATGAATTTTTTGTTCTTTGGTCAATGAGTATCACTTGCCTCTTCCTTAGCAGGATGTGTTGCTACTACACATTATCTGCCAAACGATCTGGCACATTTCCAGTTTCAGGGAGACCCAAAATCTGCTAGTTAATTTTTGTGGAATTGGCACCTATGCATGTCTGCCTGTAAAAATATGATTGCTTCCTTCCTTCATTTATTTATTTCCTGACTTTAATAGTTTTGGTTAAAACATTAGTCCAAGTGCTAGAGAAGTTATTGCTGGAAATAAAAACTCTGTGACCTAGAGATTCAAAATGTCAAGAGGGCGGGTATTTTTATGTAATCGGAAGAGAACTCTTCCTTTACTTTTAGTGTACGTATTCCTACCCTGATAGTTTACAAAATAATTTGTATTTTTAGAGAATAAAATGCAATGTGATGGTGAGATTATTGTATAAAAGACACCAGTATCAACTAAAATAAAATCTTTGTCTCATAGAAAAAAAATTAACAAAGTTTACCTTATTTTAATACTATGAAGTCATAGTCGTAGTAGGGATGAGCACTGCAGAGTTCTTGAAGATTATTAGTAATATGATCACATGCAGGCATGGGTGAAGTAGGTGGCTGTCTGGGTGGGCAGGTCATTTACTTCTCCAGGTGGTACCAAGAGTGATACTTGGGATTAACTCCTGCCTATGAAGCATGGAGACAAAGGAAAAGCAGGATCTGACTAGTCAGATAATCTATACCTTATTGTGTCTCTCTCTGCAAGGATAGGCCCAGTGCAAGTCTTTTGCCTCTTTAGCTCTGTAGCTGCAATCTAAAAGAGTTTGTGGGGCCTGTTGAGCAAGAACAATAAAAATTGGGCAGTAGTGAAAAAGGAAGACCACAGTCAGAGAAGATGAGAGGGCTTGTAGAGAGTTTGAGCAAGAAAAATATGAAAGTCCTGAGCTCTACAGGGGCAGAGGAATTGGTAGGGGAAAGGAGATACTACTCCACACTAAATTCCTCCTAAACCCTGTCCTCAGAGAAGTCTGTCATGGCTCTTCTCATGTCTGGATATCTTCTGGCAAAGTTACCTCCTGATTTGTGAAGAATCATAGAATGATTTGGGTTGGAGTGGTCCTCTAAAGATCATCTAGTGCTAGACCAACCCCTCTACAACAAGTAGAGATATCTTCAACTAGATCAGATCGCTCAGAGCCCTGTCCAACCTGACCTTGAATGTTTCCAGGGATGGGGCATCTACAGCACTGGATGACATGAAAGCGTGCATTTAATTCAATAAGTTCTGTAAAACTTGTAGCTATTTAAAGTGGGAAGTTATCGCAAGTAGGATAAAGGGTTACTGGTAGTTACACATTAGAATGTGACTGCTGCCCTGTAAATATAAAACAATTATAAAAAAGAATTCAAATGATTTTTAAATAGTACTAGACCCTGTTCCAAGCGCAGACTCATGTCACTGCTGAAATAAAGGTAAATGAAAGGGCCATTTTGATCCAGGGTTTCCCACAGCTATTTCACAAAGGCTTGTGAATGACAGAAAGTAAATCATGCTGTTAGGAAGCAGCAGACAATAAGAGTAGGCCCTGGGGACCTGACCCTGATAAACTTGCTAAATTGAATTCCTCTGTCTGTGAATAGGAATTTTGTCTCCTTTTTTTTATTCATTCAGTGTTTGATGAAGTCAAGAATAGTTTTTAATATATCGTTAGTAAATAATCAACACTATCACTTCACATTTATTCAGTGATCACTTCCTTTTCTAAACTGGAAATATCCATGGTACAAAATTTTTAGTTGACATCCCAAATCAAGAGGAATAATACTTCTCTTAAAATCATGATGCTTGTATCATGCCAGAATCTTTAAATTACTGTCCGGTCTGTGTGTGCTATTTCCTTACAAGTTCCACAGTGTTCTGATGTTACAGTATTTTGAATAAGAGATGGAAACATAAATCTTTTAATCTGTTACACCAGTAATTAATTAGTTATTAATAAATTCTGCTGTCTGACAGGGGAAATCTCATAGAGGTATGATATAGTTTTCTTTTTCATTAGGGTTACAAGGTCCATGCCTCTATTTGACACTGAAATGCACATTTTCCCTGATCTATGGCAATCTTGTATGCATGTTTTCCATTATTCACCAAATGTCCTATTGTATATGTGCCTTTTTTTCACAGGATCAAGGTTTTAGATCATACTCCTTGCAGTGCCTCTTTCTTTTTTTTTTCTTTTTACCTCACTTCCATAAGTTCCGACTCTTAAAGAGTACAAGTGTGGAAAGAAACTGACTTCCTCATAGGTCATGACCTTTCATGCATAATATAAATTCACATATTATGGTTATAGTGTAGCTATAGTCATTCAAAAGTACTGCAGAGAGCTATTTGACACTATTGTATATAGAGTCAGGGCAAAGGGAGTTGAGCTACAAAGAGAACCAACTGTTTTTATTAATGCACAATTTCATAACTAATCATTTTGTTGGAGCATAATATACATCTTGGGAACTGATATATTTGTGTTAGACGTTTGTAAATCTAACTAAGCATAAACACTTGACTTCAAAGCATTCCTGTGGGGGAATGATCGTATTTTAACAACGTGCCTGAAAAGATTCCTCTTTTTGTTTGAGATAGTTATACCTGCGGGAAGAAGTGTATTACAAGGTATACTCCTGAATACTAGTAGAGATGAACATACCTCGTTTTGGCTGGCTAAAAATCAGGAGATTAGGCAAACATAGTCTAGCAATGAATACTTCAGGGACCTGCATTTTGTTATGAAGCAGCACTAGAAAACTTGTTTTGCAAATAAAACAAAAAAATACTCTAAAATTTCAGCTTTTGCGTTCTCACTAGATACTGAAATTGATAACAGCATCTTCAAGGCCCATATGCATCATCATGTGCATTGTCCAAGACACGGTAAATGATGCATACACATATAGCCCACGGGAAGAGAGAAAGTCATTAACTTGGAAGTTTTCTATAGTCCTCTTACACTGAAGTTAACAAATGTTACCTACTCATTCTGGTGAAGCCTGCACACTGGGTTAGTTGGTATGTTCATCTGACAAACAGAAATGTAATAATCCTCAAATTTACTAGAGGTGCTAAACTGGACTGTTATATATAGACGCTATCAAGTAGCATTCTTAGCTTGGAAGCTGACCTTGCAATCCCATCAATTTTAGTAACAATTTGCTAATACTAAATCATCTATTTTGGAGAATGTGCTGGATATGTGGAACTACGGGAAGAATGGCTATTGGCAACTCTTCTGAGCTGGGTTCAGAAGTTTGGCTAAAGCTGTCTTGGTGTACCCCACTTTTGCTATGAGACTGATGTGGAGGAAGAATTGAACTTGTGCAGTTGATTTGCACACTGAGGTGTGCCTTTGGTTGGCTCTGGGACCATGTTGTAATGGTCTGTAGGAGCACAGGCAAATATGCCTTAAAATAAGTTGATTTATGAACTCCTGTTTCAAGGTTCTGGAGATGACCACATTAATGTATTCAAAAGAAGAGATAAAGAGATAAAGTGATTTTGTGAATATGTGATACAGCCTGGTGAATAGGAGAGGGGGATAAAGCTCTGCAGCTAAGAATTAATGATACTGGAAAGCAGTTCACTACTTACAGGGGCAAATCAAAGAGTAAGGGACAGTCATTTGAATACGTCACCATTTGGGTACAGTCTGGAAGTATAAGGCAAATTTACGCCCAAAAGAATTCCAGTGTATTAAACCACTCCTGTTAACTCTGTGCAAAGCTGACCATGTGAAAAATGCAGAAGAAATAATGAGCTATTCAGTTTAAGAATCTGATCTCTGATGTTGTCTTTCAGTTAACTCTTGAAACTTTTCTTTTTGCTAATATTTTGTCTTCATAACACAGGGAAATGTACAGGGATTCTCCAGAAAAATATATGTTATCTGATGCTGGTCTACTTTATGTCAGTACTTACTTGATTAAGTGCCGTAATGCAATCAAACCAGATTGATTTGAATTTCTATTCTATTTAAGAATTTATAAGTCTGTCATGATAATATCAGGGATCTTCATTAATAAGATACTGACTTTAAAAACTTAAGTTTTTCCATTAGTTCATTAAGTCCAAAATTTATACCAGTGCATTTTTCTACATCTCTGCTAATGCTAGCTTAGCATTTCTGTTTGCAATACAAAAACAATTATTTTTGAGACAGTGAGAGAATCTGCAAAGGAACTGCTGTCTTTTATTTCTATTAAGCTATATGCAAAGACTTCACTATTATGAGAGAGACATTTAGCTCCAAAAAAAAAAAAAAAAAAAAAAAAAAGCAAGATTCTACTCATTCTATTCAAGCCTACTGTTTGAGCAAGTTAAAACTGAAAATACAAAGTTAGAGATAGTATTACCTGGCTATGCTAGGTGGCTACTATGGTTCCTACTCTAATATCATCAAAGACAATAAATCCTTTCCAAATGCAACTATACCTTGATACTATCAATGGTTGTGGGACCCCACCACTCAGAGGTGTTCTCTCCATCCTGGTGAATTTTTCAGTCATCTTCTAACCACAGGGCTTCTAAAGCTGCTCTTTGAATATAAGTGCAGGATCTTGTTCTCCTGTTCACAGTCCATGACAAACCATCGTCCATATCTGTAGTATTAGTAATATCCAGAAAATTAATAAAAGGTATTTTAATATCTATGACTTCTGGTTTATAAGGCTTAAATGTCAAACAGTAAATAGAAAGATACCTTGTACAACAACTACAGTGTTATTGGAATAAATTAAAACATGTTATTTATAAAATGGAGAACAATTGAAGCCATGAGGTGACAATAATCTCTGCTGAAGAAATTGTTTCTTTGGGGATACATTCTGCTGAATTTGCAGTGTTCTGTGAATTTAGAGTCTGAGAACAAAAATCTGCTATTCCTAATTCTAAGATATTCCCCTTTAGTCACTCCCTTGTTACTCCTATTCTTAATGTTCACTGCAGCAGGTCCAAAATTTTCATTGTTATAAATTCTAACACAAAACCCAAATCCATTTATCCCTGCTATTTCCATCTTTATGAGCTTTACTGATTCTACCTTTCAATTGCTAACAGATGGTTCTATGCTGTAGCCCAGCAACTACCAAATACTTTTTTCATATCAGATTTTACTGGGAAGTGCAAAAACATCTCCAGAATTACCAAAAATTTCTCAATATAACAGAATCTCTTCTAAGGCCTACAGGTGTTAAAATGTATTGATAAGTTTTATACTATTTTCATGGCTTATTCATACAAATATCTCAAAAGACTCAGAACTGGCATTAACATATAAGCCAATAACATTCATAGCTGTTTATTACTGATTTCTCATTTCAGTGATTATTTTGTCTGGAAAATCAGTTCATATTGGTCTTTACTCATGGCTGTAAAGAGTCAGACTTTTGATTTGCCTCACTTTCCAGTAGTGGTAGGATCTAATTCTCTTTTGAAGAGAGCAGTTGTGATTGGAAATTCCATTTAGTGAAGGGAATGTGCTGGAAACAGGCTGCCAAGTGAACTTTATGGTAGCCCTTGATAAAACATGGCTTCTTTTTCAGTCAGACCATAAACTGCATGTATGACAATCTCTCATGGGCAAGTACATAATGTTCCATAAGTCACTGGATTTTGCAGCTTGAATGAGTCGAAGCACAGTTCTTGCCTCATGAACTAAATTAGGAACAACATGATTTTATTTTAAAAAATAGGAAACTCATGGAATGATATTCAGAACTCCGATGAAGCCCTTATAAAATCTGCAAAAAAACATGGAAGAAAATTAACTACTCTTTTACATGCTCCCATGTAAATCAGCCACTGGACATCAGGGTTTGGGGTGGTCCATTTAGCCTGTCTTTATCTACCTAATCTATCCATTATACAATCAAGCTAACAAAAACATATCTGGTCAGCAAGTGGTCAGCATGGAGAGGCAGCAAGTGGCACTCAACCATGTCTTAATTCTAACTCCCTCCAAGGATGTATCAAAATACTCAAAAAAAGTTCTAAAAAAATATTGTGCAGTTGAAGGGTCAATAGTTGGTGGATTAGCACTTAATTCCCTGGAACAGGGATATAGGAATGAGCTCATTAACAATAATATTTATTCCTGGAACAGGGTATAGAGACAGCTACTCTCCTGCTGCTCAGTTTTGCTTCTCTTCTGCAGTAATTCCCCTAGCCCTTACATTCAAGTTCCTTGGACCGTGGTGTCATCTGGCAGTAGTTGCACCTTTTGCAGCTGTTTCTGGATGTGCCACACACAGATCCAGCCAGCACACTGTGCGCTTGTGCCCTCTCCCAGGTCCAGTTCTATTGTTGGGATAATGCACGTTCCCAGATGTTTGTTGCTTCTCTTCATCCATTTCCCAGCCCTTCTCTTCTGCATCAATGTACTGCTGGAAGGCATTTTGTGAGCTCTTTGCAATCTCTTTGCGCAAAGTCTTTCAGATTAATGCTATTTTCCTCATCGAATTGAGCTGACCTTAGTCATTTTGTCAGCATCTCTCCTTAAAATTCTTCAAAGAAATGTGAGTCCAACATATTCCACCTAGCACAAAGATTAGAAAAATAAATACCTTAAAATCAAAATTTATGTACAAATGATTTTGTTGATTATTTTACATGCCCTTTAAACTACTAACTGAAAATGAGTTAAGGATTGGTTATATGGTCAAATGCTAATTTGCAGACTGATACACATTTTTACCTCAGAAATCTAAATAATTCGTCATCATCAGAGAAAGACTAATACCTTCCAATATTAGCATCTTTCCTATTGGATCTTCCAGAATTTTGAGAGAATTTATTTTATGGAGATAACAAAATGTAATTATTCACCAATTTTTAAATTAAGAACCCCTAGTATTCATTTGTTTCAAATGAAAACTGTATGTCAGCAGTTGATCTAAAATTAAAACCTTTTCTTCTTCGAGCAACTACATTTTTGCTATCTGTAAATTGTTCTAAAGTGTTGACAAATAGGGGCTAGGAGCAGTATTCCCACTAAGAGTTCATACAATTGCAATACCTTATGAGTAAGTTTCTTCAGGTGCCATTTGTAGTCTCAATATGTCATCTTCCTTTATATCAAGCACCATTTTTAAACCAAATTTCTGCATCTTCTGCCTTGAAAAATCAAATTGTTTTGATAACAGTTTCATATATGTAGAAGACATAAAAGGAGATTATTCTGCAGTAAATTTTCACGTGTCCATTTGTGTGGTCCATTTCTGCTTTTCTCTCTCTGCTGGCAAAGACCAGTTATGCAATGAAGAGAAAGCTCCCAAAATTAAGTCTCCTTGGCTTTGTGTGTGGAGGAGAAAAATGGCTTGCTGAGAAGAGTAGTTTTTACCTCTCTGAAGAAGTCACAGGGGGCAGTCGACCACATCACATTTTAGTCATGTATGTTAAGCAGCTCACTTTGGGAGATTACTTGGTGTTGTACTACAAAGAGGAAGGAATGAACAAGTGAGTAAGATCTGAAGTCTGGAAAATGCTGAATGCAACTCAGTGAAGTTCAGAAAGGTAGACAGAAAGTAGCTCTGTTTTTGAACAATCAGTGACTCTAAAATCAAAGAAATATGTAGCCCATATAGAAATGAAATATGACTTCAAGGATAAATTGGGTTAGTTAGAGAGAAGAAATCTCTCATATTTGTGAACTATACATATTTTTAATAGTAGGAAATTGTATGTATTTAGAAAAGACATCAAGACATGAAATTCAAAAGCTTTCAAAACATTTAACAAATATAATATCCAATTGATAATACAATTTCAATGGAATGAAGAGTATTAGCTACAGTTAGATATGACTGAGAAACAAAAGTATTTGCCACGTAGATCTGATGAGCCTAATTATCTAAACCAGAGCCATAGAAATAAACACAGGGAAGTTCATGTGCAAACAGTCAAAAGAAGGCAGGCATATGGGTAATATACTTAAATATCGAAAAACTCTAAACACATATCATGTGTTCTCATAACATATCACATCAGAAGGCTTCAAATACCAGCAGTCTGCACTGCTTCAAGAAAATATGACAATAAAATAATTGTTTTGGAGGTGGCCATCACAGGAACAGGAAAATCATGTCTCTCCCTGCCCTTACCTTCAAAAAATCACTTTGCTTTCCTCTAACTGAACAGTCCCTTTGACTAAGACAGATTCTTCCCTACATAACACTGACACAATCAGTTCAAGAGCTGAAAGACAGAATTTAACAACTTTGTGGAGAAGGGGTCTGAGGGTTTTCTGATCTTCTGAATCTGAGTTGCCTGTCACCCTACCTATGTCTGGACTGCTGTGAGAATGGCACAGTATGTTGTCAGGTTAGCAAGGTTACCAAGTTGATTTTAATATTCATTGATGTGTAAAATTAGAGAGTTCAACTCTGTTGAAGTTTGAACTGTAATGTAGTTCCTGTAATGGAAACAATTAGAAAAGAAAAACACAAGACAAGAAAACACAATTCCAGACTATATTTATCAATTCATGGCTATTTGAAGAGCCTCTAATCATTTTGGCTAAAAGTGAGGCTGGCCATTTAACCTCTCCTCTCTTCTGGCTTCTCCTATGACACAAAAAGCCCTGAGAGCTGCCTATTTCCTCTTTCTGGTATTAAGAGGTGGATTTTCTTCTCCTTATTATGCAACCCATATGAGGGGCAGACAGCTGTGCTTTTCAAGCCTTCAAACTCTGCTTCCACTCCCCAACTTGCCCAATTTTCCTATTCTGTTTGCTTAACTTAGATTATTTGTTCCTTATTGCCTGCTGCCTCCACAACCAGTTAATGAAGAATCAAGAGTTAGACTACATGGCCCCAAAGGCACCTTCCAACTTCATGTGCCCTGAAAACATCAATACATTTCACACCTTGAAAAACTGTGCTTATAGTAATCTTACTAAACTTTAAAATATGGAAAAATGACATAGTTAACAAGTCCTTGTTGGCAGTAATTGCACCTTGTTACTTCTTGCAAGTCCTTGTTACTTCTGTAACACAGAAGCAGTTGAAACTAGATTTCTGAATATAACAAATCTGGCAAGCATCTTGTTTGAATGATACTGAACCCACCAAGGGCTGGCCTATTTCATTTATGGATATGCATATTGTCCTAAATTTCGCCATGGACACTTACATCTCCTGTCCAGTTTGTTTGCCTGAGGAAACAGAAAATCAAAGGTGGATTATAACTGAATCAAACCAGCTTACTGTTCTATCCTTAGGAAAATGCACATTTCCTCTATAGATGGAATTTGAAAACAAGCTATACTTGACCCTTTGACAAAAATTTTTCACAGTATGAAGCATGGTGCTCTTTTCCTCCTAGAGTATAGTAATCCTATCTTTCCTGTGTAACAATTGTGCAGCCAAATGGTAAGCTTATAAAAAAAATCGTCCAAAATTACATGCAGCTTCACACTTTGAGTAAATACTAAAAGAGTTTTTTTTATACTGTATAGAACATATTCTGGATTTTTTTTTCTGCCATTAAAAATCCGTATGTTAACTGCTTATTCTTTCTAAATCTGAACACCTGTCCAAAATTTTACTTTATAGATTCATAGTGTGCTTGTACTATTTGGGAATATTGTGCCAATTTCACCTGTATACACATCCATTTCCCCTGAACCACACCCTTAGCCTTTTAGAAAAGACAGTTATTAACTGCAGCACTGAAACACGGTATTTACTCACACCCCACGTCAAGAATATACAGCTCAAGTCTATGGAAAGAAATATGGAGTCTTTGTTTCTATAGGTGACTGGACTGTCCCTTCATATCAGTTGTGTTACTGAGGGCTGCAGATATCACGTTTGATCCAGATAGTTTTATTTTTCTTTTGCCGTCTATTAAACTCACTAGGCAGACTTCATGCCAGCTGTTGCCTTACAAAAAGTTCAGAATGTAGCTTTTTGGGCTTCCAGGAATGAATACATTTTTTCAAAAATCTGTTTATTGCAATGTGCTAGCTGGATCTCTGTGCTCCTTCAAAAGCAGACAGCCACCACACACTATGGAAGAAGAGGAAAAACTCCCTTTCTTCTAACCAGGATTCTTCAAGTTCTTCTTGCAGATATCCTACTTTAACAGATGCTCAATCCCCAAAACATTGCATAAACATTGCAAGGTGGGTTTGCAGAGTCATGTCTGCTTAGCATAAATAGATGAGACAGTCTCATGTCTAAAAGGCTATAAATGCATGTCACAGGAGAAAAGAACTTCATGGATTCATGCCAGTGGCAAAAGAATTTTGAATCAAGCAGCATAACAGCAAGCTATATAATGTTTTGTTTTATTAACAGTTCCCCTTCCTTCAGGTGTTAAGTGTGTAACTAAAGGGAGATAAATCATTTTGTCTACGATACTTCTACATCACTTTGCAACAGTACCTTAAGCCTTTGATCAAAAGGCATGTGAGAGCATTTTGCACGCAAACATGGTTCTCTTTTTTCTTTTTCAACACTAAAATAAAAAGATATATTTATTTTAATCCAACTACCCTCAGTGTTCACTCTCCAATCTCCTGAGTGTTTCAAAGCTGCATTTGAAACTTGTGAATTAGCCACACTACATGTGAAGGACAGTTTCCTGATGGTGGGAAAGAGTCTCAAAGAATGAGAACTCTCATTTAAGTGGTGCTGCAGGGTGTTAAGCTCCATAGGAGTTTGAACATGTCAGAAGTGTCAGGTACTTTATATTCATGGACAATTTCACAAAGGAGTTGATGGTGCTGTCCTCACGTTAGGAAAGGCAATAGGAATCACATGATTACTGGTTTAAAGATTCAAAGAACTGGGCCTGTCATTTTGGTTGCTACAGAGCTATTAGTAATGAACTGTTTTAAGGCAAACAATCTTGTCAGTATTTGCTATTAAATTGTTTAATAAAGAACACTTTGAGCTTTTACTCAAGGACTGTAATGTTCTCAAAACACTGACAATTTGCATGAAAGCCTTGCAGCAATATGCTAAGTTGATATAACTTAAAACATCTGTCACAGAATTTATCCCTGGGTGATTAACTAGAGTTGGCGTGGTGGAAAGAAACAGATTTGCCACTCACCTATAGAAACCTGTTGCAGGGAAATAACTGCTGAGCTTCACTTCTTAATATTTTTCTGAACGTCAAAGGCAGTACTTTGTTTCATTAAAATGAAAAGAATGCTGGATATCCTGTATGTTAACAGAGAAAATTACAAGCGGGTTTCTAGCACCTCTTTCTTTTAAATTTCATTTGCAAGTCTGTAATATCATATGAAGTAATGTGCAGTCTATTAAAAGCTACAAGGTATTCCAGGTTAGGGCTTATTCATAATCTCTGAGTGAAGCTCTCCCACTTGGTGTAAAACACCTAACACACGACACCAGCAACTCTGGATGTTACATCACTGAATAAGGTTGATTTTTCTCTGTGCAGTCACTCCACCTCTAAATGGAACAGTTTCAAACAAAAGAGCTGGGAAACCCTGTCCACATAACTAACATTGCCCTCTAACTCGGCAATGAGAAGTATGAATTTGGCAATGAGGATGAATCATCCCAAGAAGTTGAAGGATTTCAGAGTGGACCTTAGAGTGATCAGAACTGACCTAATAGGCTATATTTTTCTCTGCTGCTGTGTTTTATTTGGGAATAGCATTATATGCTTATCTAACAGAATGCCTGTCTTCCCTATGGGGTCCAGAGAAACATAAATCTACCCGACACATTAGCTGAAGACATCACAGAGTTCCTCTGCCAGCTCTCTGAGCTCACAGACACAAGCCAGCTGTGGCCTGGAAGCTATAGATCCAATTTAGCATGGCTTTGTGCCCAAACTAAAACATCTTGCCTCAACAGAGCTATGTTAATGCCTAGATGGCTTCTGGACTGCAACAGGCAAGCATGGCCCACTGCAGTATGGGCAGGATGAGATCCTTTTCCTGTGTGAGACACCTTAGTTTGCAAGTCCCTCAGCTGTTTAAGCTAATGGACTTCACCAGTTCTGTCAAGATTTCAAGAGTACTGCACATGCCAAGCAATAGATGGACAGAAAACCCTGGGAATTTTCTTCTGTAAACTCTAACACTTTGAGAAATTTAGTCTTCCCCAGGCAAAGGAAAGGTTTGGGATGTCAGGTAAGTGTTTAG
Organism: Platyrinchus mystaceus; assembly: GCA_035041135.1. Lineage (NCBI taxonomy): Eukaryota > Metazoa > Chordata > Aves > Passeriformes > Tyrannidae > Platyrinchus > Platyrinchus mystaceus. The sequence goes on from JAWWLV010000088.1 coordinate 112,138,896, forward strand.
GTCTAGAGACTCTTTGTGCCTTTCATCCACAGTCTTGTGAAGCAGCTGAATAACTTTAAAGGCACATTAATGTATTATAACCTTGAATAGAATTTACACTAAATATTCTGTTTATACAGTGTATAAACTAGTGTATTCTGCTCAGCCTAATTAGGATATTAATGATGCAAATTTAGAGAAGATGTCAAACTTTTAGACAAAACAAAAACTGGTTTATTTCCATCCAGTGTGTACAATTATTGCATATAATTCAGAGACTGTGTGTGGTAGAAATAGTTTTGGTTTTCAGAATCTTCCCAGACAGGACAAGCTGACATTTCCTATGTTGTCTAAATAATTCTGAATAAAAAGTACATGTGTGTGAGATTTTCCTTTGATTTAAAAAAAAAAAAAAAAAAAAAATCATTAATCCAAGAAACTATCCTAGTCACATGACTGACCAGAATTAAGTGTTTAACTTTTTGTTTGGTTGGTTTTTTGCTTGGACAGTTCTACTGAGTATTCTTGGATTTTAATTACAAATTTAAGGTTCAAATACGTCAGTGACCAGATTAAGCAATAATTCAGATCATGATTTAGGTGGATGAATGAAAATGAAGAGAAATGCCTACAGATACTGGAATGATAGTGTAATTGCTTAGTATTGTAACGTCATAGAATATGCTGAATTGGAAGGGACCCATCAGAGTCAACTCCTGACCCTGCATGGAATACCTTAAGAATCACACCACAAGCACTTCGTATAGGCCTTAGATTACTGCTGGAATGTTATTTGCCTATATAGAGGTGTTGCAGCCCTGACATATATACTGTGAATGGGATCAAACACTCCCACTTGTTAAATTATATTAACCAGATAGTAATGAAATAAATTACAAAAATACAGTATTTTATTTAGCCTGGTAAAACTCTGGAGGGGGTATCAGGAATTCTCAGATGTCTAAATAGACAGTATGTTATCTAAACTGTGCACATGTCCTTCTTAGTGCTGTGCTTGAGGAAAAAACGACTAATTGCCACTACAACATGACTGATTATTTGCTATTGCTGCCATAATCAATTTGTCATTTTGAATAACCTTTAAGGATGCTGTTGCAAAGAATTCAGATATTTGATAATTCATATCAACATATTACAATTTCTGATGTTCCAGTTATATCTGGAAGGGAAATCGTGCTTTCATACATGATAATAGAAAGCATTATATCTCAATATTTAGAAGATGGCTCCAAATACATTAGTAATATTGATGAAAAAAAAAATTGGAAAGCTAGTTAGAACATGCTAGTTTCTTTAAAGTTACAAATGTAGGTTTGGTAAAATATCATTTGAAATACAGAGGAAATACAGATGAGATCTGTAGGAATTCTATACTTCAGCAGAAACAAAAAGAAAATCACATAATCTATATCAGAGCTCTTTTGAAATATTTCTGTTTTTTTCTTTCCTCATACATGGAAGTACATGAATATTTTGCGGCCCCTGCTCATATACATAAAAACACCTTTTAATCAGGACACTTTAGACCAGTTTGTATTTAGTTTAACTCAAGCTTTACTACTGCTTTTGTTTGAATCTCTGCTACAATCTCAACTAAGGTAGTAATTCTTATTTGATTTTAATAATCCTTAGTTATACATGTGCTGTGAGTGATAAAAACACATTATTCTGTGACTATAGCTGCTGTCAGCTTTCTTACTAACTGGTGTCCTCCATCAACATATACTCAGACATAATATAATACCTTAATTTCCACTGGCATTTTATCATGCCTACTCCACGGTCATATTTCTCTCATTCCAATAGTCAAGTTTTTGAAGTAAAGATTGTTTCAGTCTAGACAGTAAGCTTAATAAAATATAAACATTTATGGATGCAAACACAATTCCAACATTTTATCAAGCTGGCCAAAAACTACTCATATATGTGGTTCCAGGGATTTGACTACTGGACTTGGAAATACTAAAATGATTGAGTTGTTCAGCAGTCTAAGAAAGTAAATATGTCAGTGACTTTACAGGATATCAGAAGAAGTGACACACAACTGAAAATACACTGCCACTCAGACTGAGGAACATACCTTACATGAGGTGGCTTAGAGAATGAAATAGATTGTTGAGCAATGAATATCTTATAGAAAAGTTCCCTACTGAACCACAGAAAGCATTGCTCTCTTACTGTTCCTTATCTTTCATTGCTATCATTAGCTTAAAAGGATAAATTTTGAAAGATACCAATATAGACAAACTTTGTTTGTTCTGCTATTGAACACCATAGAAATGATGACTGTGAGCTGTGACTACAACTCTGGGCAAAGCACAGGATGTATTACAGGATAGAAATGAAACAAAGTGCTCCAAGGAGAGAAACAAGATTGTGCAGCAGCCAACAGAAACTTCTACTTCAGTCCTAATTGCCTCTATAGGTATCCATTTTAGTCAGCTTTGGAAAGCATGGGCAGGAAATCTTGGGAAAGCCCTGTGATCCCATCAGCCTGTCCTTAAGAAAGGAAATGCAACTACGATCACTCTTTAGCTCCAATTTCTGCTGTAGATTGGGAGAGGAACTGGGCAGATTGCATTAGGAAGAGGACTTGGGCCAGGGACAAGAGTAGGGCATCTATCTACAGGCCTCTGTGGAGACAGCTGAGGAATGAATCCAGTGTGTGCGAAAGCTTAACCTCATCTGTCTTCTAAATTTCTTATATAATAGCATGTTCAATCTTGAATGTCTTATTAACCAAAATATAGAGAGACATTGCTTGCCAATTGTGTTTTGCTAATCTTACTCGGCTCAACTGTTCACCATCTGTCTTTAAATCATAAATACACTAATAGGATTTATTCTTTCAGGTTCTAATCACCTAGGCTTGCTGATCTCTGTGTTATCTTCGATTATTTTTTGACATTGCATACCACCCACTCAGCAGCTACTGTTGTTGGATTGTTGTACAGAAAATAAAGGCATTTAAATGAAACTAAAGTACAGCTCATTGGACCCTTTCTAAACTCACATACACACATTTTTATACGTAACACATTGTATTGACAACCCACTATTCTGAATAACTCTTAGATCACAGGCTCATATCCGGCTCGAGTCCACTGCACCAACCAGGTCCAGCAAACAGAGATAAGCTCTGCAAGATTTTGTTGGTGAGAGTAGATTCTTCCAAGAACAAAATCTAATTCAGAAGCACTGGCTTTTAAGTCATGGTATCCATTTTTTGATAGCCGGAGTGTTCCTTACAATATATATTTTTTTTCTAAATATTTGTAGAATTAGCACTTAAATATTCAAGCAGTAAGGCTTCCACTAAATTCTTTGGGAGATTATTCTACAGAAATCTCTACAAAATGAAAATTAGTATATTCAGCTCATGAGTTTCCTTTAGGTTTTATGTTTTAACTCATTTCTCATTTTGAAAAAAGATACTCATACAAATGCTAAAAATATTAACAGGCAGATGAATAACTCAGTGGTTTTAACAATATTTTGTTTCTAAAACACTTGACCATCTACTGTAGCTCAAACCAATCTTCTGCAGAAGGAAGCAAAACAAGAAAAATAAGAGGCTGAAAAATGCCAGAGAAAATATTCTTGGGCCTCTTTATGCCTTCCTGTCAATACTTCTAGGGCCAGATTTAGCACATGACTCTTCCTAGAAAGTCTGCTTCTGACAGGGTAATATTTCCTGTGCAATACATTTGTAGGGATATACACATCTGCATAAGACAGGAGAAGCAAAGATACCCTAAAGAAAGGATACAGAACAAGCAGAGAAGCTGGGAAGCTGGAAAAAAGACTGAAATAAAAGGCCAGAAGAAAGGTTGGCTTTAGCGGGATGTACCCAAATATTTATATTCACTCTCTAGGGAAAACGCACATGTTGCATCCTCCTTATTGACAGTGAAGCAAGTGTGTCTTTTTCAGGTTATGTGCCCATTTATCATCTCCATGATTGTGTAAACAAAAAGACAAAAAAAAAAAACAGAAAAGGAAAAGCAAAGTCAGTGCAATTCTCTCCTGTCTTTCCAAGTAATACTCCGTTTACCTGGTAAGGTTCCAATTTCAGCTGTCTTCCCCAGTCCCTGAGCTTGCTTTTAGTAGAAAACAGAGCTTATTCTGCAAAGAGCACTACCAAAACTGCTGGCCTGTATTCTACTGTTCTTCACAGTTAGTATTTTAAAGACAACAAATGAAGAAAAGCACTGATGGATAAATACCCACAGGAGAGATACAAAATGAAAAATAGACCATTGCCTTGTATGTTTGATGGTTTGCTCAGGCTTACTATATCTGTTTTGAAAGATATTTTATGGTTTTTTAATGCTTTAAAAGGACATAAAAGAGTACCTTTTCCCCTGAAGTAATTGAAAAGCTTAGTTTTATTATATTTGAAATGTTACTGTTTTCCTGTGTTCATCTTACAAATTTATTCCAAGCTTAATTGTTTATTGTGGTATAATTAAACCCCTGAGAAAAAAGCCTACAGCACTTAGGCAGATTTCAGATTTATATCCTTGCCACACTTATTATAATAATATTAATTCAAAGCTTAGTTTCCATGCCTGAATTCAAAGATAAGACAATCAATGACTTGTGGTTCAAATCAACCTTAAGAGATACACTTTATTTTGAATCAAAGTTTCTTTCTTCTGTACAAAATTTAAATTTAGGTATTCATATATTGTTTTCTTATTCTTCAGTTTCACTCTGAAAGCTATGGAACCAGATTCAAAACCATTTATCCTCAAAGTTAAAACTTCCAGCTTTTATACATCCTTTCAGGACTGAAATTTTAACTGTTGTTTCACAAACTTAAACTGCTTTTCAGTTGCAATTTTTCATGTTCTCAATAGCTAATTAAGGTCTGTCTGATCTGGTCCTCCCTGACCTGGCCAGAACAGACTTTCAGGTGGCTTTTGGGAAAGATCTGATTTTTTCCACAAGTTCTGGAAAAGTGTCAAACCAGCATAAAACTTCCTTCCCCAGAGACTATTCTAAAGCTGGTATTTGAGATTTTCATCCACATTTTTGTAAATTCAGAGAAAATAGTCCTCTCACCAAATAATAATCTTTATTATTGTTATGAGTAAGCACCTTAAGGAAAAATGTTCACATGAAAAAAAATTTACCGGCATTTCTCTGTGAGCAGCAAAGGAATACCTGCAAGATGAAAACTGAATATAGAGATGTACATAAGACAACGTAAAAATCACAGAGGTATTATCTGGAATGAACTTCTAAAGGTTTAGACCAGTCTCTCAGAGCTCAGCTATTGTCAACATTAAATCAGGTCTGGAAATATAAAGGTCAGATCAAGACCATAGAGACATGTATATGTGTGTATATACATTTCTACATATATCTGCAAGATTACTGAACAGTAAGTATGCGGAAAAGCAGAGTAGGATATGAGGGATGCTAAGGATACAAAGTGAACCTGTCAGCTGAGGTAATCTGGAAGGCTGGTGCCACAGTGAGATGTCATGACTGTTTTTTCAGCTATTTTCCATGCAGATCCCATGTGGAAAATGGCCTGGCCAGGGGGAACATCACTCTGTGCCGTGAAGGGACATTTCTGCAGTCTCATCATAGTCTGAGATGGGCTGAGGTGATGGAACAGGATGGACTGCTGTTTCCAGCAGGTCCCCAGAACTCCCCCTACTTTGTCTGTAGGTGTCAGATGGCTCTCACATCAGTCCCCTCACCACCTGTGAAAACCGAATCTCCCTCATGGCATTTCCAGAAGCTTTTCCTGGTCTCTTACCTTGTCTGTCACAGTCAGTAGTTTCTCATGTCCAGTTCAAGTGCCTTCTCTTCTAGCAACCTAGCCACTGCCCTGCAGCCCTAATACTGCAGGCTAAAAGAGGATGTAGGGATCTTCTGCTAGTTGGAAGAGATCCCAGAAACCTTTACATGAACCAGTCAAAGCAGACTGTCACAATTTCAACTCCTTTGAAAGGAGCAGTGTGCTCCCTTCAAACTCTTGAAAGTTAGAAGACCCAGGGGCTTGCCCTCAGCAGACAGTAAAGTCAATTGTTTGGCTGAGGAAGCCAAAATCAACCTTCTTATCTTTGCTTGCTTTTGGGTTTGTTTGTTTGTTTGTTAAGTGATATTAAATAAAATGGAGACTGATGTATGACAGAAAGAAATACTCAATTTCAGACAGCCACAAGAGTGACATTTACATCTTCTGGTGGTAAAAACAGGATTAAAAACTACAAACAGTATTTATTTTTAAACTACTCCATGTTTAAGGTATAATTAACCTTGTGGCTTGAGTAGATTTGCACAGACCACCTGGGCTTTAAGACTCCATGCCATAATGACATCAAAATGTGCCATGTAACTTTGCTTGGCTGCTGGAAATAATAAAATATTATGTAGTTCTTTATGCTTTACTTACACATTTAGCTTAAGCAGACATCCACTCTCATTTACTGACTGACATAGACCACATTGATTATGTTAGTGCAAACTCTATTCTCACAAAAAGTATTGTATTTTTTCAATATCCATGATGTGTCAGTCATGAATTTTTCACTTAACAGGAAGAATTTTGCCTGGGTTCAGCTAGTGATTCATTTTCTGAATTATTAACCCAAATGTATACATTGAGAATACCTCTTTATCATAAATAATGAAACTATCTTCTGTCTTAGGTAGGCTCAAGAAGTTCCATGGCCATGGTCCTCTGCTCCTCTTTCCTCCTCCTTGCACTTATGCCCTAGTGTCGCTCATTCCTGTCCCAAAGACTTTTTGTTGCCCCAGTTCTCACATGCAATGCATATTTTGACACATTTGTATTTTCCTCACCTGCTTAAAAGCTGCTCTTCTACTTAGGAAATAAACAGAAAAAAACCCCCAAACCAAACAAACCCCAAAGAAATCCCATGAATACCAACATGCAGCACACCTTATACTACATCCAATGTATCAAATGGTGGCATTAACATATTCTTCTCCTTAGAAATGTAAATTATTTTCTCCATTGCTCCATATTTTACAACATTTGATATTATTCCCTACTTCTTTCATTTGGGAGAAAGCACTTTCACAGCAATCCATAAAACCCTATACCCTCCTTCTTGCTCCTTAATTATCGTCCTTGTGATACCACTAATTTCTCTTTTTACATGTGCACATCAGGATTTATCTATCCAAGTTCATCAGTTTGAAAGAATACAGTTTTCTTTGTAAACTCCCTACATATCAACAGAAAGAACAAGCTCTTCCAGTTAGAGTTATAATATAGATTCTGGTTTTATGCAGACTTATGGGATGTCTCCACCTTTGTGCGTTTTTTTACAGTGAAGAGAAATCAGAAAAATTTATTCTTAACTCAGCTGAGATGTATTCAGCCCCAAATCCCAGGAGCAAACTCGAAAACTACAGTAAAGCTGCTACTTAGAATATGTTTACGAGTATCTCGGTGTATCGAGTTTGAAGCATTGCTTTTGGGGGTATAAATATAAACAAAAGAAGCACTCCTCAAATTATTTTTCCAGCCTTGCTAATTCATTTTGGGCAAAGAAGCCAGTGACAAAAGTAACTAAGTGGTGTCAGAATGTACAAGTTAGGTGATACTACTGAAAGTTAAAGCTAAACTATCTAGGGCCTTTGGAAATAGTAATTTTGCTGTCTTACAAATCATAATGAGTTTTTAAACAAGTAACACATGAGAGGACAAGAAAAAAACAACTGAATTACATAATCTTCTTTCTTTCCACAGACTGGAACACAGAAAAAATAAGTTGTGTTTTCAAAGATTGTCTACAGTTAGAGAAATATAAAACAGATAAAATAAGTGATACAGATTATTATAAATACAAAACCCAAATGCTATTACTGCTTTTCCAGTAGAATACAAAGGATTTTCCTGAAAATCGGTTACCAAAGAATTGACTTCCTTTTGAGCACCCACTACACTGGCAATAATTTCTAGATACGCTGTCAGATCAAAGAAATTTTTGGACCATGTTCAGGTACTTTTTGATGCTAAACAGTAACTCTTCTACACAGATACAGGAGTTGGCTTTCCTATACTTGATTAATACCTGGAGACAAAGACTCAGGGTCATAAGTTCTGTCTATTGTACAAGCTAATTTCGTAAAATTCCTTGTCATCTTTAAAGTAGATTCTAATCTTTTCATCTCTCCTAATATATATAAGGAAAGTGCCTGGAACTGTCCAGATACATCCAGATTACACAAGACGTGTCTGACTACAGAATTTTATCTGGAAATAGCAGCTAGAATATTTAACATTGCCTAGTCACACCAAAAAGAAGAAAATAAGGAGGAATAGTACATCACATGAACTGTGGATGCCAAAAAGCTGGTTGTGATTCTTCCATGAGAGTGTCACTGTGTGGTGTGCTCAGACAATTCTGTTTACTCTGACACACAACCAGCCATGAGTACAACAGAGAAACACAAGTTTCTCACAACTTACTTAGAGACACATATGGAATTACTCATATACTACATGTAAGGTTGATTAATGATATGCTAAGATCTACCCTATGCTATAGTTTTTGACTGCCTCCCTGTTCTTGCGTGTTCTGACACGTCAGAATATTCTTCATAAGACAATGAAGTCAACACTGATGCTCCAGACCACTGGATTTTTGTAACTGGAGTAATTGGTTTTTGAATCACATCTGTGCTACAGAATAAAGCATTTTCTCAAATCAGGATCTATTCAATCATCCATAAGATTGAAGGGTCACAGTACATGTATTACTACTGCAGAACAGGTCTGGCACAGTGAACATTATGGACAAGTGCTGCTGAGTGCCAGTTGGCATAAACATAATGCTAATGTGATGCTCTTCTTCTACATAAAACCACAGCTTCACATTCTTTGAAGACACACACCACTGATGTGAATTAGTGCAAATCTGCCCCCTGCAGTCACCAGGCTTTTGCAAACATGGCCTTCACGTCTTTCCTCATGTTTTATATCAGCTGATCCTTGTCATGATTCAGATATACAAAGGACATATGGTGCAGATCTCTGGCATTCAGGGACTCAAATTTGGCCAAATGGGAAGCAAGCCATGCAGGACACAGAGAGAAGGTTACTTTCATCACAAGCCAAGACTGTGGGAACTGTTCTAGACATTAGCAGACCCTTATGTAGAAGTTTTTTAGCATGGAAGATGCATAGCCTATTCCATGTCAGCCAAAGTAAATAGTGCTAGCAGGACTCCCTCATTCTTCTATTTTCATACTAGACATCAGAAACATTTGTCAGTGTGATGGTGACAGATATAATTTCAGTGCACAAAATATTACCTTCACTGCTATTTATTGGCAATATCTTAATGCTGCTGGTGATCCTCTCCTATAGTGATTAGCGAGGCCAAAAACTGTTGTACGTTTCTTTTTTAGATATATTACATTAAGGAAAAGCATGCCTACAAAAAACAAATATCAGAAAACTTTATTTTTTTGCAAAATTATTGAATTGGAATTTTTAGTCATAGCCTGGTTCTCATCCTCAGATAATTTAATGTCATGGTACAGCAAGCATTCCTGGGTGGTTTGTAGTTTGGATCGCTCTGGAGAGACATTGTCTTTTCTATTTCTCTCTCCATAGTAATTATACAGGTCTCACATAGCTGTTCACAGTCAGTCACAAAACACACACATCAAGTGTAGCATTAGAATAATGTTGGAAAAACATGGAAGTTTTTAAAATATTCTTAAATAAAAAAAGAAACATCAATTGTGTTCTGTCAACTTCAGAAAAAGTAAAGTTACACAAAGCAGTTGTTTCCTCTATCTGATCTTCTGTCACATACACAGCCACTAAGAGGGAAAGCCAAAACTATATGATGTGTCATAAGCTATTAACTCAGTCATGTAGCAGGAATATTGGCTTATTTGTGACTGTCCTGTGCCTAGAACAAAGCTGTCAAGAAACAACCTTAATTGTAATACTTTGGGGAATAGGGGAAGAAAAGATTAATTCAAAGTAGTTTCTATTTTTTATCCTGTAATAACAAAGAGGTTTCTGGTAGAAGTGCCTTTGCATCTGAGATTTTAGATATATCAAGATTATTTGTATGCTGTAAGTACAGCATCAATAAAATTGCATTTTCTTAAAGAAAGGTGTACAAAATCACTGATATACTTACCTATCTGTACAAATCACAGAATATTCTGGGTTGAAGGGGGCCCACTAGGACACTGAGTCCAACTCTTAAAGTGAATGGCCCATTTGGGGATCAAACCCACAACCTTGGCTTTATTATCACTACGCCGTAAACAACTGAGCCTATCATGTTTTACAGGACTACCTAATTATAGAGTATAGCCATTGTCAGTCTCTGGAAGTCTTACTTAGAAAGAAACAGGCAGAGTGACAGGCATAGGCTTTAAAGCCAGAAAGGATCATTAGATTATCCAACTTCTTATGTGTTGCAGAGTGAGACATCTTTGTTTAGCTACTTACTTGCAGAGAATTGAGCATACCTCGATATATTAACTTTTTTCACATTGTTAGTGATCTAGGGCCATTCCAAATTTGAATCTGCATAGCATCAGCTTCCAGCTTTTGGTCTTTATTGTACCTCTCCATACAAATTTATGAAGTCCCTTTGTGCCTTACCCTTGGGAAAGTAATTAAACATGGAAATCTATTCATTACTTGGTAGCCTTTAAAGATCAATTAGGCAGACTGAGCCCTTTAATTCTGTCATTCTAACATATACTTTCCAACTTCCAGACATTTGTATTCCTTCCCTGCTCTCTCTCCCCTTCTGCAACAAATCTACATATCATGGAGTTGTACAGATAAGATACAGGTATGGAGGCATAAAGATAAGTTAAACATTGTGATGCAACATATCACAAAGGTAGCAGCACTTTTTTCTCTCAGTGAAAAACTTCCTAGCACACCTAATATGAACACAGAACTCTTCCCAGAGTTTTCAGGAAGCAATACTTCATTCTGTATATATGGTCTGTATTCCATATTTCTACATGTGTAGCTTTAGTTTTGCTAATATTAATGCAATATTAAAGCAGACCTGTTTTATAAATCAGTCTGGACATCAAATAATCTGAATGATTACATTTTTGTGATTACTTAATGTGATGTTACCAGCAATAACTTCATACTTCCAAATAATAAATCAAAAATATTTAATAAGCTTTAAAGGCACTAGTTGATGTGTAACCCGTTTTCAACAACTCTCCCAATTAATAATGAGTTGTTGTTGGCAGTTCCTTTCAGATCAGTCTGTTAGCTATTTACAATCTGTCTAAAAAGACAAAATGCAGATTATATAGAACATAGAAAGCTAAATATAAGTGAGATTGTGGAAATCATAAAGTTTATTAAAATGAGAAAAGAGCACATACTGCCTTCTTCAAAAACAGGTGATTGAATTCACCCAGTGTAGCACATGAAACTCAGATTGATGAATGTCTAGTATTTGGAGGGGGAGAGGGAGAAAGGGGGAAACCCAATCAGAGTCTTTATTTCATATTGGGCCTCTAATATAGTCATTGTCAGTTAGAATTTCATAGACTGTGAAGCAATGAAGTGAATAGACATGCTCTACTCCCACTTCTAATCTGTTTTTCCAGACTCTCAGCCTGTTAAAACAAACTGCACTTCTCTGCTTATTTACATACCCGAGTTTGCTCTGGTAAAAAGGTAGACAGTATATAATTTTTAACGAAGTCTGCAGCCACAGAAACACCATGAAACCTAAAACCAGAATGCACTTTCCAAGACGTATGGGATCAGAATACCTTAGTTAGAACCTGTGCTGTTACTTATTTTGTTATGCCTAGGCAAGTACCTTCATTTTCTCCCCATTCCAAAGGTCCCTTCTTCCATATAATTAGATGTCAAATAATAAAACAAATTAATCTAACTTTTATCAGTGAGGAGTGCTAAATCTTAGAGTGAGTCAAGTCTCAAGGTCACCTCCCAGTCGTTTTCTTACCACTGTATTTCCTTTAGTTAACTAGGGACAGGAATACTATTTAGGAATGACACATACACTGTACAGACAGCTTCTTTTAGTGGAAGTTTTTATTTCATCTTCTTTGAGATATTTTGCAAATATCATGTTGCAAGTTATTATTAGACCTCATGTTAATTTAAAAATAAAAATTCCACATGACAAAAATATTATCATACATGTGCCTCCCCTAGCTTAAAGCTAACAATCATCATGATGAAGTAGATATAAGTTATGAGATTTCCATGGAGGAAAGAATACTGGACCAGTGAGAGAATGTTATAATCCAGCTGTAGCAATAATTCCAAGCAGCTTTCAGGCAGTGAAGTCTTAATAAACTTAAACACTTGTGTAAGCCAGATTTATTGAAGCAGCCTCACATACTGTGGTTCTGGTTTAGGGTTTTCTATTCTGGGCAGAGCACCAACTGGAAAGAAGCCTTGGAATATGCACTCCCTAGTCCACTAGAGAGTCTACTGAAAACATACCTCTTTTTCTGCTCTTCCCTGCCCTTTCACCACACATATAACTAATATTAAATAATAAAATGGTTCACTTTTTATGATGGAAAAAAAAATTAAAACAAAGTAAAATGACTGTGTTTCATTCACCAAAAGAGGATGCATGTTACTGAGCCTACACCTGAGACAACAGCTTTCTGACAGTTCCCATGTGAGAACTTGCCATCGCCATGCATATCTGGAAAAGCTTTTACAGAGTTATTTATTTTTGGGTGTTTTAATCAGTAAAAGGATAAGTACACTCTAAATTTTCTATTTGTATTCATGATATACTGTGTCACTCATTTTTGCTATTTTGGATTCCATAATTTGCCCTATATTTCTCCCTCCAGAGTTCTAGAATGGCTTCTATTTGGATTTTATATTTTAGTCATCTCCAGGAGCTATAATCATTTCCATGATCACTCATTCTGTCAAGAATATAGGTTTCTTTCTTCTTTCCTGACTTATTCATAGAAGTTTTTCCACTGGTATCTACATTTCATTTCTGTTTACAAATTTAAAGGCATATAAATTCATTTTGGGAGTTCTAACCATCGTTCCTTTCTTTCAAACATAATCCAGTCTGGAATTCATCTCTATTCTTTCCAATAATAATTTATACATGTGAAAACAAAGATTACTTCTCTTTCAAAGCACATTAGTCTTCACTGTACTGTGAGGTCTCCAGGACCTCTTTGAGTCTAGCAATATTCTAGCGCAGTTCTACTCTAATAAACTAGAAGCCATGTCTGAAATAAGCTGCTTTATAACATGCTACTAAATCTCTGAGCATCTTGCTTCTTCTCCAAAAATCAGTATCACAATGAAAAGATTGAGTGTGACTCAATCAGTGTTTCTTATTATTATTCAAAGTGGATGATTATTAAAACTGAAAAGAGTATTCTCTCAGTTTGTCACTGTTACTGATGCTTTCAAGTCTTAATAAAAAAATTACTGGAAAAACTTTTCAATCAAAACCTTCTTTGAGTAAGGCAGTTACAAGGACTCTGATACCTTCCATTAAACTTGCATTGGGCCAGAGGAACTGCTATCCATCCTGGCCTGAGGATATTGGACAGTAGTTCCCTCAGTCTGGGAACTCAGTTTGGTGTCACCCATCAGCCTTGAGCCTGCATATGGTTTAACTGCAAAAATTCAAGCAGTATCATGGATACAGTTACTTTTTGGGGAAAAATGCAATATAACTCCATAAACTGAAAAAAATCACTAAGAACAATTCAGCCCCATATAAAATTAAAAACACTTTCTTTTTGTTCAGGTGAGAACTAAATATAAGCCAGTAACTTATGTGGTGGTTCAGTCTGCTGTGTACCTGGGTTTGGGTTTGATTAGGCATATTCAAACCAGTTTTTTTATACTTTGTGCTTGGTTATTACCTGTAAATACACTATGTTCCTGTTTAGTGTGCCCTGGCAGCTGCACAATTCATGTAAGAGAGATATAAGTTAATCTCAGGAATGAAGGAACTCTTTAAGAGCAGGCGAAACTTAAGACCCTTCTCTCACATATTGAAAACTTCAGCCTCTGATGTCAGTAGTGTCATTTATTGCCTTTTGTTGTGG
>JAWWLV010000088.1:112153071-112164903 GCA_035041135.1 Platyrinchus mystaceus
TAAATATCATCCTGAACTTTGTCCCCCAGCCAGCTCCTGTAGAGTACATCGTTATATAGAGTTTTCAGACAGTGAATTATGACAAGGAGTTAATGATAGTAAAGAAGTGGAGACCATGTGAGGACAAATTATTCCCATGGAAGGTGCTAAATAGCTCAAGTTCGCAGAAGTTTAAAGATACAAAACTTCTCAGTAGCATTTCCATATAGCACATTTACTTGCACCACCCATTAAGATTTAACACATATTTTGACATAAGTTTATTGTGTCCAATGAAAGATGAGGAGATCATTAAAGACATAACTATACTGGGTGCTATCTGGAAAGCAATAGCTAATGAAACCTTCAAATGAACTTACAACATAAGAGGCAATAATTATATCAGTACGTGGATTAAAAAGATAAGGTACAGGTTATAGTTTCAATAGGTCAACAGAATAGGGTATAAGACACACCATACATAAGCCAGTAGGTTGGGGAACCCAAATGGTCAGTGCCTGTGTCTCTTTTAGCACCTCGTTTCTTACCCTGTGCTCTGTACTATCCCCCCTGCACATACTATACATTAGCATCATGCCATTTTTAGCAGCAGCTTTGATCTTCTCACAGGAATTTCCCATGCAAGCTATTTTCTCCAAACCAATAGCCAGGATAAACCCTGCCAGTTCCTGATTGCCATAGATCCTAAAGGATCAGAGAGGCAGCTTCCATTTAGGTGCATTGTTACTTCTTTTCTTGTACTGTCTCACTCCAGATATCAGGAAAATTACCAAAGAGCACTGAGTACCAGTTCTACCACATTCCCAGGAAACTAGACACATAGAAATAGCAAAGTCCAAGCTCCCTGACAGAAGGAATGTTGTAGCACTGAGGCAGGTGGCACAAAGGACCTCTATCAGTAGTATAGGCAGAACTGGTATATATCCTGTTGAGTTCCTTATGCAGTTGTCAGAGCTTATCTCCACACTCCAGTTTTTAAACATTGGTAGAGCCCTATCTGTGAACTGAATGAAGGCAAATAGCAAAAGTGACAGTTTGGGTGCTGGCCCCATAAGCTCGGAAAATTTGTGTGGTCAAAAATCAGCTTGTCTTATATAACCAAAAACATGTCAGGAAGGAGTCAATACCTATGTCCCTATCCCTTCATCTGAACAAGGCACAAAGTTGCTATGAAGAATATGTTCAAGGTTTATACCTAAACATTCAAGGTGCTGTGCAGAAAATGCATGAGTTATATACCTTCTCATATCTTTTAGTTGAAGCAGGGAGAACATTGTAAGGCAGAGGCATATTTACTGGGAAAACCAGGCTTCAAAATGGAGAACAGAAGAAAAGAAAAGCTGCAGTTTGTTCACTTTCTTAGCCCTCTCTTATGACCAAATACAAAATATAGCCCCCTCTTATGAAGCAAGATTAAAAATTGATCAATCTTAAATATTGTTGCTGATGATAAGTCACTCTGGGTATCAAAGATAAAAGTTGACTTGTAAAAATTTGCCAGCAGACCTTAAGAGGAGTGACAGGGCAATGATGAAAATAATATGGATATGGCTAATCATAAAGCAATGCATATGAGAAAAGTCATATCTTACGCACACATTTAATGATGGGCTTTGAGCCAACATTTTCTAAGATCTCAAAGTCAGATATTTCCATGAAAACATAAGTTCATTGTTCAGCTGTAACTAAAGTGAATGTTACTAGAAAAGAAATATCATTTACATAAATTGGAAACATTTATTTTATACACTATTAAGAAAATGTGTTCTAACAGAGGTAAATGTGATAAATGGAGTTCATACTGCAGAGAACAGAAGACTACTGCAAAATGTGCTTCATAAGTAAGAGTGTATTACCATCAGGGAATATTTCAAATAAAGACACCAGTTTTGTTTGTAATAAATGAGTTAGTAATCATTCCCTGAACTCGTTGCTTCATCTATAAAATGCAAAAACTATCATATTCGATGTAAAACTGAGCAGCAGTTTTAATGTCAGGACTGTTTTTTCTGAAGAAATAAGAGAGTACAAAAATTTTCTGATATTGCAAGTACTCAATCAGGTGCTAAAGCAAAGGGCAGAATTATGGCACTTCCATAGAATTATGGGAGTGATAAGAACAAATAAGCACCAAAGCTAAATTAGTTACACTCATTACATTATGTAATGTAGTTATATTAATAAAACTCTACATGGATGGTAAAGTGACACTGATATGGTTGAAAAAAATACACATCCTTGGGTCAAAAAGCAAAGCACGTGCGATCAAATGGTATAAACTTGTTTGTTAAACAATTTAAGAATTATTGTCTTACAGTGAAGTTGCATGAAAGCTTCACCAATTTTTTGCACTCTGTTCTTTCTCTGGTAGACTTTTAATGATAATAGTTAATACCTGGTTTTTTTTAATGCCTGTCTGTGAGCAGGTGATAAGGCTTTCATATTCGTGGAGGCAGTGAGGAGGACATATCCAAGACTGTGTGTTAAGTTCAGCTATTATATGGTTCATGGAGGAGGAAAGAAATTAAATTAGGCCAGCAGCAAAAATCAGCATAGGGAATTTAATCCCATGCTCCAGAGTGTTAAGTGCTGCCTACCCTCACTCATTTGTACCTCTCCTGTTTTTTCTTAACATCTTTCCAGGCTCAGATCCAGTGCAGGTAGCCCCTGACCATGGGACAGTGAGAGCAGTGGGACATATGTCAGGCAGATACTTTCTTTCCCAGCATGGCAGCCACTGATCCTAATCTACTGCACCAAGCAGTTGTCACAGCTCAGTCTCTCGTGCCAAACGACCTTGTGCTGGGTATTTGTGACATGTCTGTGAGCAACGTCTCTATTTCTGCTGACCAATGCAAGCTTCTGACTCAGGTGAATTAGAGATCCCACGGTGGAGAAGGAGGATCAGGTGGGATAAAAGGAATGCCTGTGAGGTGTTTATTTCTTAGGCTAGGTTGAAATAATTAGGATTCCTACATCGCCTGTGCCCATATTCATCTGTCTGGTCAACAAGTCACAACTTCACCCATTTTCTCCCACAGTTGAAAACCAATATAGCCATTTATATAATCTTTTAGATACAATTTGAGCACTTATTCATGTTGTCATTTCACATCTCAGTTACTCTGTCATCCCTGTTACTAGTTCCCAACAGGTGACCAGTGCCTGTGTCCAAGGTGATTCTGACAGTTAATGTTTTCCATATTTTTGCTTTTTCTCATTTTCAAGGTCTTCCATGGTATGATTTTCTTTTTAAAGCTAATGTCCCGTTCCATGTTGAAAGTTCAGTTTCTGACACTTACAAGGTTTTTACACCATCACCTCTTTCCTATGTGGGTGTAGAGTTAGGTTCTTTTTTGGTTTTGTTTTTTTTTTTTTAGAAAAGCTTTCAACAGTCCCCTCTGCAATGAGAGCCTTCATCACAGAAAGAGTTCCTTATAAAACTCTGCCTGGCCATCTTGCTGTCTGCTGTCAAATCCCTAAGTGATGCATTTAGACAGATCACAATGGAGTCATTATACACCTCACCAATCATTCACATACACTTCCTCACGCTGTTTTACTCTCTGGCTTTAAGCTCTTTGAGATGAGAATAGGGTCTCTGTCCTGCATTTGAATTGCACCCAAAACAGAGATTAGGACATCTCCTATGGTGTTGTGATAAAAAAATTAAGACAGTCTCAGCAATAAAGAGATCCAAATTGAACTTTGCTTTTAGTCTCCATTCACACACATCCAGGTTAAATTGATCTTGGCCTTGTGAATCTCTCTGCAATATGCCAGAGCAACAATATTATTTGCCTACAGTGGCTTTCTTTAGAGATTCAGAAGTCTGGAGCAATGGAGTTGTTTGAGAAAGGTGACCAGTTAACTGGAGTAAAAAATTTGGATGAGGCACTACTGTAGCTTCAGCCTCTGTTCCTGTGCAATATTCTCCACCAGGACAGAAAGCAAAAATTTTGAGCATGCAAGGACAACACAATTATTGGGAAAACAATAATCAGACTTATTTCTGAAGTGAAAATATTTTTTGATTTAATCACAGGGTAAAAAAAACCCAAACCAAACCAAACCAAAACAAAAAACCAAGCAAACAAACAAAAACAAAGAGAGAACAATCATGTGAAAATGTGACAAAAACACAGCTTACTTAAATAAGCTCAGCTTACTTAAGCTTCTCAACTTCTATAACATTTGGTCCTTTACTCTGTTTCCAAACAACTACCCTCTAGACTTGATTCCTAAAATGCAGAACCATCAACAAATTTTATAACAGAATGAAATACAAGGTATTTTTCATGTTAAATAGTAAATTGACTGTTATGCTACCTCATGATTTTTATGCTACTAAGTTTAGTAGCCTTTAAAAGGATAAAGGATAGTGACAAATAAATGAGTAGAGTGATGGTACAGAAAAAGTGATTTTATTTCCAGCTATTCAGAACATCCTGAGCACCAAAAAAGGGGCCAAATAGAAAGAAGGAATCCATGCCACAGTTGTATCAAAGAATAATTTCTCTCCAGAAAAAGAAAAAAAAATATCTAAGCCATTTGCCTTCTGAGATAGAACTATGAGGTTTTATCCTCTTAATCACTTCATGCACTTTCTTTCCTACATCAACATTTTAATGTCATAATAATCTCTGCTTTGTATGGACCTTCTCAAAGATAGGTATTTAATCACTTTTCTACACAATAGAAAGATGCCTTTACTTTTACAAAGGTGGAGCTCTTGATTTAGTATATTATATTTGAGCCCAAAAATTTTATGAAATAACCAAAATTAGGTTTTCTCACTGGAATTCAAATATCACAAAAAGTCATTTTCAGGAAAAAAAAATAAAACAAACAAACAAAAAAAACCCCCACAACAGTTTCTCTGCTTCTACTTTCATTGTTTTCAGTCCCTTGAGGGGAGAATAAAGAAACTTTTTTAAAAATTGGGAAGCAAGCAAACCAGAGTAGAAATATAAAAGCAGAAGTAAAGGCAAATGCTTTTCATAAAATTTCTGATCGTCTGTTCTAAGCCTCATCCTTTCTTCTCTGGCTAAAGTGTTTTGGCTGATAATCCTTCTATGTAGTATGTTAATCACAGAGAAATAAGAATATCCATCTCACCATTCAACCACTAGGATTTCCCATATACTACTGTACCTTCAGCATTAATACTGCTTCCAACATGAATTAGAAGGAGACATGAAAACTTTGCTCTTACCAAAAGAACATGATGTCAGAAAGGTTAAAAACCAACCCAATTAATCACAAATAAAAATAGCACAGGGCAACCTTCTAGCTGGGACTAAAAAGGGAGTAACTGTTTCAATGGCCAGAACTAAGGAGCTGGTCAGAAACAGGTGTTGTAATAAATTCTTGCCCAAACAGAACATAACAGAACCTGCAAGAGTTGTGGGTTGGTGAGTTGTTGGTGCATCAGAGGACACTGCACAACTTTGGTGCTAAAACACACTGAACAAAATAGGAACATGAAGGAAAACCTCTTTGGATAATAAGACAGCTGTTTGTTATTTGACTCGAAATCCCAGGCAGGGTTTTCCTGCTATTCTGTACACAGAAAAGTGTTGGCCATAGAAGTTAAGGGGCTCATGAAGCTCTCAGTGAGGGAAAGGATAAAGATAACATCTAATCTGAAGGTATTATCCTGAATTGTCAATAAAGCTCAAGAACAGTGATTTGAGCACAGTAATCAATGTGTCTTGCCAGTTACTCTGGGCCTGACCATAAAAACCTCGCTTCATACTTAGTTCTTTGTAAAGCAATCATATAAGCTTGCAATAAAAGACAAGAAACAAATGGATAGTAATTGTTACCCATGCAATTTGATTTTAAATAAAAAATATGTAGCTGTTGTGGTTTGGATTCTTCCCAAATAGTTAAGATTGATGTGTCACCTGCCAAATTCATTCATTATATCCCTTGGCTTTATGATATTATTCTTTAAAGCATTTTCTCTCCTACTGGACTATTTTATTACCCTCTTTTCATCCTCACAGATGGTTTCTGTTGTTCTCACTGTGGGAGCATGATGCATTTTTTTTGCACCTCATTCAGCTGCAGAATAAATGGCTGAATAAAATTTACCACTTGAAAATTAAATGCTGCAAAATACTAAACCCACAAGTTCGAATTTCTCAGTGGAAAATTATTTCAACTTCACCAGACAGATTAAAATTATATATTAAATAAACGACCTCTCAATAAATTTAAATAATCCCTCTTGTAAAATAGTTTATTTTTATGTTCTTTATTCCGCCAAAACTGCATTGCAGTTTTCCAGTCTTTATATTTACATTATTTGCAACTCTTTCCATAAGTGCCAGTACAAATGTAACTGATGAAAATCCAGAATAGTCATACAAATGTTCCTGAAAGCAAGGTGCATTTCTGAGCAATTTTTTTCTGATGTGCAATAATATATACGTATATATTAACAAAGCTTCATAATATAAAATATCTTCCAGGGCAAGTAAAACTTCCCCACTTACAGCTTATTCAGATTTCAGTTACATAGACTTCTGCATTTCAAGTTAGTGCAAATAATGAGAGTAAGAGCCTGAGCAGAACAATGTAAATACAATGGAACAAGAGAAACAGCAAAATTTTACCAGCTCCCTGCATACGGTTATAACATTTAATCAGTATATCATTAGTATTCTTTATATACAATGTATTTAAATAATTGGCTTGTCTGAACTATAGGCAACAAATTTACAAAATAAAATAATGTTTCACACAAATATGGAATGTCCAACAAATATATGAAAATAAAATGCATCTAGTAACAAAATGTTGTAAATCAAAAAGGTAAAAGACGTCTTCTCTGTTTTTGAAGATTTCAAGGCACTTTCTTGGAAAATCAGAATTCTCTCCTTGGTAGAGGGTCTGCAAGAGAAAAGGACATGCCATTTTATATCTAGTTTCAAACTACAGAGGCAGAGCACTCAGTTTAGTTCTGGTTATAAATTACAGTTTCCTGCAGATTGCATAAATCTTAACTCCAGAATGCCAGTGGGTCTTGCCCTCGCGTGAACACTAATGAGTTTTGCCATGGCAAATCCTCAGCGTCAATGCCAAGAGGTTTAACAGATAATGGTTCGTGCTGCTCCATCTTGCAGGGATATTTCCCATGCACATAGTCACGTGCATTTCTACAGTCTGGGTTTCAGCAAATGCTTTACTTCCATTTGCAAGGATCTGAATTAGGGGAAAAAAAAAAATCAAATCCACCCAAACCTCTAAAAGTCGTAAGGGCAGTAACGCCCCGCAGCATATGCTTGATACCCCCGCCCCGGAGCCATCCCAGGGGATGCCCGAGGCCCGGAACTGCGTCCCCTCGCTGGCCCTGTCCATGGTCCTGAAACAGCCCGCGGCGGCCTGCGCTACCAGATCCCACGGGAAGATGATGGGTTTTCCCCAAGCAAAACTTCATTACCAAGAGAAAAAGACAACGTCTCCTTTATGTACCTGGCCATTTACAGGCGAGGAAGGAAAAGATTTGCATGATAACACTTTAGTTCTCTTTTATGAGGAAAAGGGAACCTATTTTAGTACTGGCAGGAGAAACACTTAAAAATAGCTGTCAGTTCTTTGAGTGAGAGCCGCCTTTTTCAAGGCAACCAAGAATATACAAGACTCTCTAAGATGTTAAAGTGAAGGCAAATTCCCTTACAGGTAACATGATCTATGACCCTCTCCTCTCTAGTGTGAGGGTGGAGAGAAAAACATCTTCTCCATGCCAAAAGATGGAGTAGAAGCAATCACAGAATCATGATAGAAATGCTGTGTTATTGAGGGATGAACATATGTAACTCTTTTGCTGCACTCTCTATTTGGAGGCAAGAGAGACTGACTCCTGCTACAATTCATCCTTCTCAGGAAAATGTTTCCATTCCAAGAAGTACTGGATATGAGCAAACATGAAGATCTGGGGCTGTTTTATTTATAATGGAAACTATTCACTCTACTTGGTGGAGGAAAAGGGTGAGGGAGCACAGACACAGCTGGGAAACACTCAGATCACAGCTCTACTTTTCCTTTAATGTTTTCTCTATTTTTAACAGAGAGAAAGTCAGGCTAGATACAAGTTTAAATGAACACAGTCCACATGATCTGCTAGCAATGCATACCATTTAAAACCTCCCCTCCCCATTTGTCATGTCTTTGAGTGTATTTTTGGCAGGCAAATTAAAACACCTGGCTTTGAAAATCCTAGCAACTTTTGATCCTTTTGTGTTTTAAAGATGGAAATAGAATGAGATAGATGCTTCTGTACTGTGGATATGTAGGTAGATCTTTGACTCATCCTCTTGAAAGAAAAAGAAAAAAGTATTAGAACACCCAGAAATCTTTCAGAAAGCCCTGATACATGAATCCAGAGGTGTAAACAGATACAGATGAGGGAAAAACACAGCCTAAATGGGCAAAAGTGGACAAAATGAGAGCGTGCTGGAATGTTGGAGAAAGCTGAGTTTGGAAAGAGAAAACTAACAAACAAATATGAATTTAGACTTTTTTTTTTTTTTTTTTTTTTTTTTTTTTTTTTTTTTAATAGTGCATTTGGAAAAGGATCCCTCCTCTAGTCATGAAAAGGAGATCCAGGCAAAGTAATGAGATCCCTAGCTAATCTCCCATTCAGTTCCCTTGATATATTCATAAGCATCTGCAACACATGGAAGGCAAGAGCCCAAACAGATTGAAAATAGTTAAGAAAAGAGGAAGAGAAAGAAATTATGTCATTTTTTTCTCAGCACTGAAATACTGCCCTATTCTTTAAAGCATTTTCTCACAGCCACCAAAATGAATCCCACCTCCACTTGGAAATCAATTCAGCTAACACTGACTCATATCCTACTCTTCCTTTCTTATTCTTGATTAGTATGAATTGAAGTCTTGATGCAGGAAGAAGTGACATACACAACTCCCCCAAACTCCAAGCTTGCAGTATTTGTCAGGCGGAGGTGGTGAAAAGAAACAATCTTCAAAGAAATTTAAATAAATTAAATACACTGTTTTATACATTTTATTGATCAAAAATAACCAGCGTTGTTTTTCAAATTAACCTTTGAAAGTGTAACTGTCTTATTGATATTCAAACAATAGGAGAAAAGAGTTCACTTGGAGCTGTTCCTTATGTCAGTGACAATGCTGTTTAATTAACACATTTATCATAAACAAGAATGGACTGGTTTCTTCCACAGCCTGTTAAGTGAAGCCTTTAGTTTCATCACATCTTTATGTGCAATTTCTTTCCATCACCATGAAGTGGCATTAACTTTACAGAAATTCTCAGGAGACCACTTGGGAATGAAAAGGGGTCCTGAAGATGAATGAAGTGACAAGTTATCTATGAAAATTGTGCTGGTAGACTTGAGACAAAGACATTCTGTTTCTTCCATGGTTTAACAAAAAAGCCTTCTGCAAAATGGCCTGAAATAAATGTGCTGATGAAGTTTTCAGCATTTTTCTTTCACCAACCAGATTCCCTCTTGAAATTTTGAACAGTAAGTGGCCACCCAATGCATAGTTATGGACTATGGTGCCCCAAGTGACTTATAGGAAATTACAGTGGGGCCTGTCAGACTATCTGTGCTTCTGTGTATTCCCATGAAGAACCAGTGAGTCCTGCAATGTCAAAGCACTCTCTTAATACCACATTTTTGTATGCATACAAGGTACAAGTGTGAACTGAACCACTAGACCATTCCACAAATAAAGAAATGAGTGGCGAAAATGATACTTACATAGCAAACATCCTAGGACTGTGTACACAAAGGGCTCATTGCTAATCTTGTTAGCAACCTTGCACACCTTTTGTAATCTATAAAACAAAATTACCCACAGTAATAATGAATCTCTGTTGCCAGATAAAATTTCAGACACTCTACACAGTGAAAGTGTTATCTGATGGAAATTCGTGAAATTTTGTGTGCAAAATGCAATATTAGATTGTACCTTTCCACAGCCAGGGCACTAGAGAATGTGAGTGATGGTAGGAGGTAAATTTCTACCAGGTGGTTTCCCCCTAGGTGTGGAAGACCAGGTTCAACTCCCAATTTTATATGAAGAAATTTAACTCATTAACTGGGAGGCCATTCTACCATCAGTTTATGTATGACACAGAAGGAAGTAAGGCTGTTTCACTTAGTATTAACACTGATGGAAATCCGTACATCTCCTAGTCATCAGACTAGAGATACTAGTGTCTCACTTCCAATCTTCCAGTCCCTCTCTCTTGTGTCCTTGGTTCAAACCACTACTTGGTTCAAGTGGACTCTAAGTCACTTGTATCCTTTCTGACTACGGTAAAATACTTAGGTGCTATTTTATTCTCTTGTTTGATAAATATTAATAAAACTTAATATAAACTGTGCCAAACAACAAGAAACTGAATGCTAACCTGGTTTCAGTTCCTCAGGGAATATTTTTACAGTATATAACCATGTCAGGAGGAGAGGAAGTAACTCATCCTCAGACATCCTATGATGGCTAAGGTGTTTCTGAAAGAAACTATCAACCCCTCTAAAGAGCTAAAAAGACCTGGGCTATGATCAGCCTTGGAGCAACTCTAAAACCTGAGTGCTGGCTAAAGTGAAGACAATTCTGAAGATTTAGATCTCCCTTTTAGAGCTACAGAATATTTCAGGTTGAATGCAACTCAGTGTCTGACTTGGGTTTTGTTGATGTAAGGGAGAACAAAAACCTCTGCTTAATTTTTTTTATTTTACGTTTTGTTTTGTTTTGACAAATTAAAACCAAGTTGTTCACACCATTTGTATTTTTTTTTAAGCTACTTAATTAGAAGAGAAATAATACAACTGTGTTTCTTTACAAATAAAGTGAAGCATTCAGGCAATACACGGGAATCCAAATAATATCCACATACTCTGGATCCATGTATCAAAGCATACAACATGAAACATGCATCCTATTTTTGTTATGCATCATGTAATAGATATATGCCTCACCTACTCATGCCTACTTAGAAAGTTATATGTAAATTTTTTGAGGATCAGACATGGATTTCTACATTCCAGCTTCTGATAAGTGTAAAGGTAGATGGAGATGAGGGCTGCTCCATCCCCTTTCAAAGGCTGGATCCTCTGAAGTGCTGAGCTATGAAGAGAGAGCATTGTAGCTGCTCATAAACAGTGCCTCTAAGTGATGCAGTCAAAAAGTGTCATTGATCTTTCAGGTTAAATCCTGAAAAGCTTCTAAAGCACCCTGGTCCAAAGTTTGTCCTTACAAATCACTAATGAGACTCACATTTTCTAAATAAAAGACATTGCATATTTTTCACTCACTTTCTTTGAATTACACTAGAGAATGTGTAAACAATTTCTATTTAAGGGATTTCCATTTTCGGGGTTTTTTGTTGTTGTTGTTTGATTGGTTGGTTTTTGTTTTGGTGTGTTTTTTTGTTTTGTTTGGTTTTGTTTGTTTTATCCATTTAATAACATCTTAGAACACTTATTTTTCAGTCTCTCTGGCAAAATTACATTCAGGCTGTGTTAAAGCAAAGCTTCCATAGATCTCATAGAGGAATGTTGTTTGATAAGAACTGAAAGTATCAATAACAGAAATGAGAAATCGATTGTATGTTGTTTAAAAATGGGCATATAATATAAAATTATCCTCACAAATTGAAATATACTAAAAACTCAAGATATAACCATACTATTGAGCATTAAGAGAAGGTAAAGAATGGTTCAGTTTTATCTTATTGCACAAGTTAATAAGTGAAACTAAAGGAAGCAGGTAGGAGAGTATGGCTTCATATCTGCCCTCTACCTAAGCATACCCTATGTTTTTTTCCGA
>JAWWLV010000088.1:112170301-112180460 GCA_035041135.1 Platyrinchus mystaceus
TATCAGTTTTAACTAACTTATTATCCTTATTGCATATGAAATGCCATCCCTTCTCCTTAAACTTAGAATTTTACTGATGTAAAATATCAGGTAATTCAAAATTACAAGGAAGGAAGATTATGGAAAAATGGGGAAACAATCTGTGTGAACTTTGAATTAGATGCCTCGAGTGGACAAGTTCTGACAAATAACCGCAGCTTGGTGAAGGTTGGGTTAGGAATTGCCCATTCTTGCTCTTGCAAAGAACATTTAGACACAGGCCCTTTCAAAGTCTATAGAACTTGCTGTGAGAACGGTAGCTGCCTTTTGCCCCATAAAATTCTTCAGTTGCCCCATAAAATTCTTTAGGAAAAATCTGTATACAACCAAACCCCCATCCGTTAATGTCCAGAAGGTAAAACGGGGAGTAAAAAGGAGAATTATTTGATGCTCTGGCAAGGAGGCATTGCAAGCATAAAATTGTAGTTGTAGCCGTGTTGGTAAGCCTGAGAAGGAGCATTGCAGAGTCTGCTTTCCACGAGTAACCCATACTGGCCCAAGGTTCACACCAGCCCAGCTTTGCCTTCCCAAAAGGGAAAACTAGGTCAGTTTTGTGTTGAAAAGCAGCTGAGTGATACTGCCTGCATGCCTGCTGCTCCCCTGCTGTGGCTGCCGTCCCTCCAGGCAGCAATCAGCTTTTCAACATATGCCCATGTTTCAGCTTTCTTCAAGTGCTCGTTTTCTTAATAATACAGTGCATTTGCTGATAAAACACAATCAGGGAGCCCCCAGCCCTGCTCAAAAACAACCTAAGCTCATTTGTATAAGAATCACGGGTAGTGCAGGTTACTGGAATGCTTCTGTCCACTTGCTCTAATGGCAGAGGACTGAAGCCCCTGAACTACATATTACCCAAC
This sequence comes from Platyrinchus mystaceus, assembly GCA_035041135.1. Lineage (NCBI taxonomy): Eukaryota > Metazoa > Chordata > Aves > Passeriformes > Tyrannidae > Platyrinchus > Platyrinchus mystaceus. Next base: position 112,171,198 of record JAWWLV010000088.1, read on the forward strand.
ACAAGCACAGTCATTTTCTTCCATCTTTCAGCAGCATAGACAAGCTCTTCTGTCTGTACACAACTGTGGGGCTGAGGTCTCAAAGGATTTAACATTTCAATCAAACTAGTGAACACCTTCTTTCAATAGAATATGTATCACTGACTCCTGATCGCACTGCAGCCTAAAGAAGGATATCAAAACTCCATACAGGATGCTTTTAGAAGGCAATGAAAAACCCCCATGAGAAAGCCTTGAGCTAGTTTTTCCTGGCATCTAAGCTCTTAGTTACTTCAGTCATATTTCATGTGTTATCTATCACCTACTAAGGCAGATAGCTTAATATCTATTCTTACAATGAATGCTCACATCCTCACAATGCAAGTAAAATTCCTTTGAGATATTAATTTCACAAAAGAAAAGCATATACAATAAAGCCAAACATAATAAGATAGATTGGCAAAACTACAAAAGAAACCAAAAAATGAAACAATAAAAGGTTTTAAGTGTGAAATCCACATGAAGAGGAAGTATTGAGTGGGGAGAGTATACTCAATCCATTCTTACCTCAAGACCATATTACACAAACTAGTAAAATACAGCCAGTATAAACCCCATGGGATATAGCAACATTGTTTTTAATTAGCTGGGTGAATATTTATTTAGAATGTGGCATTCTTGTGCCCAGGCTTACAAAGCCTGATCAGCTAGCCAGAGGAAGTACATCTGAGTTAAAAGGTACTTTACTATTGAGCCTGTGCATAATTCTGGGCATAATCTCAGTTTATAACCATAAATAACCTTAGTTTAATGATTTATTTCTTATTGATATTAGGACCTCTATGTGTATCTCTAGATAATTACTCATCTGGGTCAAAATGCTGACAACTTCTCGCCCCTTCCACAGACTGCAATGGCCATGGACCACTAAATGATGCAAGGACAGATCTGCTACTGTCTCCTTGAAATAGTAGGAATATTTAAGGAAAAATATAGGGACAAGATGAATTTTGAGGTTTTTCCAGCTCTGTGTCACAGACAGGATGGTTAAGTTTATACTGCAAAGTTGATTCTAAACTGTTAATTTTATCAAGATGACACTTCACAGAAGGTTTCATGGCTTCAGGTAAGAGGTGATTGGATCTGTCTGAGTTTTTTCCTATGCTGGGATAAATGGGATGATGGGAAGAGCTAACAAGGTCTGAGCTAAGAATCAGTGAGCAATGGCTGCTCCAGATTCCTGTTCTCACAGTTTGTTGCAAACTTTCTGAAGCTGATTTAAACCACTGTTGTAAAGCTAATTCCCTAGAAAATTATTATGCACGCTTTCCAGTTGTTATTCAACACCCGACAGCTGACATGAATGTTTTTCACTAATTTGGGCGTGATTGCAAAGAGGTGGAAGACTGAACAAACAACAGTCTGGTCTCAAGCATGTCCTCAGCTTGCAGCATAAAATGTAGTTGCTTCATCTTGGATGAATTTTTCACATTTCTATGCCCTCAGTTTCTCAATGTTTTAAGCTGTGACTGCAGGTGCTGATTTTTAGCCTGTGTTTGCCAGGTCTCCAGTATTATGACACCACAATCATGCCTGGAAAATTCATGTCCTGATGGAATGTAAGTAACAAGAGCTCAGTCCCAGCCCTGAAATAAGCCAAATCCACACAAGATTTTGTTGACTTGGGACATGAAATCTCCACATCCTTAGGTGACATCACCGTGGTGGAAAAAAAATCAAGACCCTAATATGTTTATGCTCCCAATAGGCAGCTTTTGCATATTTTTAGTTTGTTCAGAGAAGCAGTGTCCATCAGAAAGCAAAAATTACTCCTACTCTTGGCCTAGTCCAGGTCTACACAAAGGGGATCTGCAAGGTCTCATAGTACAGTAGGTGAGTGCAGAAAATGTGAAATAGCAGAGCTCAGGCTCTGCTTCATTGGCAAAGTCCCTTAAGATTTTTAATTAAGGGAAAAAAAAATTTCTTCATCAAGAATCTCTCTTTGTAGAAATGTTTACATATCTAAAAAAAAAAAAAAAAAAAAGGTAAAAAACCCCAAAGCCATTTCTCCTCAATTACCTAAAAATAAAAGAAGAAGAAAAAAAATCAACTTATGAAGCATTTGTGGAAAACTCCTCCATAGCAGGTAAATGTTTCATAAGTGTCTATGTGTCCAATAGAACATAAACCCAGAAATTACATCAGTTATCACTATACTTTTGTCTGCCACCTAAATTATATTTGTCAGATTGGCATGCAGGTGCTAAGTGCTTTGCACAACACACTTCAACTACAGTATTTAAAACTTAAAATTTTTTACCAGGTTTAATAATTACCTATTTTCCAGAATATTCATAGTAAATTCAGAATATCCACTGTTAAGCTGTATAACATTCCTTGAAATGACATGTCACATGATGGAATATCAAATGTTTCTTGTTTTTCTGTTGTTCTGCACTTCAAGATGTTACTTAACAGTTAGGTGGTTTGAATGAATTTAATCTTGCAGAAATTTGTTTACCATATAATGCTTAACCCAAGATAGTAAATAGTAATAATAATATATCTTATTATTTATTAAAATTATTATCTGATCTGATTTGGTTTTATTCATTCAAGTAAAGTATTGAATTAATGTAACTGTCCAGTCTTCATCAAGAACGTTTTAGAATTACTCTTCTTTGTTTGCTCTTTGTTCTTCTTTCCTCCTCACATTGTCTCTTACTTTATAGTCCTCTAAAGTCTAATTTTAATACAAAGCAATAAATTTTCACAGGTCTTGTATTACCAAACTAATAAGAATTTTTTTCTAGTCTAAAGTAGATTTATCTAAATTTTGCACAATGGTCACACACACATTCTAACAAAAATCTTAATTTCCACATATTTTCTTTTTTTTTTTTTTTAAACTATGGCATTTAGAAAACAAATGCTAAGTATTTTCTTCCTTCTATCTGTAAAATAGCAGAAAAAAACTGTCAGCAGTAAGATGCAGGCTTCCAAAATGTTTTGGCATGAAAATAGCGGGGGGGGGGGGTGTTAATATTTTTTTAAGATCATTTCATGTCATGAAACCGCTTAAAACACAGTATGTATTAGTAGAGTTTTAGATAAAAGTAACCTTTTAAAGGACAAGACTCTTCAAAGTTTCAACTTATACAAAGGCTGTATTTGTTCACAGTACACGAATAAATCTTGCAGTGATTGAAATATCATCCTTCCACAAATATTGGAACATTGTTATCAAAACTGTCTTGAGTACGTAAATAGACAAGTCACATTTATTTGGATGGAGCTTCTCTTTACTACAAATTCTCCACAGTGCCTAGAGATGACAACTCTTTCTTACTGACTATACCACAAGGTGAAACACTAGTAGGAGGAGGTTTGCATACTTTCAGCAATGTCAAGATGGTTTAGTTTGCACAAAAACAAAATGTTTGTTCATAAAAAAGAAGTGATAGTAAAATCTTTCAATTGTTAATTCATAAAGAAATTGATAAGCTCTCCAAAGAATTTAAGCAACAGAGATTAACTCGACCAGAACAAGAGAATAATATCCAAGTAAAGTGATATGCTAGGAAGATGAATGAATGGAATGACATTGCAATGCCAGGAGGAAATTATTCTCACCATGATTGTCTTAAATATACATGAAATCCTACAAAAGCAATGCTTAAAAAACCCAACAATACAAAAGATATCCAGAAACCTTCTTTTCTCTGTATGATTTAATCTACATATGTAATTATTCCTAAAAATTTTAGGAAGAGATATACTCCCTCAGTTAAAAAAAGAAAAAAAAAAAGAGTTTTGCTCAAAATCCAGAATTAAAATAGCAAACAGTAAGATAAGGCATCGTAGTGGAGGAAAAAAAATGTTAATGTTCATTTGATAAGAGTTTGGTGTGGGGTGGAGTAAAGCACAGCTGTTTGACTACAGTGGTATACTTGGGAATCAGATGATAAAATACCCTGTGAATAAATAGAGCATCAAGCATGTGATTACAGATCTGACCCAGGTATTCCTGCTAGAGGTAGACAGAAATATGTGGTTACCACTGCGGGCAGCTGTCAGAGGGAGTCGATCCCAATCCCTGGCTGGGGCTCTTTCCACACCGTGGTTACGCAGCACGTTGGAGAACTGCTCCTAACACAGCCCTCAGCAGCAGATGACTAAGTATAGTTGAATCAATTAACATACACTTCTTTCTTCAGTACCCCAAACAATTAAGGTCTTACTTGCCTACTTTCATTATTAAACTTTGGCTGTGACCAGAATGCATCAAACTCTTACTTCTGGGCCTATGGCTGGCCAAAGTTCTTACATGAAAAACTTAGGACTTCCAGCAGCTTTGGCTAGGCTGGAAATGCTATTTTTTCTGTGCCTCTATACCATTTCTACAAGAATGGTATTATATTTTGTTCTGCATAAAACAGCCATATTAATATAGATTGAAATGCTTCTCTGGATCCCCCTGGGGTGTCAGAAACAGCAGAGAAACAGAGTATGCACTTCTTTGTTGAAAATGTGTGACACTTGTATTCCCTACTAAGGGACCACCAATTGATTCTGGAGTCTGTAAGTGTTCAAAATCCTTATGATGAACTTGGGGTTGTATTACAACTCTGTTCACAGACTATTGTATTTAATGCTTTCCCTTTTGCAGTATCCCATTGGGAGGCAAGAAAAAACATTGTTTTCTGCAACAAAGAGAAACATCATTAACAACCATAAATCATTAAACATTGTCTATTATTTGTGTTGGAAATAACTGCCATATGAGAAAATATCTGCTTAAATGGTGTAATTTAATTCTCTTAGACTATTCATCTGTGATTTCTACCATGTAAATAAACTGTATTTCTTTTATTTTGTCGTTGCTCTTTTTCTTCCAGTTTTCCACAATTAAAAGCTTTATAATAATTTCTACATTTCTTAGTAACTTTTTTTTGCTTACACACACCCACCCCCCACGCTTTCCCCAGTAGATCTGCAATTCATTCCTTCAGGCAAGGGAAAATATCTATTTCTGTGTGCAGTATTCCGAGAAGTCACTGTGTTACTACTCCTGTTAAGTAATACACACACAGTTCCCACTTGTTGAATACTTTTGTTTTGAGACTTTGATGTGTACATACTGAGCATAGATGGAAAATGAGTCAGTGCTCCAGACAGACGCATTCCTTCCTGTGCGTAATATTGCTGTTTGAAATTCAAAACTTACCAAATTTCTCCAAGTGTGCTGTGTAATGAAGATTACAATAAACTAGCATTTTTTTTCATTTTCTATCAGTCTGTTCTGGCAGGTGAAGAATTATCTGGTATCTCAATATTTCCTGGGGAATAAAAAGCCTCAAATAAACCACCAAACCAACATTGCTTGGATTCACAGAGTTGAGAGTGTCTGCTCAAGAGAAAATCCTGAATTAATCTATAGCTGCATACCACTGCCATCTACTGAATGTAGAATATGTTGAATGTACTCATGCATACCTTCCTGCTCTAAGAGCAGAGTTTACTAGGCTTACTGTTTACTCTGTCTTATGGAAGCCCTTTCAGTTCCCACAATACGAAGTGTACTCTAGAGCTTAAGGGTTACAAATAGAGGGCAATTAAGAATTCATAATGAATGACTTAGTCAATTTATCTTCACAAAGAGTAGACATAAACAGTATTCAAATCTCTTTGGATTTATTTGCTGTCCATAAAGTCTTTGTTTGGCATTACAGCTTTATTTATAGAGAATATTTGGAATGCACATTGTGATATATGATTCTACCACATTAGTCAAGTCCTAAGGTGCTAGTTCTACTCACATAACTAACAAATGCTTCCATGTTTAATTATTTGTCCAGATTTGAAACACTGCTTCTAAGGATAGTTAAACTAATGACTTAACGTTTACTTTCCCTGGTATTCATTCCAGTAATATTTTTTGGATGTGAGCATGGCAAAACAATACTCTTTTTAAATGCTGATAAATTGATATGTCTTCAAATTCTCCCAATTTTAGTTATGAACACAATATCTAGTGTTTTATATATAAAATTGTAAGTCTTTATTCTGTAACACTCTACAGGAACTTGAGTAATAAAGTGGGCTGTGACATCAGGCAGTGTAGAAGTAAAATGGTGTGACACCAAAGAGAAAGCCTAACAGGGTTTTCTTTCATAATGGTTGATAAAGTTTACCGTGACAGTCACCACTGTCAAGAACATTACAGTAAAAAAGTCAGTGTTACTCTTAAATGTGCTAAAGATGGGCATAAAAGGAAACATTATCTTCCAAAATCTCAGCCTGGCATTTAGTCACAATTTCTATTTTTATCCTCTTTGCTCTGACAATCGTCACATGTAGTGTCAACCACTCATTCTCATCCCAGAAAATCTACTCACCTATGTCCTATCTCTCTTATTCACCCCTTTAAGCCTTATCTACATTAGCTGCTCCCTTAAACCCAGAGGGATTAATATCCACAGGGCATTCACAGGAGCATAACTGCAATCTATTTGGTTCTACCAAAATTGCAGTATTGCAAATACTGAACATTTTTAAAAATGCACAAAGAATTGTACAAATGTATTCCTAAAACTGACAATAAAAAACAGATAAGGACACCTACTACAAATGGTAGTAAAATAAGAAAATGATCATATTAAAAACATATAAAGAGCAAAGACATACTGCTTTCCTAATTAATCTGTCTGTAGGTTTAAATGTCCTCATAACATTTGTCTGGTGGATTGACATTCTGCACACTACAGATGCGAATAGATTTGAAGTATTTCTAACTTCTCATTACTCACCTTTTGCTTGGATTGGAATATGCATTATTTCTTTAAGATTTCTAAAAATAGTGTTAAAATCTAGTTTGAAGTGCTGCCTTTTTATAGTGACCACGGTCAAATTCCACTCTCATGATGGTTGTATAGTCCCCCTCACCCATCAACACCCCATTAATATAATTGCAAGGGAACTACGGAAGGCATTTTGGACCTAAATATTTTTCAGCTGTATTGTAATTATGGAGACCTTCAGGTGGGTACTAAGGAAACAGATGACAAACTGGAAACACTTAATTTCAGTTGGATTTATAGACTTTATTTGAGCGATGGGGCAGTAAACTTTAACAACATTGTTATAAATAGTATGGAAGATGCTGTACGTACTATAATCAAATATAAATAGTAACACAAAAGGCTAATATGACTTGGACCTTTCTTCAAGAATACAGGGATATTTATTTATCTCCACTAACTGATAAACAGACAAGACAAGTCTTACATTATCTAGGTACATTCCAATTCTTTGAAAAAGATTATGAACAAGATTTTTGGATGTGTTGCCTGAAATAGCAGATAGATGGATTTAATAAATCCAGTAGGTTTCAGCCAAATGATTCTAATTGTGAAATACCATTCTCAACAAATCACTATCTCAGTTATGTTTTATGTGCTATTATCCCCATTGGGTCATGGCCTATGAGCAACTAAGAGGGAGGAATTTCTCCTTTAATGTCTACTATTACCACTCACGTGGAGTCCTGACTACATGATACATCTTATCTAAAAACAAGGCAAGCTTGTAAACATATGATGGTACCCATGAAAAACATCTTCTTTTATCTTGAGAAGAAATGCATCTGTTTGCTATAGTGTTTTATTCCTAACTTCCCCGTTCTTTGTTTACTGCAAAACATTAAATGAAGTCAGTTACTGAATTAATTCAATTTACTACTACATTACAATGGAGTACATGGGGTTAGAAATTAAATATCTCAAGCTCCTTGTCACATTTCTGGCACAGGGTAAATGCATAACAACCTACTGATTCAGCTAGTTCTTATGAAAAAAATGTCCATTATCTAGCCCCTTTTTGGATTCTTCAGATTGTAGAACACCACTGTTTTTATGAAAATCAATTGAACTTTGGTGTACATCATGAGACAGATAACTTTTAAAACAGTCCATTTTTTTCAAGCTTTTCTTTCTGAAGCTCCAGAGCTACAATTGTGCTGCTGTCTCAGAAGGCATTACGTGCTCATTTGTATTCTAAATTTATACTCTAAATTTGTGCTCATTTGTATTCTAAATTTTCCTACTGCTGCAGTTTTCTCTCCATTCATATGTCATATAAAATGAATGAAAGTGAAGTTTGTCCTCTTTTTTTAAGAAAGAAGACCTTTAGTGCTGTAATCCTTGTGCATCTTTGTTAGACCTCACAGGGCATATTGAAAGTAGAGTGCCCTGGACAAAAATCTTATGCTATCATGGCACTCTTGCCTACACAGTCTATCTCAAGCACAACCTGTAAGAAACTTGCTTTCTTTCATGCAAGAGGAGATAGATGAAGTGACACAAAGTTCCTCTGAGACAAACTTTTGTATCCAGGTTTTTTTATGCTTCGGTTTAGTTTTTCAACAGAAACTTTCACAAAAACAAATCAGTAAGAACAAACAAAACAAACACGATGATTTCACTTGACTTTGATCTTTTTGGTTTTATTATGTTGCTACCATATGCTCCTGGGAAGGAGACAAAATTTCTTTCCTTTATAACCCAACTTTCTGACTTGAACTCAAAGGACCATCTTTGAGACACCACCATTGCTCAAGTTGTCTCAGTTTCCCACTCTCTGTGATCCACATTACCATATCGTACAGAACTGAAAGAACCTGGGACAGTACAAAGGAAAAGACTGGAAAATGCACCCAGAGGTAAGAGAACAAAAGTAAGAGAAACAGGTATAGGAGCATTGTGGTGTTCCTCTTGTATCACTTGGAGCACCTAAAAAGGATACAAGGCACAGGAGGACACCTATTTATCATTCCCATCTTTACCCAAACTTAGGTCAAGTCTTCAGAAGCTATGGAGGAGAACTAATTTCAACTAAAAGTCCCTCCAGCAGTCTTCGCAGCAGAAAAGGTTGACTTGCAATCAGGGGAGGATGATAAAGATCTGTTCACATCCATGGGAAGGACCCACTCTTTCCTGCCCATGCCCTACTCTTCCCTTCTCCCCTCTCTTGTGCTCTGCTTGGCCTCCTCGCCTTGTCTGGTCTCTGCTGAGCTGTGAGTGGGAACAGAGAGTGACAGGAATAGTTAGCAATCGTTGCTATGAAGACAACTAACGGCACGAACAGTAATTCCAGGGAGGCCTTCCCACCTCAGCAGAGCAATGACTATTTACGGCCTGAAAGGGGTTGCCAGCCTTCCATTCAACCTCCTCTTAAGGGAAAGAGATTATACCTAGAGTTGGCTCCTCCAAGCCTGGGCACTGAAC
>JAWWLV010000088.1:112180560-112201037 GCA_035041135.1 Platyrinchus mystaceus
TTTTAGTTTGCTTAATATACCATTTGTGAAGGGAACGTAATTGCTCACTAACTGCTTAGACACTGTGTTTTCATTTCTCAGAAAACGAAATCACACCTCACTGATGTTAAAAGACTGCTGTATTATTATCATCATGAACTTGGAAAGCTGAGCCCTAGATGTGGTATGAATGCAGAAACCAGCACCTAAAAACTGTCCTACCTAAATCATAATATTTCCTAAAGTATCTTCTGAGTATGTCCAGAAATATGATACTAAATAATTTTTCTATGTTCTGTTCCTTTATAATGTCATCAGTTACATGCTGTACCAAGTTATTCATCATCCAGTCAGAATTTGTAAAAATATATGTCAGTCTGTAAATTAGCTTTAGCCTATTTCCAAACAATTTGCTTTCTGTCACCTGTCTACTGATATTTCACCTTGTCACTAGAACAATGTGAAGGATCTTAGCCAGGTAATGGAAATATACTTCAATTGCACATGTGAAGCCTTCTCCCAAAACCATTCCCTTCTTCCTGAACACAAGATTGCCGGTCAGCTCCACTTAATTTTGACTGTAACTAAAAATTACTTTCAAGTTTTCAGGTGACACTGTCCTTCTTCTGATAGTTTCCCCGCTCCTGTAGAGCCTTTGTGAATAAAGGTTAGGGGTTTTTTTGAAAGGGAATTTTAAAATACTAAAGGAAGCATGCAATAGTGTAATGATAAGATAAAAAAAAATATTATCTCCTTTTATTCATAAAGGTAACAAACATCTCTCAAACGTGTATTACAAGAAAAAGAATCTCCATGAAGTTAAAAGGCTTTCAGAACTACAGTTTCCCAAAGGGATACTTATCAGATAATGTCTTTTAATTGGAACACAGGTCTAATTCTGAGACTGTGAGAGCTGCAATGTAAGACTACTGTAAAGAGAGGAAAATACATGTACATCTTGATGTGTCTCTTTGAAACTGGCAACTGTCAGAAACCACTGTCTGAACCTGGAGTTCCAATTTCTATGGTTAGTCACACAAGTCATTGTTTGAATGACATATTTTGTAATAAAAACTAAGAGCAACTAGGGAAATGCATTCTGTTTATAGTCCTATCTTATGTCTACAGTAAAAAACCACAAAGCAGTTGTGTACTAGCAGCTCTCTGGATTCCCAACTGGTACAAGGAATTATTCTAGGAACTGGTGTACTCTCAAATAACACATTTTTGAGGGCTGAAAAACACTAGAAGGAGAGAATGCCCTGATTCTGTTCTCCTTGATTTCAATGGGAGCAAAACCAGGTCCTCAATCTGTGTGTAATTCACGTGATCTACTTAGCTAAACAATTAAGTCACAGCTCTGACATCTGATATTTATTTTAAGTTCTTTGAGCCAGATTCTCTTCTCTGAGCCAACCCTTTTTTCTATTCTGGTGGCACAAAGGCTATAACAACTGTGGATTTTCCCAGCTGGCGATTCTCCTAGCATGAATAAGTCTTTACCTGTCTGGCAAAACCAGGTTTCATGTTATTTCTTCCTCCATTGCACCCTCCGAATCTTCACAATCTTCTTATGTGAAAGAGTGAGAGGCCTGGCTACAGCTCTCATTACCATGCTTTGAATATTCTTAGCCTGCACACTTGCCTCTTCAAATTAAAGCTATCAGGTTAATTTTAAATAATTATTAGGCTATTATAACTTAAGTAAAACCATAGTAAGCTATGCAGCTCCTTCTGTGGTATTTCAGATGACATATAATTGAGGATCTGTTCAAGGCATGTTACCAATGAGACATGTCAGAAGCTCTGAACCATTGAACTTTGTGCAGGCCATGCTTAATAATTTAATCATAGTGCAAGGTCATTCTTAAAGGAAAGACCCTCAATCCAAGCATGCCAACTTTTTAAACCCCATCTCCACCCCAAGAGAGTGAAGGCTGTGTGAAAGGGTAGTCTGAAGACAGGTTCGACAGAAAAACACCACACAGCCTGAATAGTTTGTCAACCACTGCCTGAGTGGGGAACCTTATGATTAATGGCTGCTCTTTCTACGTTATGGTAGGTGATGCACCCAATGAAAAGATCTTCAAGTGAGACTAGATTAATGGAGATGAAAAAAATCAGGATGTAGTTTAACACTGCTCTTGTCTGAGTTCACTTTAAGCAATGACACAATGTGGAACTGATCTGCTGGGGAATGTGAGCAACTGCTGTGGGAAGCAACATAACAATGCTAAGCCTCTGTGAAGGCAGTATCAATTACTCAAAATTCATCCACATCTTCGAATATGTTCACATTGTCAAGGAAATTCTCAAGGATTTGACTCCAATCTCAAGGTGAGATGCAATTACATCCTAATCCCTTACCGTCTGTGCTCTTCTTTGATTACTTAAAATCTGGAGCTCTCCAGAAGCATATGCTGGTACATAGTGTAGGCCACTGCTCTTACCCAGTGGCACACAGTGGCCTCAGTGTCACAAACAGATGTTTTTGCATTATAGACTCTGCCTTGGACAGCTGAAGAGGCATTGATTTCAGAAGCAACTGGAAGCAGGTACCAAGAAAATTCAACAAATCAAAAAAAAAAAAAGGGTAGTAAGTACGGAAAGTGTGGTCAATCTAAGAAGAAACTGAATGTCTGCTTGGGCATCCAAGCATACTTATTTCATTGTATCCCCTTTAGCTACAATATAGTTGTGTCCCATATCTGGGGAGAATTCTATTCTAAGGTGTGAGATCCACTCTACACCTACAGTGTTCACTAGATAGCTACCTACCATACCACATTTGTCTTCCAGACATGCACTGGAATATAATGGTCCAACAAAGAGAGCTCACAGCTTGACATACCAAGACTGTTGGCCAAGGAAATGAGCCAACTTGGGAGGTAAACAACATCAAAGAGAGAAACATTCAGAACACAGCAGCCCCTTCTGATTCAGTGCTTTCTAATCAGCCGCTTTCCAATAATTCATTAAGATGTGAACAAAGAGATTGAAACATTGGCTTCTCCTAAGGCTTCAGCCAACCGTAATGAAATTATAACAGGATATATTTACAAGGTTGAATATCTTGAACTCAGCTATAATTATGTTTATTAGTAATTCTTCAATAGCTGCTCAAAAAGCATATTTATATTAGTTAATCCTTGCCTGTGGAGACCTTTATGTTTGTTTGGCAAAAGAACATTAAGAAGCATGGATTTCCTTTTCTTTTCCTCTCTGTAAATCCCTGTTTCCATGAAAAAAATGCCGTGGGATGGAGAAATAAACTAAACATAGTGTATATGATTACTTTTCTCCTATTAATATTAGGGATCACTCTAGAATACAGTTAGAACTGGAATGGATAGATCTAGATTAACATATTCTGTCAAGCTTTCATTTGAAATATAAAAAATTACTTAACAACTATGCTTTGCATTATGAGAGTCTGGAACAGCACCACACACATACAGATAAGCACTATGTGCATAATTTAAAAGCATTTTTTTTTCTTTTCTCCTCTGTCAGAAATGTGAACATGGAAAACATCGAAAAACATATTTATTTTGAAAAGTAAATGAAAAAATCTCAAAACAATTACAGATATGATGTGTGAGTTTATCTAAAAGAACTCTTTTTTTCTAAAGATAATCGAATAAACAGGATGGCATATCCATCAACTCAAATGAGAAAATGTAGGATATAAAACTCTTGCTATTTTGAATGCTAAGCTGTGAATATGTACTTGAAGAAGAAAGATGTATTACAATACTAATTGTTCATTAAACTTATAAAAGGATAATTCTCTGAAAATAATGAGTCATATAGGTAAGACTGGCAAAACTATTCAAGGCATTATTTACTGAAGCTATCTTTTCCTATTGATTTTTTTCTGTAACAGATAGCACTTTCCACTTATTCAGCTACTTGAAATCACTAAACTATCAAGGGAGATATTTCAGATGAATCCAGAGACTCCAAATTATGCCTGGAAAGTTATTGGAGGACTCCTGACTCAAGGCAGAACCACTCTTAGAATGAGATACAAACACTACACGTTGACAAATATGAAGAGGAAATTTGTATCTTGCAATTCTGCCGGACTCTATGCAAAGTACTCTGTTTTAGCTATTGTGGCTGCTAATAAATGTAGATTCTGGAATATTTGCATAAATTAAACACGAGAACAGCTGCAATACATCAAAAGCAATATATGAACCAGTTGAATCAATTGAATGAAAGCTGATGACATGTGCTTAACTGCACACAAGCCAAGCTCAGCTCTGACAAACATAGGCAAACTCTATTGGTGTGAAAGAAAATAGAATTGAGTTTGCCAGAGCTTAATTAGACCCTGCTCTTTTTTGAAATATGAATAGGCTCCAGGTTGATTGCTGTGCAAAATGGTAATGTTCAACTGTACTTTACATTTCCTGTGCTTATTTTAGAAACATTTCTGTTTCTTTCCGAATTAGAACAGATACAGAACTATCATAGTAGATTAATAATCCATGGTTTCTCTGTTGTAAGTCTTTCATGTTAAACTATTATTTTAAAGGTGTTCCCAGTGATCATGCATCAGGTTTATACTCAAGCTAAGGTCATTCACCCTTTAGTAGTTACATGAGGATACATCTACTACAGAACTATTTAGACATACTCATATTGGAGGTTTTATCTTCAAAGATCATAAGCAGGTGTGAAATACATGCAAACATATGTTTCAGTGGACCAAAAGGCACCGAGCAGAAAGAGCCGACCTTAAATAAAAAAACAGAAACCTTTCCATATCCTGGAACTGAGCAAGTTTAACATTTCTCTGATTTTCTGATACCACTGCCACTGTTATAATATTCTGAGATGAAGTGTAACTGCAGAGAAAGTGTTACTGTTCGAGAGGTTTTCTATTTAGTCTAAGATAATACTTCTTGTTTGTAATACAAATACAGAATTTCGCTTTTTTTCACTCCTTGCTCTGACAGGAAAGGAATAAGCTATCCCATCCAAAGGTAAAGGAGAAGAAGCAGGGCTTCTCTGGAAGTGCTGCTCAGTTCTGGGTCAGTGGACTTCAGCATAAATGTGTAGTTTGGATCTCTTTCAAGGATTTTGAAGTGCCTGACTACATCTTAAATAAGGAATCCTCCGTATTCCCATGCAGCTGAATCACATATATACTCCACCATGCAGGTGATCTAGAGCCACCCTGTTCATGAGAAGTACATACGGGTGCAAATTTGCTGCAAATAAGACTCTGCAGGTCTTATCCACATTAATTATTTATTTTACAGTAATCCCACATCCGAAAGTCTGAAAATTGCCTGATATTTTGAAAAGTGACTTGTTACTGAATAAAGGGAGAAATCTGTACATGTTAACTTTACATGCAAACTTGGAATTTGATCATGTAATAATGGGAAGCACAAATTGTGGTATCTTGCTAAATTAGTACCGACCAACAGGTCCATTCAAACTTTAGGCCCACAGAATCAAATGCAAGCAATTAGCCTGCTCTAAATTGCCTTCTGCCCCAGAAGATTTCCCTGGAGACTAGAAGAAATCCTCATATTAGTACGTTTTGGTCATAAGTCTTTTTCTACTGTGTAGAAGACAAGTTTGAAAACCTTTTTCCTTCAATTTCTTAAATTGAAATTTCAATGATAGCAGAGAAGTCTCTCAAGTGTTAGGCATGCTATGTCATTAACAGACAAAGAAGTAATTACTCTATCATGATTAAAGTAAGAAGTAATTACTCTATCATGATTTTAATCCAACAGGATTTAAGGGTTTTACTAATCCAGTGCACATATCCAGTACCACCACATGTACTGACAAGGATGCATTTCCTAACACTTCATTTCAAAGGTTCCTTCTACTGAAACACATCATAAACAGTAAAGGTTAAGGGAAAAAAGGTGTCTGACTGTTTTCTAGTAGGGTTTTATTCTGCTTTTCACCTTTATTTTACATGCTCAAGTGAAAAAGAGAACATAATTAAATTTGTGCTATGTCACTCTGGAAGTTTTCTAAAACATGTAAGGAATATGACAACAATTGCTTTGCTGATGCAACATTAAATGGTTTTCTTTAAACAAAAGACACAGATTTCAAATTATGTAGTAAGATACTGTGTACTAAAATGCAATCTAACCAATTTACTTGAATTGACAAAGAAAGACCTAATAGACTTAAAGAAACCAAACCAAACAAATAAAAAAACCTACAAAGAAAGTTTAAATATTCTTAGTATACAAAACTGTGCCTTTACCATGAGTGTGTTTTACCTGACTACATACATTTTAACTTTATGTTTAAAAACAAACTATTAGGATCAAAAAGTAGCTGCAATTTTTAACTCTGAACAGCATTCTCCACTGGTGCTAAAGCCTGTATTAAACAAACACATTTTTTTGCACTGTTTTAGTAAAATCAGTGGACCACTGCACATCAATGATTTTTGGTGCAGCAGACATAATAAAATATAGGATGATATAAAAATGCCCACTAATCAATCAAATGCTTAGACCCTTCATGTGTAAAATCTTGTTTATAACCTAGAGACAAGGAATTGTGCCCTCAGTATGTAATCAATAGTCAATCAATTCCCCCACTGGAGCAACTGTTTTCCAATTGACCGACATTAAAAACATGAATAAATAGCCTGTAGAACTTCCACAGAAGTAATAACCTCTAATTTGCAAGTGACAAAATGAAGCATTCATCCTTAAATTGAATAGGAAACCTAACCATCAACTGAGGCTGTCATGGGAGATAAGCGGCATTTTTTATAGTAAAATGCTTTCCATCATGTATCTTCACCAGATTTCTAGTCATTTTGCAAGTTTCATTTTAACATATGTTCATCACCACAGTTAACTTTCAGTTGTGGCCTCATGGGCATGGACTATATGTAATTGCTTAAGTGTCAAAACAAAAGGAAAAAATGTTCCAGGGACACATGTTTTTCCAACTAATAGCATATATCTCATCCCATGTAACACTTCTCTTGTGTGCATACATTCTGAAAATATTATATTCTTTTTTAGCAGTCTACTGTAATATTCTCTCTCATCATCAAAACCAGATGTAAGCAACAAATTATCAAAATTTTTTTGCCAGTACAATATCAGCCAAATGCATGTACTGAAAAAGAAGATATTTACCATGGCTATTAAAGTGCACTTATTTGATATGTTTTAAAATAAGTCTTACAAATCATTAACACAAGATATGATCACATTTAAGTGGTTTTTTTGGGTTTTTTGTTGGTTTTTTTTTTTTTACTTTAGTGAAAAGTACTGCACAAGCACCACAAAAAATTTTAGTTCTCTAGAAAACAGGTAACTGTTATTAGGGGGGATATTTTCCCCCTCCTACAAACTGCTTTCAGGTCACATGGAGAGATCTTTTTTAAGAATAAAATTGTCTCAGTGAGGACAGTGGCACTACATGTATTTCAGACAAGGTACCACTCTCCCTTTTCTCTCTGCAGCTATCCAGTAGTTTTTGCATAGATGGTGCAACTTTCTTGGGCCTCTCATTGATTAGGAGGTTTTTCTTATAGCTTTGCGCAGTGACTACTGCAATTATTTTTATGTTGTTTTTTAAGGACTTTGGAAAATATAATCTACCTTTATGAGGCACATTTTTAACTTTCAAATCACATGTGGTCTGAAACACTGCATTATTATCACTCAAATTGCCCTCAAATCCTATTAATTAAAAGAGGAATGTGTGTCCCTATATGCATGTATGTATAGTTAAACTTTTCATCTTTTTAATCTTTCTCCCTGTATACGTGCATATTTAAAAATCAACATCTCCAGACAAGAAATAGTATATTTTCGAGGCTAAAGGCTATCTATCAAGCAATAAATGCATTACAAAGCCTTACACCTGAGCACTACCATTCTTGCACCTCTCAGAAGCTTTCCATGGCAGACTGACACCTGAAAACATAAACCAGTAAAAGACAGAAATCTGCCATTCTTTCTTGATTGAAAAATCAAATTGTGCCTAAATACCATATCCCCCCCCCCCTCCCCGAAATACATCAACTCTTCAGTTTGCTCATAGGCTCAGGGCCAAGCTAGACTAAATCAAAATGCATGCTGTTCCTGAATTACAGACAGTTATGTACTCAGATCTAATTTGAAACAAAACTTCTGTCTTCTTTGTTATTCACTTCCCTGCATATTGGAGGAGTCCTTGGGTGTACTTCAGGTACTTCAGGCCTGGTGTAACACAGTGAAAATTCTGACATTCACTTTTCTGGGGCCAGAACTGTATGCATTAGTAACTGTGTCTTTTGTCATGGTAAATACAATTTTTATAAGGATATTAAATAGGATTAAAACAAAATCCAGAAGATCTCCTCATATTGACTAAAGGAATAGC
Organism: Platyrinchus mystaceus; assembly: GCA_035041135.1. Taxonomy (NCBI): domain Eukaryota; kingdom Metazoa; phylum Chordata; class Aves; order Passeriformes; family Tyrannidae; genus Platyrinchus; species Platyrinchus mystaceus. The sequence goes on from JAWWLV010000088.1 coordinate 112,188,919, forward strand.
TCAACAAAACAGCCTTTCCGTATGTTGACATACTATCTTGCTCCTGGAATGGCATGCTGCCATCTGAAAAGTTTGCTGCTCAGCATACTGCAGTTCTGAGAGGCTTCTCCCTTCTTGTATCAGGACAGCACAGTGTCAGGTCAATACTCTCAGATATCGAGCTCCCTTCACTGTAATTACTGGGAGTGAGAGCAAAGCCCCTTGCAGAGCCAGTGCCATCATTTCATTTGAAGGACTACTCTGATGAACTTCAATATATTTTAAGCCTCCATGTACGTAACAAATATTTTTTATCTTTGCTCACTTCCTCATCAGCTGTCAGGGTTGGTCTATAGGCTTGACATTCTCCACCATGAAATGGAAGACTTCTGGCTTATCCTAGATTTCAGATGCCTTTTGTTCAGTGGCCTGGCTCTACTGTCACACGATTATGTTTGCCAAACATGAAGTATTGCTATTAAAAGGCATAATGCACAATACACCTAAAACCCCAAGCAGTCAAGAAAAGAAACATAGCAGCAGCATGACAGGTCATAAAAGCATCACAAACATGAAGGAACCTTGATGATAGGTCCAAACACTTGTGTAAAATTGAAGGCTGAAGGAACATAGAATCTCTGCAACGTTTGGGACTTAAATAAATTAGAAATTAAAGAAGTCAGCATGCAAACTAGAGGCACTGAGATGATGGACATCTTACAGGTCGGGAAACCAGTACAAAGCTAACACCTTCTGGAAGGAAATGCAGGTGAAAAAGAACAGCTGACCTGAAGGCAGCTCATTCTATTAAAAACTACAAAAATTATGCAAAATACAAAATTTTCTTACGAATACAAATACAGTTGCAAATATGCAGATGTCAGAATTAAACTTAATTTCTGAGGTAGTGCCTGTTTTGGTAAAAGGTGATTTTGGAGAAAGCAATTTTTATTAACTCTCATCTTCTTTTAAGTCTCCTGAAATCCCAGCAATTCCTATTAACAAAATATACTAAAATAAATAAACAAACAAAAAGCTGTTTTATTAATAGGAATAATACATGTACAAGACATAAGTATTACAAAGAACTCGGTGTTACATTATGCCATATGTTTTAATTTCCTAGAGATAAAGTTTACGTTCCTCAATGGTCTCCTTTTTTTATTCCAGATCTGTAATTATATTCACAGGAGTAGTTTGGTATTAGGCACAACAGGTCTTGCAGAATTAGGGACTTCCAGCTGTAACTGTCACTACACTTACAGGAGATTTTTCAAGTAAGCAAAAAGAACAAAACATTTCTCATGCCTTACATAAGGATACATGGTTTTGATTCAACTGTAAACTAAAATAAACCTCAAACATATCTTTCAAATCTAATTCATTATGAATAATGGTTGAAGTAGCACCATGTCATGGGACAACTTACAGTTTTCTGCTGATGATGTGTAAGAAATTTTGGCATAAAACTGAACTCAAGTGTAACCTCAAAGTTTAAATAGTTTGAGGGACAAATTCTCTTCTTGGACATGTTATTCTAAATCTGAAGTAGATATGCTCAGGAGGCTAATTTGAACATACTGGTAAACTGAGAACACTATTTATCTTCATTCCTTCATGCTTGAAAATTAATCACTCAAAATGTTGTAAAATTAACATTTTAAAATGTGCTGGTCTCCTAGCACAAAGGGAAATTTCAACCCCCTAACCCTTGTAAGTTTAGATAGCTCCTTTCTCCATTGTGATGAGGAATATTTACGGAAAGAACAGTTAATGCAGACTTTTATTTCTTGAGATTTCTTTAAATCTAATTACATGGAAGCTATTCTAGTTCCATGGAAAGTGTTTGGTTAAAAGTAACAAAGAAAATCTGAGAAGAAGAATGACAAACTATTCTAGTTCCCCTGACGTGACAACCAAAAATAACCTGATGTTAAATCTTCTCTTTGTGAAAATAACATTTTCTTCATAAAAACCTGACCACAGTTATGCATCAGAAGTAGGATATAGTTAAAAAAAAAAGATTGCCCATTGAGGAGCTTTCATCATTATCTTAAAAACTCTGAGACACTTCCTAGTGAAAAAAAAAAAAAAATCACACTCAAGAGTAGAAACTTCATGGAAATTAGGCAAGTAAAGGATGTTATAAAGCAAATTTAATCCCACTACATATAATAATTCAAAGGAACAACATATTTTTAGTGACATCCTGCCGGAAATCCTAGCAAAAGATAAAGATTGCTTTTAGGTTAGTTGGAATTTCTTCTAAATGTACTCTTCAGATAAGTGCTCACTCTTATTATTGAGGTCACCAAGAAAAGCAGGGACAGATCTGTGTGAGATAAGACTTTTGAACATGTAGGGATAAAAGAGATAAGAAGTTAAGACAGCTAAAGTGATGGTGAAACTGGTATCTTTATTGCATGTGTGGGTGTCCTTCTGGGTCCTACAAGAACTATGACACAAATTGTCTTATGGTTAAGCACACAACACAGAATATATCCCTGATTATTAAGGGGGAAGAAGGAAGTAAATAGTCATTTCCAGGCAGGAAATGCCCCAACATGGCAAGGCAGGTTTGAGTGTCCATCCTATTTCAGTCGTGCCCTTTTACCCTTCAACAAAACCACATGAATAAGAGCATAACTGTTATTCCCATGACATACTTTTAGCCCAGGACTTGCCCTTGAACCACCTGCAAGCCAAATCCAGATGGGGCATCACAGACCAAACACTCTTGCTTTCATATCCTATTTATGTATCTATAAATGAGAGGTATATGTATGATGTCTGACAGTGTTTCGCTCTCCTTTTTCCTGCCTCATTGGAAACATTGTTGTGCTTTTCCATTATGGCCTGAGCTAAATCTGAGGAAGAGGTCCCATCTACTCTCAAACCTCACACCTGGTCATGTGGTCTAATCATTTGCCTTGTGCTGCTCCTAGAATTCACCCGCTGGCACTCTAGGCCAACTCTCTCACTATACAAATAATTAGCCAAGCCCCCAAATGAAATAAAATAAAGATGTGCATGGAGATGGGGTTCAGTGGGTTGAGTTAGTTCATGGTGTGGCTAAACTAACACTCGAGTGAGTCCTTAGAGTGAGGGAATGAGAGAAGAAGACATTTCAATCCTCTTGCTATTCAACTGATTGATAATACAGAGTAGCATCCTCAGAAAAGAGAAAACACACAGAAATTATTAGTCTTGCATTCTCCGTTCTGTATACAGCACTGTTCCAGATGCTTTTTGTCAAACAGAAGAACCAATTGAGCTGCTTAATTGTCTTTTAAATCAGACACTTGGGATTGATTTTCAGCAACTACAGACAATCCAAACATATAACTCCAGTTTTAAATCCTTGGCTGAGTACTCAACTGAATGCAACAGCTTTCCTGACTGAGGGGAAGATAAGCCATTCTTCTCAGTTGATGATCAGGTACTACCAGCTGGAGTAAAAGCTGCCATTAGTGTGTTGGTGACAGGAGATATAAGAAAAGAATTAATGACCTGAAGCCTTGTCAAGTTCTCTGTCCTCAACAAGAGACAGAGAACAAGAAAAGCCTTGTCACAGTTCTCTGTCCTCAAAAAACAAGCTCACACCATCATGACAGGTATTAATTGGTATCCTTGCTGTTTGTTACAAAAAAATTGAATGAATAAGAAAATATGAATATTATTTAAACTATAGATCTGCCCTTTCTAGGCTGAAGAGAAAGGTACTTTTGTGGCTGCCCATAAGACACTGCACCCTTGGCAGGGACAACTAGTGAATTTCTCTAAGTATGTTCAGCTGTTCCTTTTGTTTAGGAACAGGATTAGTATTTAGTAACATAGTTATTAAAAGTAACAATTAATAGAAAACAAAACCTTACGATGTATAGCACTGATGGATTCAAGAAAATTACCCTTCAAAGTTATATAAATATTATGAAATATTTACACTTTCTATAGTTAAATAAAATTTAGTTAGAAGCAAACATCTCAAATTGGAGATACTGTTGTCCAAACCAAACTTTTTCCTCGAGCCACTTGATACTAGTAATTATTGCAATAATTATTGCAAAGTGTAGGTATGAGAGCAATTCTCAGATTCATGCTTTTCTATCTTTCATTCCCTTGAAAAGAAGACACACATAAGCCTTCATATATTCTGCCTTGTAAAGACCGTTTTACTTTTTGTTTCCTGGACTGAGGTTTTAACCACAGCAAATATAGAATTCAGGCCCAGTAAGTAAACACAACTAGTCACACAGATAACCAGCAGCACCTTTTCCAATCAGCACACAAATCTTGCAATCTGGTTTGGGGTGGTTTTCCATAACTACCAGAGACTTAACGGTCTGAAAAATCAAGAACATCTGGAAGTTCACTGCGACACTACAACCCCTTACCGATGTATGCCTGGTACGTGGGGCAGATCACACTGAGAAACTTCCAAAGCCAGAGTATTGATTACTTTTTGATTGATAAAATATTTTTTTAGCCCAGTTTCCATGTAATGAGCAGCAATCTCTCTGCACAAGTGCCTGCCCTAACAATCGGTTGTTCACCAATTAACTTCTGAACTCATCACCCAACTTCAAGTTTTTCCAAAATGGGGTTTGATTTCCTTTAAAACAGACTACTGAACAGAAAAGAGAAAGTCTACCAGTGAGACTTGTGGAGGGCTGCATCTCAACTTCACCAGTTACCAGCCATCAGCCTGAGGGGCGCTCTCCAGAGACACAAATCTCTAAGAAAACGAACTTCCCTGGGTTTCCTCAGTTTGGTTTCTCTCCAGTAGGGTCTCTGGCAGGCAACAAGAGAAAAACGCTTGGCTACAGCCAAGGGCAGTCACTATAATCTCCTTTTTGCTGAACTGCACCATCCTAACCTACACAAACCCGTCAGGCAGATCCATTCTAGTAGGAAAAGGTTTTGCATGGTTCTGCATCCAACCTAGCTGTGGCAGTCTCCTGGCCAAGGACAATCTCAGTATCACCAGTGTCGCGGTTTGAGAGCTGTGCTTCACCCTGAACTCTCCCTGTTGTCACAGCCCAGCCTGGCCTGTGCCAGTACTGGAGATGGCTCCCTGCCCCAGTCTGAGCATTGTCCGAAAGGTGAAACAAACCCCCATACCCAGTGCAGCCTAGATCTTCCACAGCTGCCCTGCAAAACTAGAAAGTTACATCACATTGGAACCAGTAAAGCTGAAGTTTAAAGGAGTAAGTCCAAACAGCTGTCTCTCAGATTAGTAATTTTTCCTCTTTGCGCAAATTAGAGGAGTGGTACTAAATTTGAGGAGAAACGGGGCTCCCCCAGTGCTGCGTTGCAGCTTAGGGAAGTTGGAAGGCTTGCTCTGGGAGTCTGTAGATCAACGGTGGCCGCAGCTGATCTGTCGGCAGAAGATGCTGAAGCCCCAGTTACCCTTTCTTCCCTTACGTCTCGGATATCCAGCACAACTCCAGCCGGCGAGCGGGGCTGGGCTGCGCTGCCCTCAACGGGGCTCGAACCCAGCAGAGCCCCGGCGTGGCCGTCCCGGGGCGATGGGAACGCACCCCCCCCACCACCCCACTTTCCACTCTCCCGCCCCCTCCCGCAGCGGGCTGCGCCGTTCTCGGAGCCGTCGGTCTGGGCCGCTGGAGGAGGCGGCAGGGACGGGATCTGCAGGGGGCTGCACCCCGGAGCTCCCTGCGCGGGGCAGCGCGGCCGCTCTTACCTCCGTGCCGGGCGGTGGAGAGGAGCCGTGGGGGCGGCGGGGCGGCGGCGTTGGCCGGGGGTGGCCGGGGGGCGGCGGCGGCGGCGCGGGGGTCTGTCTGCGGGGCGCCGCCGCCGCTGTAGCGCCGGGAGATCACCCGGTCCCTCCGCGGCGGGCGGGGCGGCAGCGGGCGGCCGTCGTCGCCCAGGGCTTGGAGGAGGATGTCAAGGAGCGTCCCCCGCTCGGCTCCGGCGGCGGGCACGTCCCTGCCCTCGGCTCCCGGCGGCGGCGGGGCCGAGGCCAGCAGCAGGAGCACGATGGCGGGCAGCGCCTGGCTCTTCTTCGCCCCTCGCATCTCTGCGGCGCTGGGAGGAGGTAGAGAGCGAAGGCGGTCAGCGCAGGGCCCGGCCCGCACCCTGCCCGCCCGCCCCCCATGCCGCGCCCGGGGGCACCTCCGCCCGCCGCCCCAGCACGCTGAGCAGGGCTCAGCCCTCCCGGTGCGGGGACCCGACGGGCCGACACCGCCCGGCCCCGCCAGCCCCCCGGCAGTCCCGCCGCGCTCGCCCGGTTCCCCGGAGGGTGCGTTTATAGACACGGATTAGGGGAAGGGTATTAATCCCGCCACACATATTCGCGGTACGGGGTTTTGCAGGAGATTTGCTCGGCTCCCTTTGCCCCGAGAGCCTCTGTGGGTGCCTCCTTGCTCCGCTGGCGGGCCAGCCTTCCCAGCCGCCCGCCGCCCCCGGGTAGTGCCACACGGTGGTGTTCGAGGGAGAGCGCACGGACGGGCAACTGGACGGAGTTCAGTGAGGGGCGAGTTACATCGGAACTGCTGCAAATCAGGGTGTAACGGACAAAAACCATTACAACAGGCGGGGGCTTCGAGAGAGGCGCTTAATGCCCCTAAGTAAGCTATTCTAATTATAGAAAACGGGTAGGATTAAGGGGGAGGGAGGGAAATTCTGTTATTTACAAACTGTTTTATACTTGGCCTCCCGTGCAAATCCTCTTGGGAGAAGAAGTTAATCGGAGATGCAAGGGAGCCGGCTCTCCCCGACGGCTCCGGGCTCTCCCTACCACCGCCGCCGCCGCCGCCGGGGCGCAAGGCAAACCCAGGGAGTAACCCGGGGAACGACCAGGGTTTCGCTGCCAGGGCAGCGACTCGCCACGTAGAAGTGCCCTCCGGAGAGCCGGCGGGCGGCTGCTTACCTTCAGGCGGAGGCGAGTCCGGTTGTGTGCGTGCAGGCTGAGCAGCGAGGTGCTGTGCCGCCGTCGGAGAGCCCCTGTCCCCGCGGAGGCTCCGCCGAGCGCGGAGCGGGGCGCTCGGTGCTGCGCCCAGAGATGGGGGATGCGCCCTCCAGGGCCATGCGCTTCTCTTATATAGTCCGCACCGGCGTACTCATTTGAGTACTATCGACTTTAGGTGGGTGGCGGTCGATGAAGAAACCCCTGGTAATCACTCTTGGGCTCAGAGACGGTCTTTTCTGACAAACTTCCTCCTCCCCGTTTGTCCCCCGGTGGATGGCAACTGAAAGCTGCGTTTGAAGTGACTCTGATCTATTTGTGAAATTAGATTTCCCTGAAGATTGGGAAACGCTTACTAATAAAGCTGCCGGCTCAAGAGATTAAAATGTGCTTTAACTTAGCGGGATTCCCTTGGGAGTACAAGGGAACTACTTTATTCACCCGATTTCTTATTGAACCAAGAAGCCATGGGCAAAGTCTGAAGTGTGTATAAATTTAGTACTGTTTTGATGGCAAGGAGCATGGTAGACTGTCTTTGATGGGCAAATTCACAAACTGGGAGCCTTGTAAAAGTTTGACTCTCTAAAACAGCTTTTTAAATTTTTTACAATGAGACTTAATGAAAAGCTGGCAAAAAAAGGTACTGACCTAGTGAAAACATTAAACCCACAGGTTAAAAAAGTTGCCTCCTAGAGCCCTAAATAAATAAGCAAAAAAATAATTAATAAGATCTCAAATTTCAGAGAGCAGAGAATGAAGACGGTCTTGGTAGACTGAAAGGCAATACATATTTTTTAAATTATACCAGGCAATATTTTATGTTATGACAGATTTTGCAAGTATAACTCTGTGTCAGAAGGTGCCACAGAGATATTTATTTAATAAGAGTGGGAGAAAAAGAAAAAATATTTGAAGTATCCTTGAAGATGTGAAAATGGGGAATTTAGATCTAAAAAGAGATTTAAACTATTCTGAATCTGTTTGGTATATAACATTTCCCTAGAAACTCTGTCTCTTTCCCAAAACTCCATCTTTCATATCCTTCTCTAGTTATCTCAGGCAGGGCATACTCTGGTCTGTATCTCACAGGGATCTCACCATCATTGCTGGTGATGGGAACCAGCTTCTTCCCCACATCCCCCCATGCTTCGGCCATCCTCACTCACCTTTCAGGGAGGTGGAGTGATGCCACAAGGATTAGAAATCAAACCAAGTTCAACTAATGAAGTCTTACAAAGGGTTTGATCGCACAATTTTTTTAGAGGTCAGTGTACTGCACTAAATACACTGGTCTGACCTGTGGATTGCCAAGGTAACAGAAGGGAGGTGCCTTCTCTTTGTCGCTACATGATTTCTTGCTTTTACATCTTTATGGGGGCATATAAGGAGTTTCCTTTGGTGAAGCTGATGATTACTTTGAGTGAAAAGGGAAAGAGGAGCAGTAATAAGCTGAGAAACAAAGCAGCATATTAATTAACCAGCTCCAAAATAAATCCCAATGTTTCTCTCCATTTGCTTCTTGTTTCTTTGCTTTAACTTTGCCCTTGGAAACACATATTGTCACCACAGGATGCAACTGAATTCCCCTCCAGAATTTGCCAAAATGTTACCTTAACTCAAGATCCTCTGCCCACCTTCATTACTAGTCATGGATTAGGTTTGCATCTTCTACTAGCCCTGGAAGCAGGTCACACGGGAAAGAAATCTATGTGGCACTAAGACATAATAATTTTGTTGCTCATAAAAACCCCAAAGTCTTTATAGGGTGTTGGTTTGAGTCAGATAGCAGAGTCCTCATAAGAATTAAAAGCAGCATTCCAACAGGCAAGCGAATAGTCCCTTTTTCTCCCCCACATCCCCAAGGAAGATCTAAGAAGTCTGCAAACTTCTACAGCTGACTATGCAATCTTGGTGGACAACATCCTGAAGCTGCTGGTTTGAGATAGTTTGTAACTCCTTCAGCAAAGATTGTCAAATTTTCACCCATACGCAGTGGATTTCCAAGATACAGATGCTGCTACAAATGCTAAGGCCATTCATTTTTTTTCTTTAACTACATATTAATTATTCAGGGGTTTAAAGCTTTGTATTGGAACCAACTAAGCCCTTTACCATTATGAGCCACTACCCTTGTCTTTTACCTGTGCTGTAACTTGTTTCCCTCCTTTGGAATAGATACATCCTTCTTTCCTTGGATGGACCACCCAGAGGGCAATGAACTGTTTTATTAATTAGTTTTAAGTTAGGCCAAACAGACAGGTTGGTTGCTTTGTTTTGTATCAGGATATTTTTTTATTTTTTTCCCCTGTATGTTATCTTTTGGTATCTTCAAAGGAATAAACAAGAAGTCAAGAAAGCAAGAGAGTATCCCTGCAGAGCAGCTTGAGAGGCAGATCTATCAGGCCCTGAATTCAGCGCAATGATTTCCATTCACTTCTGTGGGATTTGGGACAAGTCTTAAAATGAAAAAAAAAAACAAACCCAAAACCAAAAACAAAACCACAACAATTAGAACAACAGCACATCTAAATCACAAGCTTTAAGTAGCTTTTTCAAAGTCTTGCTATGCCCAAGAACCTTAAAGATCTTTTTAGAAACAAACAAAAAAACCCTGCAAATCCAAAAAGATTTGTTTTCTATTATTGTGCAAAGCCTTGTGTCTTTTTAAATTGTTTTGATATTTGAATTCATCAGAGATCTATTGATAGAAGAACAACCAAACTCATCCAGAGGATGATTGTTTTACTAATCCCAGGCAATTTGGCAGCATGAAAACCCATTCTCATTGGCCCTTTTGGTAGTAGCTCTAATGCTCCTCCTCATCATTATATGGAGAAAGAACCTCAGCATGAGATCTACATCAAAGAGAGCATCATAAGACTGCACTCAGTATCTTACTGAGGAACAGAAGAGCTGTTAATAGTGAGCCTAAATAAGTCAGGTTATTTTCTTCCTGTAGCTAATGGATTTAAACAAGTAAATCACATTATTTTTCCTATGTCATGTTCTTTTTATTTTCTGATCTGTCTTAGCCACAGATCTGTCTGATTGAAGTCAAAAGCCAACTAGTTATGTCTAAGTATCATAGGGTTGACAGAGACTCAGAGAGATGATTTAGTGCTTTCCGTTCCTCAAGGCAGAGACAACTGTTTCTGTGTCATCAGGGCTCAGTAAGAAACTTTTGATTTTTCTTGTGAAGCTCAATACTTCACCACAAATCCATTAAATGAAAAATTGGTAAATGTTAGTTTAGTAGTGACATTTTACCTCAGGATTTACACTGAAATTTAAAAATTATCTACATGTATTCCCAAAGCACACACTCAAATAAAAGACAGACTAAAGCAAAGATTTAAAATTTAGGTGTCTTGCTGTCTCTAAATAAATCTGTCAGCCAAAGATTTTCATGGCTGCTCATCTAAATGAAGAAGAAAAACAGAGAAAACCTTATTCTGTTGAAGTTCATGGGAATTTTCCTGTTGACTTTGTTGAGCAGGGATTTAATGCAGGGTTACTAAAGGAGAGGTGAGGAGGTGAGGAAGTGAAAAATCAAAAATATGAATATATTAACAAAGGCAGTAATTTATAGCTGGCTGTTGCAATTTCTGATAAGTAACAGGGGATTCTAGCTGTTTTTCAGATCACACCATTTCCTTAAAATCAGAGTTTTTACACAGTCATATACGTATATGCCTGTTGAGGCTAATGTACTGGATCCTACTTCAGTGCAGAGGACTTGATCAGATGGTCCTTTGAATACCTTTTGCAGTCGTTTATTTCTGTGAATATATACATTTTTTTGCAAGTAGCTTTTAAGATACAGGACACCCTAATGAACTGTCTGACGGAGGAAGGCCATGCAGTTAAAGAAGTAAAACAGTGTTACTAAAAGAGATGTGAGAATCTTTATACATATCTTAAAAACTTTTAGTTCATCTCATAACTTGATGCCATGTTTTGAACATTTTTGGCACAGCAGAGAATTGTGGTTTGTTCTTAACTGAATTTTAGGTAGCAGCTTACAGTGGTTATTCCATAGAATAAAGATCATCATAGCAGATTAGTTTTGTTACTACCAACCCATCTAAGTATTTTCAATTACAAAGCTATAATGATCTTTACTGTCCTTATCATTAAGAAATTCTACCACAAAGTCACCGGCTTTTGGGTTTGGGGGCATTTTGCAATTAAGACATAATGAGTAATTTTTGGAGGGCCTTTGGCTCCCCTGTGCTCTGGAAAGCTCAGCTGGAAACAAGAAGCAGCTTCTGACACAGAGATTTCAAGCACTAACTTGAAAACTAACCTACAAGTTGTTCAGCAGGAAGCAAAGAGGTTATAGAGGAGAAAACTTGGAGGAGCAGAGTCTGGTAAGACTGTGAAATAAGTCTTTCTTCCTTCTTTTACTTTTCCTGAAATGTTTTCAGTAGTGAAAGTTTTGTTCCATCTGTAGCTGGGACTGTTCAGCTGCAGGTGGCATACAGGAGAAACTACCACATTCAAAAGCAGAATCTGGGTCTATAGATGTTATTTCACAAGAATCTAATCCAAATAGTTTCTCCCTTAGGAGACAATGATACTGAGAACATAATAGCAAAAAATGAGCATTAATTGCCTTTTAAATTGTTCCCTGGACAAAACCTGCTGGAAACTTTCCAAAGAATTAACATGAAAAGACTTTAAAACTCTGGCAGATTTTGCAGGACTCAAGAATGGTGTGCTGAGGACAACAGGTCTCGAAGGCTGAGCAATAACCACCAAAAGACCCTATTGAACTGCTTGCAGTCCTTCACAAATGTTGGAACATGGATGATTTGAAAGCAGTTATTTATATTACCATGAGTCTGAAGACTGACTGTTTAGTTTATCTAGAAGATATCCAGTAGTTGCTTGGTTTGTAGTCAGCTTCTTATTTTGACCAGAATTACATTTAAGAAGAATGTAGCAGACCCTTCTCCCAGGAATCCTGCAGCAGGCACTTGCTGTTATGTTACTCCATCACCAAACCAAAAATAGATACCAAATAGTCCCACTGGTCTGAGTCCTTCTCTTTTGAACCTAGAGCCTCAGCTCTGTCAGATGCACTGCAAAGACAAAAGTTCTCTTTCTAAGGTAATGACAGATTATTACACCCATCATTATAGCAGTTAAAAGAATTTATTTGCAGATGCAGCAGGTCTAAATCTCTTGCCTGGCACGGAAGATATCTTCACCA
>JAWWLV010000088.1:112221472-112246954 GCA_035041135.1 Platyrinchus mystaceus
AGGAAAAAAAGATGGCATATGCAAGATCCTTTAGCCATGTGCTCCAGCATGACATGTTCCACAGAGAGCATCCCTTTCTGTAAGGTTCCTAGAGCTCTTTTCACTCTTCTGAGCTTATCAAGAGTGAAATTAATCAACCCATGTAAGGAATGCTCAAACTTGAAGAAGTCTCAACATTTTTTTTTTAGGGTCTCCTGGGAATATAGTGCCAGTCCATTCAGCAATAAGGACAACAGTATGTGCCATTCAGGTAAGAGCTACTGAGCAAACTCCTGTGTTTTGCCTAAAGTCGACAGGGAGCTCTGAGTACCTGATTGCTTTTGTAGGGTCTTGAACTGTCACTCAGCCACTCTATGAGCCATTTTCTTTATCTGAAAAATAGGGTAAAATTGCTTGAGTAGCACCCTGAGATCCTCAGCTGAGAGACTTTAGGTAGTGCGGTTGTGCCGGTCCCAGGCTAAGCAGTAACCGCTGAAAGCCAGAAGCAATAACTCAGTTCTCAGTGCCTGATACCTCGAGGAACGACACTGTGTGAGCAGGAATTGTAAGACTGTCTCCCCTGGAGGTAGCCTGCAGCTAGTAAATGCTTCCTCTTCCATCAGCAAAGACGAAAGCAGAGTGAGCTTATGCCTTGCAGGCACAACAGAGAAATGGCACTGCCTTCCCCATCATCCTTCCATTACAGGTCATAATGATACTCTTCTACTTGCCTTATATATGGATTGGTGGTCTAGCTTTGGCACCATGGAAAGCACACTCTCTGCTGTCTGCTTTTAGAGGAGATCAGTTGTACTTTTTCTACTTGCAGTTCTCAAGCTTCCTCTTCTCATAAGAACGTAGAGCTGGAAGTGATTATCACATAACACCCCGTCTCTCACCCTTCTCCAAAACACATCACTGGCATTTCTGACAGATGCCTGTACAGTCTACTCTGAAGAGCCTAGAGTAGCAGGAGACCCTCCCAACTCTATAAGCAAACTACTTCAACGCTGTAAGAAAGCTTTATTCCCACATAATTTATTGTCAATGATTATAACTTAAACACATTATTCCTAGTTCCATGTTAAAGAGGGTGAATGCTTATTCTTCCATGTCTACCTTTAACATAACTGAAGACTGTAATCAAATCTTCCTCAAATCTTCACTTCCTACCTATCTTTAGAGAAGATAAGTGACTGTTTTCTGAGGGCCCATGGCATAGTAGGAGTCCAGGAGAATCTTTCTGCCCTTTTATTCTGCAGGAGAATTCTCCTGACCCCTGCTGCAGGCTTGGCTCTGGTTATGGCTGGCAAAACAACAAAGCCTGCACCATCTCCTGAAATATATAAATATTTCAGATTTTAAAGGCAAAAGTTACTGTCCAGAGATATTAAATCATTTCACTAAGAATTACCTAACCCTTGAACCAGGTTTTAAAATGTGATTCATTGAAGACAACAATCAATGGTAGAAAAAGCATTTTTTCCAGGAAGGCAGAAATTCCTTAATAGAAGACTAAGGCAAATAAAAAAAGATCTGTCTCTTATATCAGTCTACCTTACAGAAAAGACAAGAATCTATAACTTTGGTGCATTACTGAAATTGCCTATTAGAGTCCTTTGAGAATTTTCCTTAAGACTTTTGTAACATTAAGACTGAAAAAGGAACAGGACTAAAAGTGCTCTTGATTTTCATCTTGTGTTATTTAACTTGAAAGCAAAGATAAAGCAAGACAGTGAATTCAGCTGGAGGCATTATTTTTGGAAGATATATTTACTTGAAATAATCTGACACCAGCAGTTAGGAAAAAAAGAGGAATTTTACTGAAAAATTATCAGCATTTTCACAGATCTGGGGCTCTTGTTAGTGTTGCTTTGCCTTATTTAACAATTCTGACTCGAGCTTCGTGAAGAGGCATACTGAAAGGATTCCTCTGAAACTAGTTTTCTCAAAATCCCCCTCTTCTGTCTGAACTGTATTAGATGTTGATCCCAGCTCTCAGTACCTGTCCATCTACAAACAATGTATTTGGGTAGCAAACAGATATGAAGAAAAAGAGTATTTACTTAGTGACCAAATCCCTATTCTGCTGCATGGTGGAAAACAGACTAAAGGCACAGTGCTGTCTCTAGAAAGCTCCAAATGATGTCACTGCAAGAGGAAAGGGATTGAGGTTTTCCCATAGAAGTGGTATCTCCCTGTCCATGTAAGCCAAAGTGAAATGAAAAATTGCCATCACTGTGTAGATGATGTACTACCCATGAAAGCTGGATTTTACTAAATACTCAGAAGTCCACAGAGAAAGGGGCTATGATCACAATAATAAATTTTATAGCTCTATTGCTCTGATTTTCTGTCTAGGAATTGTAAATCACTTTTAAAATAGAAGCTTAGCAGAGAAGAAAAGGCAGTTCCCCTTGGTACCTCTCTGTGACCTGACAGATTATGAAATAGACTCATAGAACAAACTTGTGTAATCTGTCAAGAAAAGGCATTGTGTTGCATGCTATAAATTTCTGCTGGATAACCGGTAAGAAAGGCTAAAACTCCTTAATTCCTCAGTGAACTTCTTAAGCCCACTCAAGAAAAAGCACTGGGCAGACAGGAGAAAGATGCAACTTTCCCTCTCCACCATTTCACACTGCTTGCCAACCATGCAAAAAACCTCCATGTATTACAGTAACAGGCTAAACCACTACTGTCCCTGAGCCCTTTGATATTATCTGTACAGGTACCTGTTACAACTGGCATCTTCACCTTCAGCATGTCACTTATTTGCCCTGTCAGCCTGACACACCAGTCCAGAAATTAAAGGGGAAAAATACCTATGATTAAAAAATGGAATAAAGATTGATAATATGCCAATGACATTATTACATTTTTAATGAGATTCATCAGTTTATTTTGATATATTCTCAGCCTCAGGGGGTTACACTGAATTGTTATCTGATATTGAATTGATTTTTTATTATTGGCACCTTCTGAAAAATATTCTGAATCTCTTCTTAATCAACTAATCTGTTTTCTTACAAACTTGATTATATCTCAGAGTACTAACTGTGAAAAGTTGGGAAGAAACTATTAGAATAATAAAAAAGAGTTGTCAAACAAGTAACATTTTCTCTTCTTAAACCTGATGCCTATACCTGGGGCCAAACTTTTCATTGATGGCTTTGTAAAGGTGGGCAACAAAAGTTATGCTTAGCTCCCTGAAATCAAGCAAAATCTGGAAAAAATCTGGAAAGAGAAAAAGAATTGAAGTCAGAATTCACATATGCAAGTTTGAAAATTTTGGGCTTTAAATATTATCTCTTAAGGTCAAAAAATAAACCCAACCATACACAGACCAAATTTCTCTTAAAATGAATGATCTTTGATCAGTAGAAGTTCTGACACTTCTGGTCTTCAGTATTTGGCAAATATTACCCAACACATAATAAATAAAGATATTACTTGCATTTTTCTCTTTAAATCAATGAGGCACAAACTATAAGAGGGAGAAACAGATACGGTAGGCGTTATACAGATACCTGTAATGTGTAATCCCCTTCCTTAGAAAGCTCAAGTGCTTAATTTATAGAATATAAATATATACAATATATAATTCTCAAATACAATTTCTTCCCCCCAAAAATCAAACCATTTTAATTCACATATATAAAAAAGTTTACCAGTGCAAGAATGAAGGTGCAAATAAACTGAGATCTAGAAAACAGGGTATATCTCTGCAATATATACTAGTTTTGAAGGCTAACCCTGATATCCACATGATTTCTGCCTAAGCATAGGCTTATGAAAACTTTTTCAAGAGAACATTTTGAGCAAAGAGGTTCCATTTCTTTGTGGCATTCTATTTTCTGTGACTAATAATTTAATTCAATCACAAAGATTCATTCAGCAGTACTAAATATTATAATTCTGATGGCAGTATGAGCTGTTAAAAAACACTTCAATGTGACAGGCAGAAGTTTTAAGCCCATCATCATAAATTTAATTGCATAACATAGGGACAGGAGTTGGTTGCAGGTGTAACTCTCTCTCACTTGATGACTCATATTATTGACTCATTTTAATTATTTTAATGACTCATTGTGATGATTACAGCAACATAAATTCAGTTTGTTTTGTCAGCAACATACAGATATCAGCTAAACACTCCAGAGAGAATCAAATAACATAAGCAACTGAAATTAAATAGAAACTTTTTTTTTCAAAGTATTAGCATTGATATCAAACACATAAACCCAGTTTCGTTTACAGTACCTTAATTTGCTTGTGGCATTTTTCCCTGGAGAAAGTGGCTGTTCACTTGTTGAACGGTGTTTCTGTTGTCCTTGAGAGATGAGGGCAAAGCTCTGAAAGGTCTAGGCCGACTCTGTTTAGCTACTGTGAGTCTAAGCATGTAATTTCAAAGCATTTACTACAGCTGACATATTCATATCTGTACCCGTTTGCTCACCTGATGACCCCAAACTAAGCCATAGACCAGCTCTCTTTTAAATTTTCAGTACCCAAAGTCTCAGTTAGGCTCACCTATAAATTCACCTTTGAAAAAGTAATCTAGTAAAGTATCCTGACATGTACCATGCCAGAGATTAACTGTGATCCACTTCACTGAAATCACAAAGAAGTGATACTTTGCTGATGACAAGCCTAATCAATTTTTTTATTCTAGAGTCTTAAAAAAATCTTGATCATATCAAAGTAGCATTTTGGTTCCAGTAATGATTACAAAAAAGTGTAATCTTTAAAATAAATCAAGGGGTTTTTTAAACAGCTTTTAACAGTCCTAGAGTACCTATATTGTTAAAGTAAAATACTTACATTTTTCAAATTCTTATTTTGCAAAGATCAACCAAATTTTATTATGAGGGGTACATCTACATTTTTTTCTTTCTGTTTCTTATTAACTTTTTTTCCATCTCAGATAAGAAAATATTTAAAAGAAAAGCGGACTTCCTGATTACACAGCTGACTATACAAGTATTGATTTTTGGTCCGATCTATTTTCCTTTCCAGAAAGAAGTTTTATCAAGATCTGCAGGTAACATGTCTAAAGAGCATCCCCTTGGAAATGCCTTCATTCTTTCTGTAGTAAACACCAGCAGATGAACAGAAAGAAAAGCTTTTCAGAGTTCAGCACAGTGCAAAGTACCATGCAAAACACTGTGTTGGAAAGAAAGTGATGGCAAAACAGGTCGAAATGTGTGACATGTTTTCACTGTTGAAACCACATCACTTTGATTTAAAAGTAATCCCTAGTCTGATGAAAGGTTACCAAAATAAATGTAACAAAACACACGTGGATCAAAGTTAGTGGAAAAGGCAGGTTTTTTCTAGACTTGAATCTCCTAAAACCATTGCATCCCAGGCAGTATTATTGTAAGTCAGGTAATTTCACCTTAATAGCAATTTAACTACATGATCTATTAATTTTAGCTTGAGCACTCCACCCTAATGCCTGACCTCAACTGCCCCAAAAAATTTTGCCCTACAAAAAATTGTAAAATCATAGAATATCCTGAGTCAGAAGGTACCCACAAGGGTCATCAAAATTCAGCTCCTGGCCCTGCATAGGACAGCCCCACAAATCACATCACGTGCCTGAGAGCATTGTCCAAACACTTGAACTCCGGTGGGTTTGGTGCCACAACTACTTCCCTGGGGAGCCTGTTCCAGTGACCAACCAACCTCTGGGTGAAGAACCTTTTTCTTATATGTAGCCTAAATCTCCCCTGACACAGCTTCATGCCATTTGCTCGGGTCCTGCCCAAGGGAATCCTTCCTACTCAGGAAATAGAAGAAAAAACAAACAAAAAACCCCAAACAACAAAAACCCCACATCAAAAAAAAACCCCAAATGAAACAAAACAAACTACTTTAGGAAGACAAAACATCTCACCTTTGCTCAGTATTAAAGAACTGGTCTCCAAAGGATAGATATTAATTTATTCATATACTATAGATTGTTTAGTCTTCTACGGGGTGCATGGGGTCTACCTGGATTTATATATACATACCCTATTGATTTGTTAGTTGGATCAGTATGCTGTCATATCACTGCCTTTTTAATTTCTACTTATGTGGCAGCAGAGTGACACAAAAGCCAAAGGCTCTGCTGGAAAGTTATTTCCTGAAACTTCTTTTCCCTGCTTTAAATTACTGTAAATTGAAAAGACTACCATCATCACATAGATTTTCCTTTTTTTTTTTTTTTCGTGCTTGCAGTCGCAAACCAACTGGAAAATTGCATATAATTCAGGAAGAGTCCACATCTTCCAGGAACCAAATGCAGTGCAAAGGATTCATGACTGACTTTAAAACTCATTACCATTAACTACTCTTGGCAAACCATTTCTTGATGATCTGATAGCTCTGTTTTTTTGATTATTTTTTCTTTTATAAATTGCAACTATGCATTTTCCTGTGCTTTTCTGTTCATAAAACAGATGATCAAAAGTATTTAAATACATATTTTCTGATCTCAGACATCATGGAACCTTCACATACTCTTAATTTATAGAAATTCAAGTTATTTCTCATACCTAGGTCAAACTGTCTTTTGTTTTCCAATCTTTATTTTCTTCTGTTTTCATATCAGGTGAATAATACTAAATGCTTCCTTTCATCAACCAAACAAAGTGACCTAGTCCTATTCTAAAAACTATCCCAGCAGCTCCTCCTAGCTCCACTGAGAGGGACAATACAAAGACAGGAGAGCTCCAAAAGAAAGCAGAAGTCAACCACAGCTAGAAATCCAACCAGTTCCTTTTGGATTATTCAACTGGACCCACTCCTCTTCAGTACAAGGCTTCAGATCAACAGAAATGCTTCTAAGGGTAAGTAGAGAAGATAACACCCCATTCTACTCCACTTTTTGCAATAACAAAAGCAAAATAAAACATCATCATTTGATCTTTCTGATCTGGTACCATGATTAGTTTTATGGATAGAGAACTACCAACAGCTTCATTTGGGTTTTTAGTTTAATAGGTGTGTTCAGGAAGATAGGTTTTCTGAAGGATTTATCAGTCTCAGAACCTCTTGCTCTGTATATTTTTACCACAGTATGAGTATGGGGTGAAAAGCCAATAAAAGATAGCTAAACTTTAAAAAATCAAGCTTTAATTTACCTTGAATGAGCAGTCTGGGTCAGCGAGCATCCAAACCAGCATCTCTCACCAACTTTAGGAGTCACGTCCTATGCATAACATACTGCCATGAAAAGCTCTGAAGATCAAGAAATGAGCAAAGTTTGAGGAGTGAGTGGTCACTTCTGTGGATGACAGGAACATCCAAAGTATCATAACTCATTACAACTGACTCAGTGCAAGAAACATTAAACTACAGCTTTCAGGATTTAAGTCAATTTCAAATGATTACAAGTCAGAATAAGCCTTCAAATGTCTCTGCATAATCAAAGGCCCCATAATCTCATTTCTGTCTGATATATATGACACTAATCATTGCTGCTGACATGGCATGGGATTAGGTGGGGGTTGGACCTAATCCAAGATGGAATTTCCTATAGGCCAGCTCAATTCTACTTTTAGCTTTTCTGCTAACCCCCTTCAGGGTGCCCAGAAGCAGAGCAACCATTTACAGCATTTGTCTTAGCTTGCAACCTTGAGACTAAAATGCTCCCTCAAAGACACACAAAGAACCAGTGCATCATATAAGGGTCAGGAAAAGAATCCTTCCCCCAAGCAAGAAATGCTATCAAAATATATCTCAGTTTTCATAATTTTTAATACTGCAAAAGGAGAAGCAAATATTCAGGGAAAACAGAGAACAGATCAAAACTTTTAAAAGTTAAAATGTGCTGAGTGAACTACAATTATCTATTTAATCATTGTTTCTGAACTCTGATTTTTTCATGCTAGACTTGGATAGAAAGGGCAAAGACATCTAGCCAACTTTTGCAGCATCAAGAAATGTTTTGAAATACATCAGGGTTTGAGAAACCTGGTGAGATCCAAGACTAGCTTTTCCAAGCATTCCAGTACTATGAGTCAGCATTAATTCATACACTTACAAGAATAATAATTTTTTAACTCTTTTAATAAATAAGTTTCAATTTGCTAATATTCTGAAATTAAAACATTTAGTCAGTCTAATTTTCTAAGTTTACAAATACACATAAAGCATTCAATTCCATGGTTCAAGGTTGTTTTTTTTTTAAAAAAAAAAAAAGTAATCACAAGATTATAAGGCCTGGGAGTTCTTAATTCTAATGACACTACAAAACAGCCAGCATACCAGTATTTTTTTCTTTTTTTTCTTCTTTTCTGATCAAGCTGTGAAAAAAATGAAAAAGCAGGGCAAAGTCCTGATATCAAATAAAAATCTAATATTTGATCTCCTGCAGCCAGACTTTCATCTCATGAATTTTTATAACATGGCCAAGAGTTATACCCAGCTATTGCTCAACTAATCTAACATCCCCTTGATAGCAAACCCTTGAGATTCAGTATAAATCAGCACCCAGAACTATGAAAGGATTCTTGGGAAACCTCGAAGTCATCAACTCTCTTAGAAATAAGGAATGTGATTAAAGAAAACAAAAGTATAAGCAAGCCCTCACAATATTGTACTTTTCTTCCTAGAACTTTTCTTTATCATTGCAAATTAAACAATTCACACAATATCTTTTTTCATGCCTTGTTCACAAGCACATATTGCATCTGTCTTCTCCTCCAAATTCCTTTCTGCCTCCGGAGCTGCTGAAGCCTTATCTTCACCTTTTTGATATTTCCTGACTGCTAGTATAGTTCACACATCTGTTTTCCCAGAGTAACAGATGTTGTTGCTCAACGAAGACAACAGTCTGTATGTTTAGGCTATGAAGTGCAGAAAAAGCATTTAGAGCTAGTTTCTGCTTTTTCTCACGAGATACTTCAAAAATATAAATGCTGCAAATAAAGTGTATTTCCAGTGCATGTGCCCAGGGATAACAAAGCGAAGCAAACTGCAATGTACCTAGATCATGCTTGCTGCTCAAGAGGGCAAAAGGTGGCATCTTTCTCATATAGAAAAAAATCAAGGCTTTAGCCCTCAAGTGGCTATTAATTGCATGTAATTAAATCCAGTATAATTATTTTATTTTGAACAAGATAGTAATGTAGGGTGCATTAATGCATACTAATTGCATTAATGTGTTTCTGCTCTACTCTCTTGTGTTCTGCTTTTGGGCCTTGTTGCTCAGGAACATAGTGCACCACTTAGAAACAAAATACCTCCAAACTGAGAGAGAGAAAATAGATTTCGTCTGACATCTACCAACCCAGCCAGAAGTGCTCAGAGATTATCATTCTGCTCACAACTGTCATTTCCCCTCATGACTGCTAAGTTATTTTCATGTATTAAATTCCCTTCCTGAGATTTTAATACCATTTTAAATTAATCCATGTCTTCAATGAAACCATGGGTATGCCCTATATGTGCTTGCAGTATACCTTGAAAGAGTCGTGGCTACATAGAAAATTTCCTAAGTTCTCCTGAAGTGACACAACTGTTAGAACTTGACATAGGGATTGCTACTCAGTGACTAAAACAGTGGTCTCCAGGGGCCAGCAGTTTCCCTCACACATTTAGAAACATGCAACTGGTATACAACATGTCCAAGGAAGCAAATGCATCTCTATTCCTATGAGAATCCAATACCTCCTCTATTACTGGCAGGCATGCTTTGAATCAGGAGGATTACTTCTCTACAGCTTTCTTTTTTAACTTTTCTTCCTCTAGTTTTAAATGTGAAAATTATAGCTGCTGTATGTATATATATTACCATACATATAAAATGTATAAATCCTCATCAAACTCATAGGATCATAGAAGTGCTGGTTGGAAGCCACCTTTGGAGGCCATCCAGTCCAACCCCCTGATTAATGGTCCATCTCCAGCACTAGAGCAGGCCTTATCCAGCAGAGTTCTGAAAGCCTCCAAGAGCACCAATCCCAGGTCTTCCTGGCAACCTACTCTGCTGCTGCAACATCCTCTAGTGCTGCACCACCTTCCTAGACAAGAAAGGCCACTCCAAATATCCCAAGAAGTGATTTGTCTCTTGCTTTGCTGTCTTCCACTATCCAAAAAAATCCTTCTCTACTGTGCTTGTAACTTCTCTTCTAGTAATCTGAGGCTGCCACAAAGTCCCCCCTTAGCCTGCTCTTCAGTAGTCGTATGCTGCCATCAACAACCCTTCCTTGTCATGGTCCATTGGCACCCTTAGCCTCTCCCCACAAGTCTGCTCCCTCTATCTTGGCATCTCTCCACTAGACCTTTTTTTTTTGAACCAGGGGACCCAGAGGAGGATACAGTACAGTGGCTTCAGCAGGAATAATACTGTCCTGATGGTCATACTTCTTCCAAGGTATCTCAGGATAAGTTTTGTCTTACTAATGATGAGAGATCACTGTTGACTCATGTTCATCCTCATGTCTGCTCTCACACTTAGTCCTTTTTTATTAGAGCTGCTACTCATGTGGTCAGGCCACAGACAGTGCCTGAAGTCGGACCTTGGGGGGAGCAGAGCTTTGCAAATGTCCCTGCTGAAACTCTTTCAGGGATTTTTTGGTCTAAGCTTCAGTTATTGCAAGGTCCACCCTAATTTGTTGTCATCCACAAATCTGCTGAGGGTATGCTCTGCCTCATCAGGGGAAGCGCATAGTCCACGATTTTGCCAGGAAATCAGGGCAAGGCAGCATAAAGCTCCCCTGATCCTCTGTTTAACTTTTCCCACCTACCTTCCCTTCCATACTCTGTTGCTTTCAGTAGTGGTTCTCCCTCTACATCACAAACCATGATAGGGATGGTTTTCCTGTGAAGCCTGGGGAGAGTAGAAAACAGAAAAGTTGTGTACTTAGTCTTTTCTGCAACCTCCTTCCCTCAGTTGTCTCCCACCATTACCCCAAAGTCCACATTTTGTCTGAGCTTCTCTGTAAGAAACTTGTAAAATGCCTTTTTTATGACCCTTACTACTCTAAGCTCCTGATGAGCTTTGGCCTTCACAATTTCATATTTGCATGCCCAACCAATGCCTTCAAACTACACCTCTGCAGCCTGTCAATTTTCCCCCTCTTTATGTGTTCCTCTTCTCCATTTTGGTTCATCAAAAGCTCCTTCCTTGGCCAAAGAGGCCCTTTGCCAGAATTATTCATATTCCTTCAAAACTGGATGACTTACTCCTGACTTCCAGGCTATTTTCTTTGAAAATCAACTGCTTTCTTGGGCATCAAGCATAGCAGCAACTCAGGTGATTTTTGCCTGGCTATTCCCTAAACAAGCCACATATAAGGCACATCAAGAGAACAGGCAGATTGCCCGTGTCTTTGTGGTATCTTTCCATAACATTAAATTTCCTGAATTCTGTGTTGACAGAGAAGTTCTTAGCATACTACTGCACTTCATTTGCTGCTTTATGTGTGTATATTCCCTCTCACATATCTTCCTTCTGCAACAAAAATCCCATTTCTCCTTCCCACTTTTTGTTTTTCCTCCAATAAACTGGAGACTTTTTTTTTGTCCTGTAGCCTTGACTATTCACACAATATTATGTGGAACTCCTCTCAAGTTCTACAGAAGAGTAGAATAAACTGCTCTTTATGCAAATATTCCCTCAATGGTACTTTATATAACAGCTCTTGAGGACAAAATACTGAGAAATTTATTACTTGAAGAGACACAGTATTTCTTGTAGTGACTTCTCCGTCCCTGGAGGTTTCTTCTCCATCCCTGGAGGTTTTTAAGATGCGACTGGATGTGGCACTTAGTGGCATAGTCTAGTAACTGTGGTGGTAGTGGATCAAGGGTTGAACTTGATGATCTCAAAGGTCCTTTCCAACCCAGCTGATTCTATGATTCTATGACTGCCAGGTAGTGTTTCCTGATATTCAGTATCACAGGATGCTGAACTTCTGGGAATCATGGACAACTAGGCACAATGTCAGTGGGCATCAAAGGCACAACTGCCCATGTCGCAGTGCGCTGCACAGTGTGTACATACCTGCTACTGTGGGTTCACTCTGTAACATGGTGCAGGGTCTGCCCCTACATGTACCCTGAGCACAAAGCATCAGTAAGGGAGCCCAGAGACTCCTTGCCTTCCCTGGTATGCTTTCAGGCATTGAAAGACATCACTATCCCACTCCAGACATGTCCTGGCTGCTTCTGGGACCACACTGCATGTAAAACAGAATAACAGACTATGCAATAACATGGTCTACAGACACAGGCCAGCTGTCTGTTAAGTAGAGATGTTAAAATAATATAAACAATAGAAATATAGTAAAGTGTTCTTAGAAGTAAATGTCTGTGATCCAATAACTCAATTATCTAATTTTCTCACAACTTTGCCATTTGCCATCAGAACTTGTGTGCATTTGGGGAAAAAAAAAGTGTTTGCCCATTTGGGTTTGCTCAACAGCTATAATAAGAACTTCCTGAATTTCTGTACTCCTTCTATGGAAAAGATGTCACAGCACTCAACTGAAAATAAAAATATTTCTGGATCATTGTGGAAGTTTTCCCTGTATAGAAACTTGCTGATTTTCTCATTATCACATTTTGAAGGCTGCCAGCCATTTTGTAAAAGTATTCCCCCCACCTGTGCCATCTCTAACTCATTCTGCCAAATATCCACTTTTAAGAATATTGTTCCAACATTATCCTCACCATTCTCCTTCATTTACTATTATGGCTACTTTCTCCTATGTGTTAAGTTGCTGCAGATCTGCTGAAGCACTGCTTTCCTATTACTCATATTTGGGTAAAACTCCTTCCAATTTCATTTGCATATCCTTCCCAGTTTCAAGAAGAAGGGATAAAAGGCCTGAAAGAAGTATACAAGAATTATCAAAATTATACCTTAACAGAGGGCAATCTAGCTCCCAACACTTGATATTGCTATTTCAAAACAGTTCCATGCATAAACAATTTACACAAGGCCTCAAAGTCAGATTGTAATTAACTAATTCATATTTACTTTTGAGTACTATTGTTATCCTAGGAGAGAATTAATTTTATGACATAGCCATATCCAAAACACGTATACGATGCCCCTAAAAGTTACTTGCTAATCTATAATTGAATCTATAACATTTATGAAAATACCCTACATGTCAAACAGTAAATGCACGTAAATTCCTTATGTCCTGCTCTGAAAATATGTCCTTACACCTGTAACAGTGTAAAAGCTGCACCTTTCAGCCTGAAAATAACAAAATGGAAACAACAATACTGCCCTCTGCTTACATACCCTCATTGCTCTCAGTGGAACTCAGCACAGATTTTCGAAATAACAAAGTGCTATATTAGCCAAACATTTACATAAATATGGGTCTGGATTATGAAGCACTTCACAGCTGGGATGCACTTGCCTCTCATGAGATAAAACTATCAAAGCTGAAAGTTTCTTGAGACAATTTACATTTCGTGATGACATTCCCTTGAATCTTAAATATAGCAGC
The DNA here is from genome assembly GCA_035041135.1 of Platyrinchus mystaceus. Classification (NCBI taxonomy): domain Eukaryota; kingdom Metazoa; phylum Chordata; class Aves; order Passeriformes; family Tyrannidae; genus Platyrinchus; species Platyrinchus mystaceus. The sequence continues at coordinate 112,234,915 of JAWWLV010000088.1, forward strand.
CTTTCTTGTTTGTGGGCCTAGAGCTCTCCTCTGGGAATGGAAACATTAGCTACTGATGAAAATATTCATGAACTCTTTGTCATGCTGTTTTTATGGAAGGAAATTCCATCTATATCATGATCATGAACTGACAAGTAAACTAATCTTTGTTCTTATGTATTAGTCATATTTTCCCTTATGTTCTTTGTAGAGTAAGTGGTACATGCGTATTTAATTTAATTCTGTATAAATATTCAACAGGGCCTTTATCATATCACCTTGATAGCTCATTTGGGCTAATAGCAATTAGCCTTAGAGCCAGAAAAACAATCCATTTTTTACACTTAATACAACAGCGTGTGATGTTTATCAGCACCCAGCCTTGCAGAAGGGAATGCTGATTTAAGAGTAACTAATCCTAAATCTGCGTGTCTTAAGGAAGTGGCCAATGACAATTAGGATCTCCACTTTCTTGTTCACTTTCAGTTACAGTATTCATCGATTTATTTGCAGATTTTACTCATTATTGTGTGCAGGCATTACTCAAAGAAGCCTTCAAACAATGATGCACTTGAATTCTCCAGTTAGCACATCAGGTGATCTTCTGTACATTGTTAAATGCTACAGAGTCTGGATATATCCTGCATATGACGGTGATTATTTAATATTCAGAACAACTTTGCAACACAAGACAAATAAAATCTCTCTGACATGCTTACTGCCCTCAGAACAGTGCCTGCAGCTTTCTGAAGGGATTTGTGTTTCCAGTTCACCAAAGACCTCTGAGACTGTAGAGGGAACTTCTGACTCTCATCTTCTCTGACAGGTCATATTTCTACATCACTATGAACATTACATTTGTCATTAAAGATGCAGGGCAGGCACTTTCACTGCATGTAGCTGTAGTTTTCCTAGGAAGCGATGGAGGGAAGCTTCCCACCTAATTTGCCTCTTCTTTGGAGGATATACTATCCGGTACTCTAGCCCCTCAAAATGTAATAGCTAGGAGGGATGGAAGGGAAGAGAGTCATGACCATGCAGCAGCACTAACTGCATGTTGGATGGGGCACAGAGAAGCTGCCCAGGAGCTCTGTGCACTAACTTCACATCCCTGGCTCTACTCCTGCTTAATATTGCCAATATTACATAACTTCACTAGCACAGCTTGACCAGTTTTCAAGCTGTCATTGAACTAGAGGACAACTAAGTACATCTTTTCCACCTGTCCTATTTATATGCAGGATTTTCAGGAAAATTATGTTGCACATTACTCTATTTCTGACCAAAACACATGCTTTCAAGGCAGCCTACAATCACATACAGCTTAGAAATACAATGGGATGAAGGAAGAAGAAATTCTTACATAAGCTACAGCATCACTTACTGTAATACCAACTGAATTTGTCCTACAAGCCAATGATAGTGAGCTGAGTTATCAAAAGTGGGTTCAACTATCCAAAGAATGTGTCTGGGCAGCCTATGTCCCTGATTACTCGTTCTACTCCCTGATGCCTTTCTTAAGTGTGAAGATGCTCTAGCTGTTTAACTTCATCTCACTGGAATGTGTTTTGCAAATGTTTTAATAAGTTATGACCCTACTTGTCTATGCAATGCAGTTCCTCAAATACCTCAGCTGTGCTCCTCTCAGCTATTTAAGCTGCAAATTCCATAACGCCTGTGATGTTTAGGAAAAAAGGAAGATTATATCTTGTTAAATAGGGCTGTTGCTACCCCAGTGACAAATTCTCTGCATGGATTAACATCTACAAAGAATTTACTTTTTTTTTTTTTTTTTAAAGAAAGCATATTTATTACCTTTCATGATTCCTAGGAACCTCTCAGGCTGTGTTGGATGTTTTCTGCCTTCCACAGCGTGTCACAGGACACATAACCTGTTTGCAGATCTCTCCACACCTGGCAGCTACAGCAGCTGAAATGATGCTCACAGAGGAAGAGTACACTACCTACTGCTTAACTGCTCCGTCCCAGCATTGGCATCCTGTTCCACTATGGCCCAAATACTAAGGTGTGGGAAGCTTTGCCATTCACTGACTATCAAGGAATCTTGATATTACCTATACCATCAAAATGCTTAGCTAATAATTTTACTTAACAAAACCAGATTAGAGAAAAATCAAAAGGCCAAAAGTAGCTTCAAACATGGATAGGTGGAAGAAAACCCCAAACCCAAACAAGAAACCCAGTATATTATGCCCATTACGTTGCAAGAAGGTCTGCATGGAGAGACTGATAAATCATTTTGCCTCCACATCTAACAAAGCTTGGAAGGAATCATCTCCTGGGAGTTTTGTCAATCACCTGTCTCTGCATTGACACCTAGAGTCCCTTTTTGTCAGCGTTTAACTTACTCAACACACCAGTTCCAGTTACTGCCTTTGAATATAATAGAAACTAATTTTAAAAATTTTGTAATATTTCCAAATAAATCCTTCAGTGTGATGTCTACACATCCAACACAATGAGAGCACCTTCAGCCATTTTTTCTCTGGCAACAGAGCACTTAGCCAGTGCAAATCTGCCACTAGGGATAGTTTCATATCCACCTTTAGGATTGGCCATCTGCTTTGGGATTTCTAGTCAGAGAGCTGGAGACTGGACAAACACCAAGTAGCATGTGCACAGACACACACAGCAGACACAGAAACTGGACCATGTGTTCCCTTCTGAGTGATGAGAAGTCTTTGCCCTTGGGGGTGCACCTGGTTAGAGCAGTTGGTCTGGCTGGTAGATTTTTGTGAAGGCACCTTAGATTCCCCACATACAGAAAAAAAACAAAATAGAAAACCCAAACCACAAACTTCTTACATACTTCTAGAGATCAATCTATGTAAGTCAGTCAAAAAAGAGGAATAAGACACAAGGATCTTCAGGAATGGAAGATGCTTTCCTGCTTTCCATAGCCCAGCAGACACAGGGTCACTCAACCATTTTTGAGTGCAACACACCCCCCCAGGGCCCTCTCTAAAGTACCCTGGGACAGCAACCAGCAAAAGGAAAACATGAGCTGGAAACTAAGTCACATTAGATTTAGAAGTCAGGCTCATTTTTTTTTTGTTTTGTTCTTATTTTTAGAAAGTAAGATTAATCACAGTAACAAATCGCTAGGAATTAGTGGAAGTCTTGACACTGAGACCAAGTGTCCTTGTGGAAGACAGACTCATGTTTTAAGCTATTTTTATTTCTTATGTAGGCAGCTTGTGCTCAATTCTGTCCTAAAGGAGAAAAAAATGTAATGGACTATAGAGTGCCAAAATAAGGCCAAATTAAGTGATCTAATCAGTTTCCTGATTTAAATACCATAAAATTAAAATTAAAAATAAATAAATAAATATGAAAACACTAATTACAACAGCAGCAATGGAACTTATCACTAACTTTTCTGGCAGATGGAAGAATTGCTAATGCTGGCCTTCCCTGTAGAAGCTTCTACAGAACATACTTGCTAGCTAATGTTCACAGCTCAATGGGTGTTTTTGATTTTTAAGGCACCTTATCTAATTAGCTTGTAGTGGAAGACCACTCTAGAGGGCCAGCTCCCAAAATAGTCATCTCAATGTTTACACTGATTATAATGAATGTTCACTTGCTTAGTCTCACAGCACAATGCCAAAAGTTTTGTAACATGACTTTTATTTTTCCCAAGATAACTTAGCATCAGCTTTCCCCCCCTCCCTTTTTTATTCTCCTCTTTTCAATACCTTTCCTCAAGTATCAGATGTGCAAGATGATTTTTAAGAGCACATTTAGCACAAATCTGTGAAAAAGAGTTTTAAATGAGATTAGAACTTTAAAAAAAATTTTTTTTGAACACCCGAACATTAAAGTAGGTAAAACAGAATTTTTTAATAAAATTCGAAAAGGTAGCCTTTCTAACGAAGTGTATTTTTATTTTGGCACATCTATTTCTTTATAGACATTGGAGAAAGGCTGCTACACCAATTTTCTGACCAAGCTGCATGATCTTGCAATATCTCCCATGGTGTGTTTAATATCTAGGACTGCTCGAATTCTTGCAGAACACTCCATATCAGTTAACAGACTTCCTTGTCCGTGGCACTGCAGATGTTAGAGGAGTCAAAGGTTCATCTCAGCAAGACACTAATAGAAACCATTCTTACTAAAGATAAGGCTTCTCATGAAAAATGAAAGAAAAAGAAAAAACAAAGTCAATTTAATCTGTTGTCTTTTGGCTCATATTTCCTGTCACAGATGACTTTTTTCTAATTTGGAAAAAGTATTTCAAAGCAATAGCAGGTTTTTTTTATTAGCTTCATAACTTCATGGGAATTTCCCACTATTGTAGTTGTGATATTCAGAGCTATAGAGTATCAAAAAATATCCACTTTCCTCACAGATACTCATCCAGTTGACACTACTTTCCCTCAGAAAAATCTCTATCCCATTCTTCTAGTAAAGAAACACTTACATAAACTTACATATTCCTTCTACAGGAAAAAAAAATATTCTATGCCTCCTAAAAAATTTACAAAAAACATTTCAAACTTTGAATGTTAGGATCAGTCTTCTATATTTAGTTTATAGGTGATGTTTTTCTGTTGCCTGGGCTTGTCCTTTAAATAGCACTGCTCTGCCATCAGGAGACAGTGCACTCATTTCATTTGGCATCACTGGACCTCAAAGCAAGAGAAATGCTTTCCTCCAGCAGGAATGAAGATCTGGTGTTTTTAATTCACTTTCTTGTGTGTTTTGAAGTCACTTAATCCTCTATTTGCCCATCTCTGAAGATAATCTCATAAGAAAATGAAGGTATCTTATTCAGAAACACTGTTATCAGAAAGCACCACCTTTCTCTCTGCATACATCATGCTACTGCCATAGTGTCAGCTGCTGGCATCCTAAATAACCAAGGACTGACTTACTTATTTATTTAATTTTTAACCATTGTATGTTTTGATGCTTCAGTGTCAAAGGAACTGCAGTGTCAGATGAACTTCAGATGTGTAGGTTTCTAACATAGTTATTCTGGGTTTCCTTTTAAACAAATCAGAAAAAGGCAAAAAATGTTGAGAGTGCAGATCCTTAGATCCTTGAAGGCTTTGGACATCATCTTCCCCCCACTGCTTTGGGATGAAGAAAGTGAGCACCTGGAATCATGAATCTAAGCCTGAACCTCTCTGCAAAGCCAAGCATTTCATGCTCAAACTATGACTCATTAGAAACATTAGACTATCAGCTATCCTTCATCTGAAGTCACTGAGGTGTTTCTCTGGAGCAGGTGTCTGTACTAGGTAACATTACAGTGAAGCCCTAATAGGGATAATGGTACAAGAAATTAAGGGTAAAAGCGTAAGGCAAGTGCCTATTTTACTTTTTCCCCACAAACCAGTCAGGATAACTTTGATCTTCTCTAAACTACCAGCTTGGGCTCTCTTACTTATTTTTAGCATGTATAACAGAGCCTTGAGCATTTTTTCAGCATCTCTAGCCAAACCTGGATTTGGAAAGTCCTTCTCAAACCTCTGAGTTGTTTAGAGACTTCCATGTATTATTTTAATGTATCTTTATATAACACATGTGGGAATATCATTCTGCTCTGGAGATACAGTACCATGCAGGATCAGATGTCTTTATTAACTAGTTCTTATATCTTATGAACAGTAAGGATTATGGGAACCTTTCTCCATGCTAGAAAACCAGAGATACCGGGAAAACCAGGACCCATCAGAATATTTGTTGAAGCACATGGGAGCCCTTCAGAACACACCCATAATCTTCAGCACAAACAAAAATCAGCAGAGCTTGCACTGAGCCATGCTACAACTGTGTACGTGGCTGATACTACCAGGATGGCATCTTTCCATCCTTGTGGAAACACATCCCAGAAGACACTACTCTGCAGACATCACCAGATCTCCATAACCCTGCTACTCTTCCCCAGGGTCCCAAACACCACTGGCCTCTCTCCTCCTGGTAATACTCAGTCACCTTACCCCAGTTCTCCTTTTGGCCATGGCAAAATAAAAACTTTCTTCTCCCTTCAATCTTGAAAACCATTTCTGTCATAAAAATATCTAATCTGTGAACTTTCAGACTCTGTATCACACTGCTGATGTCCACTTCAAATCTGAGTAGCATCATTTCCACTGTGATATTTCTTAAAAGTACTGCAGCTCCTTCAAGCAGCTAACACCAGAAATAATTAATTTTCACTTTTACCCTGAAAACAGCAATTTTTTTCTTGATTCTTCATAGTTTTAATATCTTTCTGAAATGCAAGCAGCCCTTTCCTCCTTAAAACTGCCATCAAAAGGGCACTCAAAGTGTGAAGTCTTCAGGTCAGAAGCAAACCATCAACAGATGAGCCTTAGCTGCCTAGTAGGGCACTGCTCCTTTTCTTCTTTCACACTTCAGGACTTTGGGGTAGCAAATGATACAAGGCAAAAATATATATTCTCCCACAGAATCAAATAACAGATGAGAAATCAGGAGACAAGGAAAAGAACAAGGGCTAAGAAAGTGGAAAAAAATATCAAATTGGAGAATAGAAAAAATATGCAGACTGTAAGGCCTACTTTATATGAAACAGGGACCTGGAGAAGCAACTCAGTTGAGACCCTTATTTCCACCTACCAAGTGGAATACACAGAATTCAGTGGAATTATGAATAATGGCTATTAGGAAGTGGAACTACAATATAGTAAAGTATTTTTACTTATCCTTAAGAAAGTATCCTCTAGTACAATAGCCAGTAAGTTACTTTATCCATTATCTGTAGTTCTCCCTTTGGGATTTGTTCCAAAACTCAAAAATTTGTGGGTTTTCCTTCTTCCAAAGGAGAACTGTAGCCTGTATAGCCCCGCACTTCCCTTACAGTTTTTTATATATATATATACATTTTTTTTAATAGAATATATGGTCACTCACATATCAAAATTACAACTTAGTGGAAAGAGATGAAGCAGAGGCTAAACTAAAGCCTTGCAGGAATTTACTCTTTTTTCATGTCCATCTTCAACACATGCAACTTTTAAAAGCAGGCCTAGAGGAAGCTGGTGTAATGAAAGGACTAATCTCAAATCAGACAGAAACAGACAACAGGAATTATCAGCTTTACATTAAGCACATTCAAAACATTACACAGCTATCCATGCAGCAATACTGTGTTGCTGTTTTCATGCTAAATAACCTATATAGAAACATATTACTGTTTTAGTCACAAAGATGAAACACAGAAGGAAGAAAGCAAGGAATTCCATTTTAGAGGTTACCACATTTATTGTCTACTTTTACTGATCACAAAAACAATCAAAAAACTGCCTCAAACCCACAAAATAACTGTTTAACTACCCTGCATACATAACTAGATGAAGTTCAATAAAGGAGAACCTTATTTAACTCTGGTTTTAAAATAAGAAAGCACCTAATTCTATATATTTAAAAATAGATTTAAACATTACTTATGTCAAAAAATGCATGAGAATAATAGCATGGTTTTTTTCCTTTTCATTGAAGTAACCCACAGATTTTGTGCTATAAAAAGACTCACAGATTCTTGAGACACATTTAAAATAGTAACTTACCACGATTCATTTTATGCATTCAAAAATGTAATAATAGACCTCCCCTGCATTGGAATTTCATATTTTTTTTTCCACATTAAAAAGGTTTTAAATGAAAACAACTACTAAATCAACTCCTTTGACCTTCATGTTATAATCACATGCTTGTCTAAAAAGGAATAAGTAAGCATGCAGAAATGGAAGTGCTACTATTGCTCTGTCATTTATCTAATAATTGTGTTCATAGACTTAACAAAAATATTCTCTCGGAAAGAACTCATAGAAGGTTATGCAACAGTGACAGACATCGTCCGGTTGAAAATACTTATCTATTTTAAGAAGCTAAAAATGTGGAGACTGTACTTTCTGCAAGTGTATTAAAGATATATAAATGCCACAACTGCAATACATTGGCACTCTGAATATTTGTGATAGGGAAGTGTCAGAACTGGCAGAGCAGCAGACTGAATTTTTGAGGGGGCTCAGGAATCCCTACCACTTGCAGCATCACACTTTGTAGAAAAAGGGGTGAGCTTCAAACATTGTCTTGGGTTTAGTTTCTTTGAGAACAACGTGCAGAACTGCTTCACCACTGATCCCACAGAGGACACACTTAGCACTCAGCTGAAGTGTTAAACTTCAAGAACAGTTTCAAAAATGACTTTTTGTTCTCCTGGCTAAGGAGCTAGAAGCTGTGCTAAAATGTTTTGGACTGTCTGGGTACCAGTTCCTGGGTTTTATGTTAAGAGGAGTCACAGGAAGTTTCTGGCAGAGCTGCTTCAACCCCCACATTTACCTCCTCTTCCTCACACCTACATCCAGGGGAAAACACAGCCCCAGAAGCCTGGGTCAATGCAAGAAAAGGCCCAAGGCAAACTGACATCCTAAAAACCTGCCTGTGACCCTGCATCACGAGCACAGGCCAATGCCAGAATCAGAGCTCTGGTCTCATTGAGATCCACTGCTCCTAAACACATACTCCAACATCCGCTCCCCTCCTTTGCTCCATAGTTACTGAAGATGAGAACGCATGGCCATTAATGAAAATAACATCCAGCCTGTGGCAAAGCAATTCAGTTTCTGCAGAAATCCCCTATGGACAAAAATAATTATAAATCTCCCAATGACCCAGAGAAATAATTAAACAACTTAAATGTAATAAATTTGGAGCCACTGAAAACATGAAGGGCAGGTGAGGAGTATTTATGAAAGGTGGTGTAACTTCTGTGACAAGGAGAAAGCAAAAGGTGACCAGTGAAGATGGTTATTATAAACTCTTAAGAATACTCTTCTCACACTGCATAAAGTTCAGTAAAAGAGAAAGGTAGCCATTAGCACAACATAATGGGTTTGTCATTTTTCTCAAGTCATCTTTTAAATTAGGTTTCCAAGAACATCTACTGGGCAATGACTGAACAACCTCATCATTAAACTTCCTCCTTAGATTCCTTTATGCTTAAAAGTACAAGACATATTTTACAGATTTCTTTTCCTTACAATAAAAATAATGCTTAGTAGTATAATTTTGGTTGTCTTTATCATTATTGAGGATGCTTGAACAAAAATTACTATAAAGTTAGAAAAAAAATCGAATTATGCACTGACAACTGAATAGGTTTACGATTTCATCTTCTATAGCTGTTATAGGAAGCAAGGAGAGAATAACAGACAACGCCATCTCTAAAATGCTGATTTTTGTCTCAAAATCTGACTGACAGTGAAACTACAGCAGAATTACCTAAGCTAGATAGAGATTCAATGACTTCCCAAGATGTTTCTGCAGAATAAACTGCTATGTAGCCTGTTGTTGAAAACAAAATACACGAGACAACAGATGTGTTGATTTGAATTGTTCAAGAAACACAAAGCCAATAAATATGTGATTTTCTAATGGGTAAAGGAACACAACATAAAAAAATAAGTTTGTAGGAAAGTTTAAAATACACTTTTTTAATAGGTAAAGAAAACAAAATAATTTTAACCTCTCCTCTTTCTCATAGTTTTTTAACGTATCCATGAAAATACTTGGTTATAAGAATGTTTTGAATGAAGGAGAGAGACTGGCACTGTTGATGCCTACTAAACAGCTACCCCATTGCATATAAAGTGTTGCAGTTTTACCTTGCAGTTAAAGAGGGGAAAAAACAACAACAAAAAACAACCAACCAACAAAAAACCCCCAAAAAACAACAACAAAAAAAACCCAACCAAAACCAAAACAAACCCCAAAAAACCCCCCCCAAACACTGGTACCCCTTGGAGAAAGCTATTTTCACAGAGTTCACAGAGAACACTCACAGAATATTGTCTCTCCTTAACAGTAGATGACCCCCTTTCATGCCAGACTACACTGTGACATGTCTAATCATAGTAGTTAGATGTACATCTACAGGATGTTTCAAGTTCCTAAGAGTTGAGATTTTCCAAAAAAGAACCTTTTCCTAAGACTAACCAACCAGCTCCATCGCCAGGGCATTAAAGCTTGTGCACGTTTGGGTTTTTTTTTGTCACCAGTGAATAGGTAAAAATTACGTATGTGCAATGGAAAATATTATTCATCTACATAATGAGACAAATGCATTTACTTCATTTAACCATACAGGGAATGCACTTCAGTTGTCAGCAGTGAGCTCCTCTTTCTGCACTCACTGAAGAGCTGGGAAAAGCGAGACTAAAAAGGCAGAGGAAGAAAGATTATTTTCTTCCAGACAGTCCAAAGGCACCATACAAGAATCATGGCACATCCTAAGCTTCCTGTGCTGTACTGGTTTAACAAAAATTTCTCAAGATGATTGCTAGGTGACTGTATGAACAGAAAGTCTGAAAGTTCAAGATGGCACTTGTAGATTAGCAAAGAAATAATTTGGCAGATGGAAAAGCACCAAGATTGATTTTTTTTTACTCTTTTTATTTCAAATACATTATGGAAGTCCAATATAAAGTCAAAAAATGCAAAAAAGATCCCTGTAGATAGAAATTAAAACTACAGAAGTGCACTTAAAATTAACATTTTTCAGATAAACTATTGTAAAAAATTGATTTTTTTGTGTGTTATGTCTCACAAGAAAAACTCTAGAAGGGTATGTGATTTGATACATAGCACAGTATAACTGCATGCCTTGTAATAATATGGGAAACTGGTTTATGGAGTAAGAATTGACTCATGCAGATTACCAACAAACAGTTCCCAGGGGTACCTGAGAATTACAAGTGTCAATCAGGGGCACAGATTCAAGGCTGTAATTTTTATTTCAGGTGTTGCATGCCTTTGCACACACCACTTTCTCACTTATACAATGGAGAGAGCACAAACAGTGAGAGCACAGTACTTGAAGATATCAACTGCTGCGCTCTGAAATATCAGTCCAAGTATCTCAAATTGGTCACCCTGGTTGTCAGGTACCAAAAATAAGTGGATTATCTGGAGATACTCATCTTACGTAAGAGGGACACAGCAAGTGTTCTGCTCGGAAATTGTCGTCATAAAAAGGACAAGAATGTAATCATAGGTTCAAGGCAAGGTTTTAATGCCTAACTGAGAACAGATGTGGAAACACAAGCACAGCAAAAGAGCAACTAATTAGCTAATTGAAAAGTGCATCCTCAGGCATATGAAATCCAAATGTGACAAGCAGTCATAAGCTGACATTTCTCAATTTTTCAGTGCTTAAAAACTTAAGCACTGCAAAAATTGAAGCATATGCCATCACAGTATATACACACACACTGTAATCATACATAGAATGATGGAATATTTTGGGTTGGAAGGGACCTTTTAATGACCATCTAATCCAACTCCCCTGCAATAAGAAGGGACATCAACTCAATTAGGTTGCTCAGAACCCCATCCAGTCTGATCTTGAATGCTTCCAGGGATGGGGCATCCACCCGCTCTTGGGGCAACCTGTCCCAGTGTTCTAGCACCCTCATCATAAAAAATTTATTCTTCATATCTAGTTTAAATCTATTCCTTTTTAGTTTAAAACCAGTACTGTTTGTCCTATCTCATACATGGGTTCAAAAGATCTCGTATTCTGGACTAGCCACAAATCAGGAACAACATTTATATGTACTTACACTTTACTGGTAATCTAGAAAGTGCATTGTCATATCTGACTTGGCCACACTGGTCCTCGTGAAGCGAGATGATCATTTTAAGGAACCTGGGGGGACATCCTAAATGGTCCAAAATCTGCCTCAGACCTTTTCTGCTCACAGTATCGAAAGCTTTGGTGAGATCAACAAAGGTTACATAGAATCCTTTGTTCTGTTCCCTACACTTTGCAGTTGTCTGAGAACAAATACCACGTCTGTGGTACTCCTGGCAACGCACTTTCTGAGCCCTTTCCAATAACCAGTGGTGTGAAGCAAGGCTGTGTTCTTGCATCAACTCTATTCACAGTCTTTTTCAGCATGATGCTCCAAAGGGCCATGGCAGACCTCGATGAAGAAAACGGTATCTACATCCGATATTGTACCGATGGAAGCCTATTCAACCTAAGGTGACTGAAGGCCCACAC
>JAWWLV010000088.1:112247054-112298755 GCA_035041135.1 Platyrinchus mystaceus
ACTCTTGAGGAGAAAAGACAAAGCAGAAAGAATCGCGTCTTGTCGATCTCACCCAGGGAGTCTTTCTGCTGTGCCTTCTGTGGCCGGACTTGTCTATCTCGCATTGGCCTTTTCAGCCATCAGCGCTTGTAGCAAGTGTGGGTAGAGCCCTTCTCAAATCTTCGTTCACGAAGCCTAGCCATGAAGATGATGAATCTGTAAATTTTTTTCAAACTCTACAATGTAGTGTTAGAAGGTCAAAGGCATATTTAACTGTATGCATCATATCTGTGGCAAATTCTTTGTGCTTACAGAAATTCACTTATCCGTAAGAGCTACAAACACAAGGAATAGAAATATGATGAGTATTACAAGGTCTAAAATTAAAAGAGGATATTTTACTGCTTAGCTGTTTTGTTGATTAAATATTTTCAAAGACACAATCTCCGAAAATTTATTACAGTCTAATTCAAGGAAGCTTATTATATACCAAAAAAGGGCAATTCCCTTACAGCCTTTTAAAAGCAGTTGACTTCAGTCTGTTGATTTCAATTGAAACTAAAATACCTTTTTTCTGTGTATAGTTACACAAAATAAAGTTCTCTTCAGAAGTTTAGAAAGTTACCAATTTTCTACAAAATTATCATCTACTTTGCTAAGTCCAGTATTCATCATAACCTTTTCCTACTATTTCAGTCATTGTGCTAAAAATACACCCCACCATTCACAAGAGACATGGTAGTCAATGCTGACCAGAACCCCACAAGAGGCATAGCTCAGCTGTCTCCTCATTACTTTGATTATATTAGACATTAAGTGCCAACATTTCAAATGCTTAAATAATACAGACCCAGAGAGGTGCACTGGTTCTTAAAACTGACTGCTACTCCTTAAGTATCCAGGATCTTTATACTATGTTTCTTTGTTCTTCCTTGATAATTAACACATAAACATAAGGTCCTTGATAACGACTATGGAATGCATAAGCTTGTAAGTGTTTAACTCCATCACAATTTTTTTGGTTACACATTGGTCTTATCTTTGTACTTAATCTTTAAAGAATAAAAATGAGCCATTACTTACTTTATAATTTTTTCTGCGCCTCTAATACTCCCAAGTACATGTAAACAGGACCAAAACATAGCAACTTTGATTGCAAGTATCAGCATTTGCTAAAGGTGTGTGCACAAGCACACATCCATGCATTCAGAACAGGTAGATCTCATGTAGAGATCTGAGACAGAAGAAGATACTAGAAATGCTCACCCCACCACAGAAAAAATCTTCTCCTTACTCAGTAATCTTGCCTTAAAAGTAAAATACAGTGAAAAAAAATCACCTATTAAGAAAGTCGCAACACAAACAGGTAAAGGGCAAATTTAAGTCCAAAAAGAAAAACTCTGGGAAAGGAAACCAAGGTTGCCACCCACAACTAATTTCAGAGAATTGAGCCAAAAATATGGAGCAACTATTCAGAAGTACAGTGAAATACCATAAATTCATGGTACTTGAAAAATTCAGTTAGAACTATGAAATGGAATCACAGAATCAGTCAGGTTGGAAGGGACCACAGCGGGTCACCTGGTCCAACCTCCCTCCTTAAGCAGGGTCATCCTAAAGCACACAGCACAGGATTGTGTCCAGATGGTTCTTGAATATCTCCAGTGAGGGAGACTCCACAACCTCTCTGGGCAACCTGTTCCAGTGCACAGTCACCTGCAGAGTAAAAAAGTTCTTCCTCAAATTCAGGTGGAACTTCCTGTGCATCAGTTTCTTCTTATACAGAAAAATCATCTAATATACAGAAAAAAAGCCTGGTGTGTTTGCTGGGAGCAGCCATAGAAACAACTACTTGGCAACTGCCACATTTCTTGCATTTACAATTAAACAAAAAACATTTTACAGTGAAAGCATGTTAAAAGCCAGCATTTACACAAGATAGATTTTGAGGGGAGAATTTAGAAATTACTCAAATTACACCATCAGTTTCAATGGAGGCTTCAAAACAAAGGACTAAATTGAATGTTTGCCAAGTTAGCTGTAAACTGAAGACCTGTCATAGCAATTCAGCCTGAGCAGGGAGTTGGACAAGACAACCTTGGAGGGTCACTTCCAACCTCAACCGTTCTCAAAGTCTGATGCTGTTTGAGTGCATCAACACTGAACTCAGTTCTTAGCCAGTATTTGGAGTCTGGGGACTAGACTTTCCCATGCTCCTCAGTATTTTATGTGGATGTTGTTAATATGACGGAGTGTTAATACAGTGAGTGCTAAAGGAAGTAACTGTTTATCCTTCATCATTTATCATCGCTGCTTTAGGACTGCAAAATGGCTTGTAAAGTGAGCTGAAGACATCAGTGACCTTAAAATACAGCACTGAGATAGCTCACCAAAATTTAAAAGGCAAATGTAGCTAGAAAAGGCAACAGAGGCAATATAGTTCTTCTCCGTTTCTAGAATTATTAATTTGGCACTAAGAAAAAATTCCCTGCATTATAATTTATTAATGAAAAAATTATAGGAATGAAAAAGCACTACAAAACACTAATCAATTTTTGCCATAACTGCTTACAGCCAATCTGGCTTCTAGCTAAAACTCCATAAAACAAGAAAGGATGCAATATTAAACCACAAAGAAAACCAGCACTGTAAAAAGGCACATAATTTTGCAGAGGGCAGACTTCCCAGTGCTACTATGCAACATGTGTAACAAGTATATTTAGGGAAAAGTATATACTTCAGTGTAAACTGGTCCTACTCATAGACCATCTTAAGATTCAAATGAAACAAAACTAAATTCTAAACAGCAAAAGTTCCTGACCTGAGAGCCACTGCAGAGCAGTGCAAAAACTGATATGCTTCACAGAATATTCAAATGGATATAGCCTTCCAAGAACAGTGGAAAAAAATCCCTTTTAAATTATCACATCCTTTTTGTGTTGAGTCTGCAAGACAATATTTGCTTTCTATCAATGTTCCCTAGCATTCACTCTCCTTTTAGCAATTAAAAAAATTCCTTTGTCTAATGCCAAACTTACAGACTAAACATATACTAGCAGCAGCACAAGAGGCTTTTTTTAGTAATTGCTAAATTTCCAACATGCAGCTCCACAAAAGAATTAGGGAAATCTGAGAACAAATTTACCCCCCAACTTGCCCTCTACCCCTTCTGAACACAGTCCCCACCCAAATTATATAGCTATACACAAAGTTTTATTATGGAGCAAGATGAACTACATAGGTGGTGCATAACAAACATAGTTTCAAGAACTAGTAAGGCTGTGACATACAAAAAATATGTAAACTACATTTTTTTCAATGACTGTTCAGAATCATTACTGAATATGTTAGAAGTTTGTTTGACAGAATTTCCATTTTGAATATACATAAAGATTATAAAATGAAACACATGACAAATATTCTGAAAAACCAAAGCCATTGCTGTTTATTTATATTTTAAAAATATGATGTCATGTAATAATAACAGATACATCCTGGTGTTCTTTTAAGTGGCAGATATCAGCAGGAAAGGACTTTTTCTTCCCTCATAGTTTGCATTACAGCACTTTATTTTAATCAATTTATTTAGGTGCTTCACAAGTTCACTTTCATATATTGTTCATGTGTTTCTGAGTTATATAAATGTCAGTCATGCCTTTGTCTATCTTAAACCAGAAATCAAGCCAACTTTCATAGTACCACAAATCATCACTGCTACTGTCCATATATAAGCTTAAAAATATATTTTTTTAACCTAGTAACAATAAACTGAGACTAGAAAGTTTAGATTTTTTAGACAAAGATGAAAGAATTTCTGACTTTAATGCTCAGCATGGAGTTCTGTACTCACCTCTCTTTGGCACTCGGGTCACCATCTCAGAGCCTGCAACAAATGAACTTGATGGTATGTCATCACCACAGAGAAGCAAGACACACAGGCCTTAGTGCTTAATGGTATAAGATTATCAGAAAAACACCTATTTCTGTATGCCCTAAAAGGACTGCTGCGTGTAGGTACTCTGTCATGTAGGACCATCATCAAACTAGCAGTTTTATCCAACTTGGAAGAACTTGACAAACAACACATCCTTTCATCATGAAGAAAATTCTATAGGCCATTTCACTTATCTTTGAAGTAGACTATTCAAAACAAAAGAGTGGGGTCTTACATTGTAGTGCTGGGTTATCCACAGATCCATTGTTGCTACACGAGGAACAACTGTCCTCCCAGAAAAGGAAGGATTCTATGCCTCTTAGCAAAGCCTGATGGCTTCCAGGAGATAATTACTCACTGAAGGACAAATAATATTCACAGCAGTGGAGAGATTATGAGGCTGGGAAAAGTTTTAACAATAGGTTAAAAGACAGAGGCTTCTAAACACTTGGCACATTAGAATGTACGAGTTATGCTGTGTGTACAACTTCTTAAACCACTTGTGGCTCAGCTGACTAAAGGAACAAGATGGCACCAGTTTTGCAGACAGAACTGAATTCCCATTTAGAAGGTCAAAAATTCAGTGATTAAAAAACCCACTGCATGGGTTGTTGTTTTCATTTGGTGGTTGGTTTGTTTTTTAATGCTTTAAACCTGTCCTGTAGATCTATGATATTTGACACAGGGCAGTACTCAACCATGGTAAAACTATCTCTTGAAGAATAAGGCGCATTTCTGAGAACTAATTTTAAGAAGTCAGTACATAAACTAGTACATTTAACAATTAGGGAAGAATGCAACTTGACAAAATGACATTCTCTTTTCCAGAGATCAATTGTCTTAGATTTATTTAATCAAAGATATGATACAGTTACAAGCCCATGCATTTCATAAAAATCTGAACTTAAAACTGTTACGGAACAAAATTTTAAATAAAGCATATACAGAAGTTTCTGGGTATTCAAGTGGACTGGTTAGTTGGAGGAAATATCATATGCAACATATGGGCAGAAGCAGGTATTTATCTCTTTTCTCTCATTTATCTCTTTTCTTCCACCCCACACGTTCTTAAGATAAATCACAGTCGATTAACTCTATGGATTAAGTCCTAGGCATATGCTCATAGTTGAGCCCATAATTTCACTTTCCTACACACTTTCACTTTGGCTACACATTTATAGTACATCCTTTTATACTGTTATTAAAAATAAATAAGACATTTAAAAAATGTAGCTAGTATAACTGTTTTAAAAATGTCTTTTATCCATTTAATATGCTGACAAAATTAAAATTTCTGTCTATTTAAATTCTTTTTTATCATTACAAGGTAATTCTTGCAATTCCCAGGTGATTTTGAAAATTACTACCTCTCGTAGAAAATTTGGGTATTTCTATGTAACGAAACTGCTGGAGAAATCACAGAGAAGCTGCAACAGATTAACATGAAATAAATATTAGAGATAGTATTTAAAGGCACACAAATACTTCAAACACATACGGTTTCAAATCTTTATTGTTTTAAAATTCTACATGTCTTTTACAATTACAATAATTTGTTACTTAAATGACTCTTGTATGGTTAATGTACAATGAGTTTTTTCCTGAAACTCAACCATGAAATACAATTTCATCAATATGATTTTTCTAAATAGATTAATACAAGATTTCTGTTTTGTTGAGAAGAACAAGTGCTTCACTTTCAACAAACGGCACAGGTGTCTTCCCTTCAGAATCTGTGTGATCAATCCATTGAAAGTGCTTTTGAAGATTGCAGATCTAACTGTGACTGATTTTCAAAATCAGTCTATCAAATTACAAGGGTCTTTTTAACATTAAAGAGCATTTTCATGTAATGAAACAAGCTGCAGTAGTTATTTTTATTCATCTACTGAGGCAAACTCATGTTGAAGAAAAATTATATGATTATCTGCATGCAATGAACACTCCTCTTTAAATAGTTGATGAATTTTACACATATAAAGAATCTGTTAAAGAGTGCAAGTACTTTGATAATGATTTCACAAAAGGACATATGCTGGTAATAATGGTAACTAACATTTAACATCTAAATACAAGCTAATGTATATTTAACAGGCAATTAACATGGCTAACGAACCATGTTTCATGTGGTTGCCCTTCAAGAAAATGAACTCATTTGGTCCACACTCTTAAAGTTATCTGGGTAAAAAAAAAAAAAAAAATCAAAGCAGTTAGGGCCAGAGTTTTTGATGAATTTCTTGTTTCTAAAATGTCACCTGTTAAAAAGTAAAAGCAGTACATCAATGACGTATCTTGTCTCATAACCTCAGTATAAAAAGATGGCCTGGTATTTGAAGTGATGAACGAGTACTGAAGGACAAGTCAAAAAAAGAACGGAGACAGAAGGAACTAAAATTTTGTTGTGTTATACTTTCTTGTTCCATGGTACTGCTTTCACTCTGTAGAATTTTGTACCCAAAGGAACTTTAAATCTGTTTTGTGCCTACAAGAAAAAAAAAATGAAATTAGAAACCCATGCGGGATTATTCCTCTGATTTTTAAGCAGAAACTGATTCCCATCTCTCAGTGTTTACGAGACCCTTATGAGTCTGGCAAGGTTGGGGCAGAGTGGATGCAAATACCTAATCCACTGCTCACTGAACCCGTTTCTAACTCCCCTTCTCTTGCTCTTCACTGACTCGAAGAACAGGAATAGCAGAATTTAGGACTATTTTCATCTAATTTGTTATGCAGAGAGTACTTGTCACAATTGTTACAAGTATTAAAAGTGATTTGCTTTCCTATTAATTGTAGATGATTTTCCATTACTATTTCTTTACCTTTTTTGCCTGGCAATATTCCTTTTCCATCACTTTTCCTAGCACCCAAGGTCTCCTAGATGCACCTGATGCTAAAGAGAAAATATATTTATTACTTTAGATAAGCAACTACAGGTAACAGACGTGAATCTATTTCATGTAGCTCACAGTTTAGTGCAAAGCATTGCTATTTTACCTCATTTAAAAATATTTCGATTTAGCTATGTTTACACAGCTGCCAAAACCAGCCAAAAAAACCCCTTGAAGATTAAGATTAAAAAGCAAATGTGCCATCAACATAAAAAAAAAACCATACAGAAAGTGTTCTATGAAAACTTATTAGCCTTGCTAAATACCATTTAAATTTTGTGGAAAAACAATCAGCAAAAATATTGCTTGCAGATCCCCATATACTGTTGTCTACATTTTGTTATTACTCATGCTACTAAATGGTTGAAGTAACCTGAGGGGAATGTTAACACACTGTGTGTGTACAAAATTGGCATTTTCTCCCCCCCCCGCCACCTTTTTTTTATAGCTTCTTTAAATATGCAGATATTTTTCCAAGATATTAACATCTCCATAAATTTTTGATTAAAAATGTTCTGCCTTGAAAAATATTTCGCATTAGAACAAATAGCAAAAGCTACAAAGATACCTGACAACTACCTGTATTACATGCTTCTCATATTTATCACATATATTTATAACATCACTTACTAAGTGTTAGAAAGTGAAGAGCATTATTTGTAGGAGGATTAGTAATTGGAAGAAATCCGACACTTACCACACTCACCTGGTTTGAGATCCAGTGCAGCAAGGGACTCTGAGTGCAAGAAATACAAGGTTGGACTGACAGTAAACAACACGTAGTTGTCATGCCTTTCATCCAAGATAATGAGAACCAAGTCACCAACCTGAAAACTGGGGGGAAAAAAATAAAATCACAGAACTTAAATTAAAAAAAAAAAGCATAGAATCTTAAAACTACATTAATTACACTACATTTTTTCACTATGTATTGCAAAGACTGAGACTTAGTTGAAGATTAGCACAGATGTTTCTACTTGCTACACCAACATATATACATTTTATATTTTCCAGTCAACAAAACCAGGCTACCTTTCAAAAAGTGTTTTTGAAATGTACTACATCAATCTGCTCAAATTATTTTTTTCAAAAGAACTGTCACTTTTGCTTTAAAAAAAATAATCAGAAATGCCTAAGGAAATAAAAAGTTTCAATTTTCTATTACTTCTATTCACCCAAAATTAAGGTAACCACCGCTATAGCAGTGTTTACAAACACTCTTTTGATGTTGTAAACTGAAGCTAATTAGAACATAGAAAAATACAGCAAAATATTTATGTACCTTTCAATCCTAAAATTTTAACCACACAAGAAAAGGAAGGGATGAAGTGCCCATCTTTAATCAAAGGCTTATAATCAAAAGCAAAATAAACACTGTGGTGACTTTACATAAAAAGTTTTAAAAATCTGCTTCTTCCTGACACCAGGGTAACATAAGAAGCCACCAAGTTCTCAGGACAAGTTTCAGTAAAATAATTCAAAAAAACTTTTTCTGTCTCCAAACTTCTTTTCCACAGTGCAAATGTGTTGCAAGTAAATTATTTAGCCATTAATGAATGAATGAGTTCTAAAATAGCTACAAATTAAGAGGTGGGCTCGAAGAATAAATATGGGGGACGAAGTGGCAAAGAAAGCAGAAAACTCTTCTCCATCAAAGGAGACAACAGATACATAGTCAGAGACAAATGAGTAGAACTGGAGAAATTTAGCTCCTCTTCTTTAAAGTTCACTTTTGGATTAAATAAACAATATGCTAAGCTTTTCTGTCTGGACTTATTACAAAGACTGGCTATACTGTCTTAAAGACATCTCTGTTGGAAAGGTGACTTCTTTCACAATGTTTTCCTCCCAAACGACCACCAACAGAGTTGCCAGAATATTCAGATTCCCGAGGGAAAAACAGATACTTCACACACTGACCTTGTTACAATAAAAATACAAACTGGTGCAATTCAGAAAACATGAATGGAATAATCTGTGCTTGTTTTCTTTCCAAAAAGATTTCTTACGTTACTCAAGTAATTTATAAGTCTGATATTAAGAAGTTGACTGTAGCTTTCATATTTTGCAAGAATACTTCTTATTTCAGCGACAATTCTTCAGGAAGGTAAAACTCCTCTTGTAATATAATACAGCATTACACATACTCAAAGGTGAACAGATTTCCTTCTACTTTCTCTTTGCACGACTTCAAGGTTACAGATAAGCAAAGAGCAATCTGAAGGAAAACTCAGGGAGGATTCTAGAAATCCCATGAAGTACTATTGATGTGAACCGTGTAAAGAAAGGTACAGAATACAAGAAAGTCACTGACATACAGAATTCAGAAAGGCTCGTTTTTTGTTTACAAATTGTTTCTTTAAAATTTGATTTATGCTCAACTGGGATGGTTCGATAGCTGCTGGCTGAAATACAGAGAAGACCTATATATATTTTCACCCCAGAGCAAGAACATAAGAATTGTGATATTCTTTGACTATACACTTATTTTATTGAAAATATATCCATCTGTTGATATGAAAATTAACATGTACTTACTCTCTAATTGCTATTTTTTCAGAATGTCTTGAGGATACTGATGACATGCTTTGGGACATCTATAAAAAGAGAGAAAAGCTATAAAGTATTGGCAAGGTATGATAAAATGTACATTACAGGTAAGAATACAGTAAGACAATTTTTGATTTCAAAGAGTGTCTAGTTTTGCAGATTTTACATTCACTCAAAAAACAGCATACTTTTGTCATCCTATTCTGCAGTGGGTTTGGTTGTTTGTGATTTGGTTTAGGGTTTCATTATTGTACCTTTTTTTTTTTAATAGCTACATTTGATTATGAAATTTCTTGAATAACTGACTTCTCCCTCACTATTTAAAACTAAGAAGGGCCTTCCAGATTAGTGTCAGTGAAGATTTATTCTGAACACACACAAGACCTATAATACACCTATGCATGTAACACAGAAGCCACTGGTACCAGAAAAGGCTGATGGTAGAACACTGAAGGTTAAACATATTTATTACAATCAATCTTTAGGTGTTGAACTCAATATGTTTTCTCAGTTTTTCTAAGCACTGCCACAAAATCTGAAGTTTATTGTAATTAAGACAGATCAGCACTCCTTGGAATAAAACTGGAGTCAAATCTACTAAGACCAAATAAAGGCTCAGTTATATGAGGTTCTGAACATAAGAATTCTCCTATATTTAAATCCATTTAAATTAATTAATACTGGCACATGGACCAACTTAAATAGGATAAACTAGACCTAAAAATGAACATAAGTGTACACAAAATTTCTACAGTAACTATGGTGACGAGAAATGAAAATGGGTAACACTACTTTCTATCTACAAAGGAATACCTGGCCCACACGAGGGAAGTAGCTAGAGAAGCTGCTCTGATGTAAATGTATCCATTTCATTACCCTCTGGAAACTTCCTTACAAAAGACAATTCATAATTGCTCCGGAGAAACTCTGACTAAAGGTCCTGCAGATTTTCCATTCATTCCTACTTCCTGGATTATTTATACAAGCTATTCAAATCTAGATTGCTCACACTTGAAGTTTAGCACATGATTTCTCAGCTGTAACTCAAACATTGTTCCCTACACCATATTTCCTATTGTCAATCTTGCCCTCTGCCTTCCCCAGAGGCAGTACCAGCCTGTCTTCACATGAGCTTGAAGCCTTTTCACAACTCACTTTCCACATTTCTTCAAAGAATGGGTCCAAATTGAATGCAGTACAACAAAAAAAGCTCTCAAATTCTGATGATGCTTTCATCAGTTTTCTTTAGAGGATCCAACTTCAGAGGTTTTTTTTGTTAGAGGCTACATTTGTCTTATTCACATTGTACTTTTCTTGAAAACATTGCAGCTAGCATGAATGTTGTCAAATTTGCCTTGATTGTTCACAAAAGTGTCTGAGAGTTTTCTTCAGATATTAAGATCAGAGATTTTCTAACTATTTTAAAAACTAGAATAAGTGTTAAAATGCAAACTAGCCTGATTTATGTATTTTTCCTTAATTTCTAATTTAAAGAAAAACAGAACAAATTAGAACATTGAGAATAATTCCATTAAAACTTAGTAAAAAATGTTTTTATGAGTACAGTTCTTATAGCCTTTACACAGAAAAAAATGTTTCCTTTCTCAGTAACTCATATAAAATAAAAAAAGTCCTGTAATAACACTCCTAGTACTAAAAGAAGTCCCTTTTTGTTTTTTATTCCTTGCAGAGGTGACGTACAAAGATTTTCTTTATTGTGCAGAATCCCTTCTAAATTGCGTATCTGAAGAAGCTTAACAGAAATAAACATTGATATATAAGTGTTGATGTATATTTCAGTTTTATAAGTGCATTGGGAAAGAGGGAAAAAGGATGAAAACAAAAATAAAAATAAACTTATCTATAAAAAACAGACTATAAGTAAGGAATTGAAAAGGTATTAATTTCCTATGCCTGGTCAAAAATAAAATTAGGATTTTTTTAGGGACCAATAAACTGCCAATTTCTCCTACATGGCTTGGTATAAACCATAACAAAAAAAAGGATTCTCTATTGTCTTGTACACCGTGTTTTCTTCAATTTTATTTTAATCTGAGATGAGAAGGGATCAAAAACTTAGGAAATCTAGAGAGGTTTAAAAATATGTCCAGTGTGTTTTGAGCGTCACTGTAAAAAACTACACTAAAATAACTTTTGCACACTTCGTTAACAGTTGGAATAAAAAAATGCTTTAAAAAAGATGCTTTTAGATGTCTTGCAATACTTTCTTACACCCTGAACAAATATAACAGGTCCTAAGGTAGCCGACTTGAAAGGATGCTCTCCTTGAGCTTGTCAATAGAGTGGATCTCGTGAGTGGAGATTGGTGGCCATCTTGGCCACAGCAACCACAAAGCGATTGAGTTCCAAATCTTTGTTGACAGGAGGAAAAGTGCCAGCAAAACCTCAACTCTGGACATAAGGACAGCAGACTTTTGGCTGCTCAGGGAATTAGTAAGGTCCGTCCCCTGGGAAAATGTAGGTTCAGGTGCTGGGGTCCATCAGTGCTGGTCACTTTTCAAACATCACCTCTTAAGGGCAAAGGAGCAGGCAATTCCCAAATGGTGGAAGTCAAGCAGGCAAGGCAGAAGGCCAACTTGGCTAAGCAGGGATCTTCTCTTGGAAATAAGGCAAAAAAGGAAGGTATATGCCCAGTGGAAGCAAGCTCAAGTGACATGGGAAGAATTCAGAGATGCTGCTTGCTGCTATAGGGAGAAAATTTGTGTGGCCAAAGCTCAGCTGGAGTTGAAGCTGGACAGAAATATGGGGACCATACAGAGTTTTTTCAAATACATTAATGGCAATAGGCAGCATAGAAATATCACTGGCCAGTCACAGGATGGTGGCCACCTCACAAACAGAGAGAGAGACAAGGCAGAGGTGTTTAACACTCTTTGCCTCTGTCTTCAACACAGATGTCAGACCAAGGGGGTCTCAGTGCCCTGCAAGAATGATCAACTCCCAGTCAACCCTGAAATTGTGCAGAATCTGCTGCTCCAGCTGGATCCCTACAAATCTATAAGGCCTGATGGCATTCATCCCAGAATCCTCAAAGAGCTACTGATGTCATTGCACAACCTCTCTGTGATTTTTGAGTCGTCTTGGGATTCTGGAGAGGTCCCAGCTGACTGGAAGCTAGTGAACATTGTCCAGATTTTCAAGAAGGGCAAGAAGGATGACCCTGGAAACTACAGTCCTGTCAGTCTCACTTCAGTGCCTGGTAAAGTTATGGAGAAGATTACTCTGGGAAGTACTGAAAAATACCTGAAGGACAACAAAGTCATTGGTCACACTTTCTATGAGAGGAAAGTCCTGCTTATCAAACCTGATTTCTTTTTATGACAAGGTAACCTACCCAGTTGATCAAGGGAAGCCAGTTGATGTAATCTTTTTGGATTTCAGTAAAGCTCTCAATATTGTCTCTCACAGTATCCTTCTGGACATTCTGTCCAGCACACATAATGTGTCCAACACATTATGTGGTGAGTGAGCAGATGGTCAAGCACAGAGGTTAACAGTGAATGGGGTAACATCAGACTGGTGACCTGTCACTGGTGGGGTTCCACAAGGCTCCATCTTAGGCCCTGTGCTTTCCAACATCTTCATAAATGACTGGAAGGGATACTAAGCAAATCTGCAGATGACACAAAACTGGGAGTAGCTGCTGACTCCCTCAAAGGCAGGGAAGCCCTGCAGAGAGACCTCACTAATTAGAGGACTGGGCAATCACCAACTATATGAAGTTTAACAAGGGGAAGTCCTGGATTCTGCACCTGGGATAGGGCAACCTTGGATGTATGGACAGACTGGGAAATGAGATGCTGGAAAGCAGCACTGTGGGAAGAGACCTGGGGTTTCTGGTCGATGGCAAGTTGAATATGAGTCAGCAGTGCCCTGGCAGCCAGGAGGGCCAACCATGTCCTAGGGAGCATCAGGCAAAGCATCACCAGCCAGTCAAGGGAGGTGACTGTCCCGCTCTGCTCTGCACTGGTGTGGCCTCACCTTGAATATTGTGTGCAGTTCTAGGCACCGCAATATAAGAAAGATATTAAGCTATTAGAGAGTGTTCAAAGGAGGGCAACGAAGGGCAAAGGAGGGCCTTGAGGGGAAGCCGTATGAGGAGCAGCTGAGGTCACTTGGTCTGTTCAGCTGGAGAAGAGGAGACTGAGGGGAGACCTCATTGCAGTCTACAACTTCCTTGTGCAAGGAAGAGGAGGGGCAGGCACTGATCTCTTCTCTCTGGTGACCAGTGACAGAACCAGAGGGAATGGCCTGAAGTTGTGTCAGGGGAAGTTTACACTGGATATTAGAAACAGGTTTTTCACCCAGGGGGTGGTTAGGTGCTGGAACAGGCTGCCTAGGGAAGTGATCACAGCACCAAGCCTGACAGAGTTCAAGAAGCATTTGGATGATACTCTCAGGCACGTGGTGTGACTCTTGGGGATGGTCCTGTGCAGGGACAAGAGTTGGACTCAATGATCCTCGTGGGTCTCTTCAAACTCAACATTTTTCACAGAATGTGCTAACTTCTACTAGAGAAGCTTATCAAACACTTTTGCTATGAAATGTAACTTCCAACTGCACAGATATTAGTTTCTACCACGCTTCTACATATCACCTGCCACTTAAAGGAGGCAAGATCGTCATGGCCAGTCCAACCAAACCATATGTCTTGTTTCCCAAACACACAGTAATTTCTTAAAGACTTAAAGTTGAGACCTGCTAGCAAGGATAAAAAGAAAAAGGATTCATAGCACAGAAATCAAGGGTGCTTTGTCACCTTATTCTTTTTCCTGACATAGGCATTTACTATTACTTAAGCACTTAAGACAATGGCTGTTTGCATTTCCAGTGGCTAGGCAGAATTAAAAGTTTCACACCTTACAGAAATGACAGGTGCAGTTTTCCCAAAACAATCTCTACATTATTGCTAACGCTCTTATCTAGGCTCAATGTAATTCCTGTAAACTGGCCATCAATCTACTGTTGCTGAAAAACTGAGCCATGGAAAATAACTCCCTGTACCCCAAGCCTGAATGTTTTTTTCTGGAAAAACTCTGTTTCTCTCCAGTCCTGATAATTGCCATCCTGTGAATCTTTTCCATGAAAAGACTGCTAAGCTCAGGTACATCTGAAAGGTTATCTTATGTTACTTAGCTCTTGCCTTAACATTGAAAACATCTTTGAAATTAATAAATATACATTTTTAGGTTTTATGAAACTTAACATTTTTTAGCTTTCATTTCTTCACAAGACTTAAAACATGCCTTGCAAAAATACTCACCAATCTTTGATTTAATCTCTTATTTTCCTCTTCTTTCAACTGCAAAGTCTGAAAGAAAAATCTCATTTGATGAGCTAACTAGTACACTTTACATAGTTCAAACATTTAAAATAAGTTTTGATGACTAGAGCCTGACTACTTATACAATACTACAGCTTTCAATTCTAAAACAATTATCAAAACATATTTTGAATAAAGACAAAAAAAAATGTGAAGTCTACCAATTATCCCAGTGCTACATAACCCACTACTAAGCTGTATTTACCTCCACATTCATACTTTTCTTTCAGTTAGAAAAACAAGTCACTGATAGAACAGCAAAAGAAATGTAATATATTACTACAGTAAATCTTCTATCCATGACAAATCCTTTATAATCAAATGACAGAATAAAGCAGGTAAGCACTTCTAACATCCAGGCACTTGCATCACAGAGCACCACAATCCATTCACAGAAAACATTATTGTCCTGTCTGGTCAGAGATTTTAGTCCAAATGATCCTAGAAAGCTGAAAGCTAAGGACAGTGTTGTTTTGGTTTTTTTACAGTCAACTTTAAAATGGCAACCGAGATGGAGTTAGATATGACTGGATGGTTAAAATTTCCTAGAATATGAAATATTCTAGTATAACTACTAGGGGTCAACCTCACCTTTTCCCCAGAATACAGTCTAAGAGAAATTATTCATTTCCATAAGAAAGCAATAAATCAATCTTAATTCCTGTCCAGCTGCTTCGTATGTCTTAATTTGAAAAAGTAATCACAACTTTTTTTTTACTGCAGAAGTTTTCTGGATCAATGTCACCTGTCACTTCTAAGAAGAAATATTACATCTGAGTCATCCACACTAAAGCCTACATAAACAGAACAAAACAAAGCTGGGCCAAGAATAACGTACTAATACTTCTCTTGAATTACTTCAGTAACTTATACTGATCCAAAAAGAGTACAATGAAAAAACATACCCTGAAATTATATTTATAATCCTTGCATCAGAGCATGTAACTGATGACAGCACAACTTCACACGCACATATTTATAAGTAATTAGTAGTAACACAACATCCCAAACAATCTACTCACTCTTTCTAACAACATTATCCTCTGCTTTTCATCAGACATATGGACATTTTCACTAAAAGAGAAAGAAAAGGGATAGGTTAAAAATTAAATTTTTTTCTCATGATCAAAAATATCTTTTCCACTCCCCCCCCCATCTTCACTCAGTGAAGTGTACTATAATATGTGCTAGCACAGATGGAACAGCACAAAAAGATACCTTAAGAATCAGCACTGACATTTCTGGCGTGTTTTGGGGGATTTTTTTTCTTTTCTTTAAACCAAGAAGCTTCTTTGTTGCAACAAGCCAGTGCATTTTAGTCATTTATTAGTCTATCAAGTTAGATAGGGACATTTCTTGGTATTTTGCAGTATTTTCAAGCCATTGGGATGAAGGATACAGCTCCAAATACTTTGACAGTTAACCCCTGACAGTGCAGTTCAGCTCTGTGATGTCATTTTCCTAGTCTCTAGTTTAAAGGCTACTGGGGAGTAGTTTAGAGTGCCCTGGGACTCTTTCCTAGAGACGCTAATGTGAACTTGCTAATTGTTTCCATTTATCTGTGTCATAAACTGAACACTGGGTCATCATAAGACGATACTCACATCCCAATAAGAAATTTCTTAAGAACATAGAGAGCAATTCCTAAAACAATTAAAAGGTATTTTAAAAGCAGTTTAATAGCGAAGAAGCAATGCATTTTATAGTCTAAACTGATTTGCTTGGGAAAGGAAAATGGACAAGTTTTGGGATGAAACATGTCACGCAAACTGCCAAGTGGAATTTGCAGCAAATTATTAAGTCATGCTAATCACTACCTCATTTCAACTAAAAGGCTGTTTAGCTCTCATGTAACAGGAAGTAGTCAACATAAAGCTGCAATAATTTCTGTCTATAACCTGACTTTTAATACATTGAGCCATAATATTTCTGTTCAGAAGCTTACCTTTACAATTTTTTTTTGTACATCTGTTTTGACAGTTCAGGACTAGAATGATTGCTGTAAGAAACAGCTCTCCTTCTAAAGACAGAGTACTTCCTTGTTTTATTATCAGTGCAAGTTTAGTTTGGTAAGTAACAACTGTTTTCATCCTCACTTCCACAACGTTATTTAGTTCTCTGGGTATGTGATTCTGGGTTGGGGCAGTGTAGGTCATGATGGACACTGACTAAGTGAATGTAAGTGTATTTGAAAACTCTGCTTTTGTTCCTCTGGTAAAAACCTTGTGTGCTTCCCAGTCAGGTTCATTGCTTCTGTAAAAGCTATGGAGGAGAAGTCTGTTCAGAAAGCTAGAGGTATGAAAGTGAGACACTGCATGTCCCTCAATATGTAGGGACCACCTCATTCACTATCATGATTCTTCTTCTGTTTAACTTGCATTCTGTATACTTAGATCTACTTTTTCATCTCATGACTGTGAAGCCAAGTTGCGCTTTAAGTTGTATCTTTATAAGTCATCAAACCCACACACTTCTAATGATTGTGACACCACAATTGTATGTTCATGCACTTTTAAACAAATAATTTTATGAAGCACATCTAAGGCAGAAAGAGCGTTCAACACACCCGCCTGTACTCCACAACACCCAACAGTGTGCACTTCTAGGACGAGAGCACGCTTTGTATATTTCTACTGCAGTGCCCCACACTTACTGCACAGCCATCATACTGGTTTCCATCGTGGAGTCCATTCTCCCTTCAGCCCCGAAGTCAGAAACCAATCTGTCTGTGTCAGCGGGAACATCAGCTGCACAGGCTCCACAAGCTTCTGACGCTGCTGTAGAGTAGGTTGATGGAGAATAATTACTACTTCTCAATTTATTAACTTCTTCCTCAAGCTTCTTCTTCTCTTCAAGCAAGCGAGCTCGATCTTCAGAAAGTGTTTCAATTAAATCTATGACACAAACAAAAATGCTTTTAATAACAGCAAGCACTGAGGATCAAAACCAACCTGCAGTGAATGGAATAGTCCTATTAGAGAAGACAAATACTTCTTCAGAACTTTGCTTACCCTTATCTTTTTCTTGCTGTTGTGTAAGTACTTTTAATTTGTCACTAAGATCATTAATTATGTTTTCTTTTTTCATTTTCTCTCTTGCCAGAACAGTGTTAAAGTTGGTCTGAAAACAGAAAGGAATTATTACTGAAATAAGAAATGTACTGTATAAATATAATGCAAAATACACCACCAGAACAAAAAAGTACAGAAGACAGCATGCATTTCAGTTTTCTACATTATAATTAAACAAAGAATCAAAACTTGTTTACTTATTCCTTTGGGTTAGAGATAAAATGTCCGCAACATTTTGATGTTTCTCCATAACAATTTTTTTAAATTAATTTTATTTTTAACCCTCTCGTTCCCCTACACCCAGTACACACAAATGTTACCATAATAAAGAAATCATTACAAAAAATAATTTGTAGGTTGCTGTTTTTTCTTTAATTATAATACTTTATATTTCAGTTAATGTAAAATAGATGTATGTTTTATATTTAAAACAGTTACTTTAAGGACTAAAATTATTAAGACAAAGCTGAACTGAATCAGTATATGTTACATACAATAACAAAGAAAAATATTAATATACTGTAATCTAAAAAATACATTTCAAGTCAAGCATTAATTGCCCAAGGAACAATTAATTAATGCAAAAGATATACAGGAATCCTGGTTAATAGCTTGAATAACTGAACATAAAAGAGGCCAGCGTAGCTTTTAAGTGTCGATCCAACAACTCTTTCTGTTTATTCAATCTTTCTATTGACCATTATGGCCTCACCCCTTTTATTCTTAGTGTGCTGCTGAAGAGACAAAAACTACCAACACCATGTATCAAAAGGTTATTTAAAATTAATTTCCCTTTTTCTGTGAATTTTAAGATTGTCTTGACCTATCCCTACCAAATCTCAGTCTTAAAATGGAAACTCTTTGGCAGGCTACACACCTTACATAGTGCACAGCAGCCTTTGGCATATGTCTGCAGAACAAAACTATCACACCACAAACACAAGTAACACCTTTAAGAAAATTTCACAGAGAAAACCAACAACAACAAAAAAGAGAAAGGTGGGGTTAAATACCCAAAATATTCAATAATCAGCAGAGCCAGTGTGGTAAACTGTCAGCACTGACTAATGCACCATTTTTCTGGGTTTAAGGTACTTGTTTGCTTTGTTGGGGTGGTTTGTTTGTTAATAAAGTTTCAGCTTTCCCTAGAATTTCCTGTGAATGCCTCAGAACTTTCCCTTCCATGCTCTGCTACAAAAATGAAGAATACTATTAGACAATGAGGAAAACGGAATAGTAAGGAATACTGTGATGAAAAATAAATCCAATAGTTACCCATGTAGGAAAAAATTCCTGTTATATTTACTATGTAAGGCTCACTTCAGTATTAATGCTTGCAGTCCAAGAATTTCAATAATATTAATTTTTTATAGTTGTCTGCAATTTTGTGTTTTATGCACCAAGTGATCCATAGCATTCAACAAGCTGGCTGATCACTACCCTCTTCCTTTGTCCTTATTTGATCCTACCAGAGCTAGAGTAAGTAGAGGTGCTTAAAATGGAAAATCCTTTCTCAGTGTTTAAATGCAACAAAGCTGTAGATAATAGCTGTTGCTCACACAGATTTAAGAACTCAAGAGGTTTTGCAAGGAAGACGTGTGGATACAGATATAAAATGTTAATCCAGTGCAGTATGATTTTGTATCAAGGTGTGGAGTACATAGTGTTTCTAAGTTCATTATGTAAAATACAGTGTTAGCTTTAAACCTAAAACATCACCTGTCCAGGCAAATAAGGTTAAAAAGCCAGTAAGTGGCATTCCAAATCAATTAGTATTTCAAATACATAGTGTTGTCCAAAATTTTGTAATAACTGGTATCTTTCCGCACTTAAAGAGATGAATGAATAAAAATTTCAAGTAAAAGTCGCCACAAAAATTGAATCTGGATAGCCCAGTTGTTTCTTTGTCAGGTTTTAATTTCTGGGTTTGTGGATTGTTTGGGGGGCTTTTTTTTTCTTTTTCTTTTTTTCTTTTCTTTTTTTTTTTTTTAATGCTTAAGTGTTGGATTCCATTAACACATCATTTCCTGGCACAAACTCAGAATGTGGAAGTGTTACACAGCAAAAGAGAAAACCCTACTGCAACTTCAAAACAGCAAAAGAACACATAATTGTCATGGGAGCAAAAGTAATAAAAAAAAAAATCAGCTTTACCTGCTGTTCTGCAGTGAGTGATGTTCTGATGTTCTGCATTTCTTCATTCTTTCTTTTCTCTTGTTCTTCAAGTTGCTCCAAGAACTTCATCTTTTCCTCCTGAAGCTTCTCTTGAAGTTCAGCAACTAAAGTTGATTCAGCAGATGATTCAGCAGGAGGACTTAAAAAAAAATGTTTAGGCTTTAAATTTGCAGCATATACTGAGTCCCAGAATACATGAAATAGCAAACACAAAAAAAGTCAGAAGTGCATTGTGAGACATTATTTCTGAAATATTTAATAAATACCGTATTACAATTATATCATTATTATTCTTCAATTCTACCTTTTAATCATGAGCATCTCACCAATTCTTACTCTTGGGCATTCTGTTTGTTTAGTGTACTACACTGGCTAACTGAAGTTTTGTTGAGGGGGAAGGCTTTTGTTTACACTTTTCTAAACATAACAGAAGGTGTGGAAAGTGATAAAAAGAACAAAAAACCAATCAACTTCATGAAGATTCTTAGTATATCAAAATGCAACACCTTCAGAACTATCACATAATTAAAACAATTCAGCAGTAAATCTGATGCTTAGGAATCCAGAGACAAAACTCAAAACTCTGGATTGCAAAGTCTGGAGGACAGTAGTAATCAAAAAGGGAGGAAATCACCAACAGTCACAGAGGCAGGAAGGGTAATGACCTTAAATGGTTTTTGAAAAAGACAATGTTAAATAGGCCAAGTATTTTCCATCACTGAGGCAAAAACATTAACTATGCTCTTCTCTGTTTTGGCTTGAGTTATCAAGAACCAACTCTGAAGAACTTCAGAATAGACAAATCCCTTTGTTGGGCAACATTTGTGAAAACCTGTATTGTTTTAAATTTCTATTATTCCTCTACACCAGAATCATATTTAAAACATATTTAAACCCAAATCTTTTAGCTGCACTAAATCAAAGCAGGAATCATTCACCTCTCAAATGGGCTGTCTGGACTATTGACTGCAAATGACAGCCAGGTAAAAAAAATTCTTATTCTTCAAAGAATGCTCCCACATTACCATTTTTTACTGCTCATCACTGTATCAGGCTTTAGGTTTACACATTTAATCTGCAAAGGCCTCAACAACTACAGCAATAATGACAATTTCTAACTTTTTTATTGTTTTCAAGATAACTAAAGCACATATCTTCAGATTGGGGTTTCTTTGCAAGTAAACACTGTACTACTAAGATGAAAGAGGATGTATTTAACAATGTATCTCCAGTATATGCCCACGTGGTAGAACAATGGCTGCAAACTATTATACAGCAGCTAAGCACTCAAAGAGCCCTTAAGAAGCTGTACATAAAAGAGCTCTGAAAGCCAACTGAAGTTCTTAGAGTGGTAAAACAAGCTTTGATATTCCAGAAATCAGAAGTAAAATAAGCAGAGAACAAAGTAAGTCATGAAAATCCCAAGCAAATCTTTTTTTTTGTCCCACAGAGAAAACATTTTTGTACTTGATTACATTTCAATTTATTTCTAAATGAAGTCTAGCTAAGGGAGAGAGCAAGTGTTCTCTGGAGAAGCTTCACTACTGCTGAAGTGACAGAAGTGGATAGACAATACCAAGGCTGGAAAATACCAAAACAGTAATTTAAAGCAGTGAGGATTCCTATTTTATCTTTAATATCCTTTGCAATATTATAAATCTTTTAACCGATCAGCAAACCGCTTAACAACAGAAGTCATTAGAGAAATTGTCATTTTCAGTTGGCTAGTACTACACAAGGTAAATAGAAGAATTACAAATGCCTTGCAGTTTTATTATCTTTCCTAATCAAAACCACTTGATTTTCAGACACACCAAACCACATTAATTTCCATACAGTGGTAAAGCAAGGATCACAAACACTTCCTTGTCACCTCCAAATATCTTTGTTAGTTTACATGAGAGTTCAAAAACTGAACTCCTGACACCAGTACAATATTCCAGTCAAACTTAATCCATCTCTGTCTGTACCTTCTAAATGGCTAATGTAACATTATTCTTGCAGAAAAGAACGTTTATCTGGCAAACATATAGGCATGTGCCAAATAAAAGCTGGTTTCTACCATTGCAAGTTAACTGCTAAACAATGACTGAGGATAACAAGTCAACTCGAGTTACTGACACAGCTAGGGGTTTTAGGAACTCAAAAATCAAACAACTAAACAGTGACTTGGAAATGTTAGCACAGATTCACTCAACATACATGCTCTCTGGAGATAAAACATAGCATGTCTTGATTCCTAGAGAAAAAAACTAACAGCAGAATAAAGGCATAAAAGGAACCCTAGGAGGCAATAAATATTTCAGTGTCACACTAAAAATCAAATTACTTGACAGAAGTTATAACAAACTAACATCACTTCTTTAGACTGAATCAGATAATATTTCTTTGAAATAAGTTATTATCTGTTTTATCCAGTTTGGATAAGAAGACACACAGCTGTGCTTAGAAGTTCAAATTTAAGTGTAGGTGGATTTAAAAAGTCTGATGACACAGCTACATCTTTTTCCTGTTGAGTCAAGTTTTTCAAATTTGTACAGTGCATTAATACACAGAAAAAACCCATAGAATTTATCATTTTTCTTCTCATTTTATCATATTTCATTGAGAGAATATTGTCTTCAAGTAAGAAGGGCTGTTCTTCAGTTTCATTATATTTAATTCAAAGAGTGTGATATTACCTTGATGCATTTTTTCCATACACTGACATAAAACAGACACTAACAAACATCGTTTCATGATGGATATGTTTGCATAGGAAAATCCTGAGGTAGCAGATCACTCAAGTGAAGCAGATACTCCCATTTCCCTTGCAATGGGTGTAAGTGAATTGTGTGCATGTTGGACCCTCTGCATAACTTCCTCTCTCCTTTCTTCTTTCAACATTCCACTGATATTCAACAATTAAAAGCTAATTTAAGTCTATACTCGTGTTTTGCAGTATTCTTCTGGCTTTTATGCCCATTCTGTCCATTTTACTGGTCTTTTCCCATTTCACATACTTGGTATATCCTAATACCTATGAAAAAATTCTCTATTTAGGCATTTTACAAATAATATCTATCTGCTGCATTCATTTACACTACAAGAACAAAAATGACAAATTCTAGCATTTCAAAATAAAATACTATTGCTAAGCATTAGTCACATTGAAAAATTCTACTATTTCCATTCCGTAACAATATAATCTAGTCTGCTGACAGGTCTTACTAGCCAGTAAGTAGATAAGATATGAAAAGTCAGAAAGAACAATCCTATGCATGCTTGGCAAGGGAATAATGTATTTTTCTTTTTAAAATGAAAATTAACAAAGAAAAACAATGACATTAGGATGTTCTTTAAGATTATGTTGCAAATTTGTGCTTCATTATGGAGCTCAAACTGAAGACCTTGAAATACATTAACGTAGTAGCAAAAATCAGTGGAAGTCCAGGTGGCCATGGGACCACGTTATATAAAAAAATTATATACTTTTGTATAATTATATATAATCTTATATAAATTCCAACAGAATTTTCCATGTCACCATTATCACCAACCTGCTGTACAGTTAGCCAGTAAAAGAAATGTATCAGTCTAACCTAAAACCTAAACCACTGCATGCTGCTACAGTGCAAATGATGAGAAAGCAGCAGAGCAAAGGATGGGAAAGAAGAGGCTGAAAACATAAAAATCACAATGTTAGGTAATCTGCTGTAGTAGAAACACTTCTTCAATGTAATATTATGAGACCAAAATAAAAAATTTTCATTGCTGCCTGGAAATAATATTGTATAAAATATTTTATAATCTTTGATATTAAATACAGACATGGGAACATCATTACCTATAAAATGGAAGTAACTTGAAATGTGAATATAGAAAGCAACCCAGATAAACACTGTTACATAGAAATTTTACCTACTGCATAGTGCATCATGAATATACCATACCAATTATTTTAAAATACTAGGAAAACACAGTAACTTAATTATTACAGTACCTCCGATTTACTTGAATCTCAAGCTGTTGTATTTTTTCCAAAAGCCCTTTTTCAGCAGCTTCCCTCTGTAATTCAAACTCTTTACAAGCAGTTTGTACTGCATCTTCTTTTTCACAAGTGAGCTTCTGAATGAGCAACTGCCTGTCTTGTTCTTGGTTAGATACTAACAGTTCTTTCTCTTCCTTCAGCTTATGGATAATTGCTTCATACTTTTCCTGCTGCTCACAGAGAGACAATTTTTCTGTTTTTTCCTTTTCTAGGGCACTTGCTTCCAACTCTAACTTACTCTGTAGTTCTGTTATTTGCTCTGAAAGTCTTTTTTCTGCCTCAGCAGTTTTTTTATGAAGAAGCGTTACTTTATTTAATTCAGTTCTAAGCAAATTTGATTCTTCTTCATATCTATCTACTAGCTCAGAAATGCACTGATCTTTCTCAATTGTCATCAGAGTCCTTAGTTCTGATAAGCCCACTTGATATTCATCACTACTAATTTGTATTTTATTGTTTAATTTATCTATCTCCTTTTTTAAGCTTTCTGTTTCCTTATCAATCTGAGATCTTAAGGTCTCTTGTTGCTGGTTTCTGCTTTCTTCCAAAAGAAGCTTCATTTCATCAGTTTCTGCCTCTTTCAGGGCAAGTTCAACTTCTAATTTGCACCTCAAATCAGACAGATCTGAAACCTTGAGTTGTAACTCTTCAACTTGTTGTTGTTTCTCTTGCATAACTACTTCATGAGATTCCTGCATTTGTTCAAGTCTATGCTGGTTCTCTTTTTTTAATTTATCCAAACAGTCCTTGTGCTCAGCTAGCACCTTCTCAAATTCCTGTAAATGCCTGGCTTGTAGGTTGCTTTCCAGTTCTTTTAAATGGCTTTGCTCTAAACTCTCGAGTTCTGCCCTCAGGAGTTGTAGTTTTTCGTTGTTTTCAACATGAAGCTTTTTCAAGTCTTCAAGTACTATTTCACGGGACTGCCTCAGTTCCTTAATTTCAGAATTCTGTGTCTCCATTTGGCATTCTAATTCAAGTAATTTCTGGTCTTTTTCATTCTGGAGGCAAACTACAGCTTCTTTTTCATTTTTTACCATTGCAAATTCATCATTCTTATTCTGAAGAACTTCTTCAAGGCCTAATAAGTCACCTTTTAATTTTTTAATCTTCTTTTTATTTTCTTCACCATCCTCCAATAATTTATTAATTTTAGTTTCATATTCACTTTTCAAAGACTGTAATTCATTTTGATGTTTATCGTTTAGTGTTTTTTCAAGCGAAAGTTTTACCTTCTCAATTGTATTTTCTATTTCTAAGGAAGTGCATTTTAAAGAATTAGAAAAGTCACACTGTTCTCTTTGTACAAGTGTTCTAAAGTGGCAAAGATCTTCTTTTATGCCTCTTAAATGTACCTTGGAGTCTTGGGCAATAACCCTACACTTCTCCACACAAACATTGAGAGAAGCATTTTCTACTGAAACATCCTTTACACAAGAACTTGTATCTTGCATACGTCTACTGTCTATTGCATTGATAACTGAAGAACAAAGAGACTTCACCATCATTTCTGGACTTTGTGGGTCACTTATTACATTAGGAGATACTGGATTTTCCTCTATTATGAATTCATTCACTGCTGACATAAAGTCAGACTCTGGACTTTCTGCTAATGAATCCAAGTCTAATGACCCTTGCTTAAGAGCTTGCTCCAAGTTCGGATGGGCAATAGTTTCAAAATCAAATGTATGAGCATCGATGCTGTCTGGAGACAACTCTTCTAATGGAGCTGGGGGACACACAGGAGGACACAGGGGACCCTGAAGACTGAGTGACGGAGGAGTTCTTGAAGAGGTAGCAATTGCGGTTCCTGTTGTACTTTCCATCCTTGGTGTGGTAGCAGATTGTGGCGAAGCTTGGCTATTGGAGGCCTACAAATTATAAAACACGAAATAAACACTCAAAGAAGTGATAAGCAAAACTGTTAATATTAAAAATTGCTTAAAATTACCAAGCAAAACAAAAACTTTGAAAACAAAAAAAAAAAATCAGCCTTATTATTTGTAAGAGTCCAAAATACGTACTACTAAAACTAAATTAAAAATTGCAGAAATTCAGAGAGATTTTCTATTAAGTTTCAAAAAAGCCTAATTTGTAAACACATAAATATTAAACGTTCATCTAGCCAAAGGTCCTATGTAGATCACATCCAACTGTATTTGAAAGGACCGAAACATAATTTTGGATGACAATAAAATGAAGTAACCAGGCAGAAACAGGCTTTGTTTTCTAACAGCCTACTGAACTCAGTTTTCCTAATAATTTTGTTACTAAAATACTCTTCTCTTGTTATTGCCAATCCTGTTATTAAAAAAAAGCATTGTAACCCAGTCATTATTAACATACCCAACTAAGGTTTACAAAAAGCTTTATCATAAACAAAATTGTTGACTACTAACACATTAAAAACACGTATGAATTGTTCTGCATGTGAGAGTGTAGAACTAGTACATAATGAAGAGCACATTCTAATTAAAAGCAACATTCTGACCTTTCAGAATGCAAAACATCACAGCCAGAGTGGATTTTTTTCCCCCCTTCATGTGCTCCCATTGGTCCCAGTTTTTGTCGTTTTACCTCTAGACCCTGGATACCACCAAACCTGATTTTGTAGCACCACATCCTTCAATATTCAGCTGAAAAGCTAACGGTTAGAATAAACACCCATAATATTCCATGAGTAACACCAGCTGGTAAACCAATAAAAAGATTAGTTAAAGCTTCTCCACCTTCATGGAACTGTCTCCAAGTAATTCTGATCAATTCCAGTGCTTTTATTCTTAAAAGACTATAAACTGTCCTTCAAATCAATTTTTTTCAATTAATTTTGATTAGGTACCATTTTAAATCTCATTATCATCAGTTCTTGTTCAATACTATACAAGTTATAAAGCAAGATCTCAAGTTCCAGTGCATACTCTGCTCTAAACTGCATGTTTGAAGATGAATCTTTGCATGTTAGTTTTTATTGAATAAACTTTTGCCATCCACTGAATTCAGCTACATGACTGGCAAGTTAGTGGAGTTTGGCAACAAATGGTCAGCAACAGGACTCCAAAAAACCCCAAAAGTGACAGACATTGAACTGTCATTGTATAAATACCCAATTTTTGTTTTATCAATCTTTTACAAATGGTTGTCAGCTAAAAAGCGACCCAATCCTCCTCTGTACTGTGCAAATGTTCTCTTAATGGAGATGTAGTGTGATTAACAACTCTGATTTAAGAATTACCTATTTCCAGCTCCAAACCTCATCTATTTAGCATTTAAACCTCACCTAAATTAGCCTTTGGATCTTTATGAAAGTAAATCATAAAATGATTTTGAAATACAGTAAAGAAAACCCACTATAAAAAACCTCGTTGTAACATAAAAAATATTGTCTTTATTTATCAAGAAGAGGATATGAGACAAAAAATTAAAGGAAAATGCTCCTTTTTAGCGGTACTATTAGGCCAGGTTTAAGTATTTTTAAAGTATTTCCCTTGTGTTTAA
Organism: Platyrinchus mystaceus; assembly: GCA_035041135.1. NCBI lineage: Eukaryota > Metazoa > Chordata > Aves > Passeriformes > Tyrannidae > Platyrinchus > Platyrinchus mystaceus. The sequence continues at coordinate 112,274,518 of JAWWLV010000088.1, forward strand.
TATCAGCTTGCTGTTTACCTAAGAAAACTTAGAAAAATAAATATTTAAGGATCCAGGCTGATGCATGCTTTAAGTGACAAACATTTACCAATGATAAACTAGAGCTCTAACAGTAACAAAAGCTATCATGACAGATGTCAATAGGCACATACTAAAAAAAAAAAGCACTTCAAAGACTTTGAATAAGGTAAAGCCCAACAGAAAGCCAGATGCAAAGGAAAGATGGTATCTACTTTCAGCAATGCTGCAGAATCATCCTAAAAGGTAAAGAATAAGGATATAGCATGAAGGAAAAAAAAAATAATTGTCACTCTGTGAAGCAACACTCTAATGAACTTGGTTTCCTCATGACCTGTGGTTGTAACGTATTATACACTTCAGCAGTGGCTGCTGTGAGCTGTGTCTAGTGAGAGTACCAGATTACGGCCTAATGAAGAGTTAAACCTCACACTTTCAGTAGCTGAAACTACATGAAGAGCTTTTTTACTGTTGCTTCTTCCCTAAGAAGTCTGTGCCTGCCTTCTAGTCTGTTTTATGATCTACATGCAGCAATGTATGCATGTGTCATACACTAATTTCTGTGGTGACAAATAGGAGTCAGGAGTGAACAAGAAAAAAATAGAAAGCACAGACAGAAAAGCAGAATTAATTTCCAAGTTCCCAGGTATTGCTGGATTACATGCCTTGCACTAGTTATGTTACTATGATAAACATAGTCAGAGAATGGGGCAACTCTTAGAAAGATTACAAACTGTTTGAATTTAGAACTCAACTAGAAGAAATGGTAGATTCAGATTTGAAAAGTCATCTTCTGTTACAAGAGAAACTTTTAACATCAAAGGATTGCATACGTTAATCGCCTACTAACCATGGAGAAGACACCTTAATCATCTTACCCATCTCCTACCAGCACCTTAACTTTCTCCTGGGCACCTTTAACCCAACTGCTGATCTGCTTAAACTTTGCCTGTATTATGGAAATAATAGGGTACCGCCATATCTTTGATGTGAGACTATTAAATTACAAAGAATAAGCAGAAATCTTTGAAAAGGAAAACAGATTTAAAAGTAGTAACAAATTAAACAAATAACCACAACCATATCCTTTAACTACTGTGATGTAATACTAAAATAAGAAATCAGATAGAGAAGCATATCATCATTAATGTTCTATGAACTTGAAAGTTGAAACAGTAAGAGGTATGGGGACACTTAGAAAGAAATGCTCCTTAACACCCCCAGTATGGTAGTGGATCTCCTCTGATGTGCTCTTTGCTCACTTGTCTGGAGCCATAACTTTTCTCCCCTGCCTAAAGCAACTAGTAAAAGACCAGTTGCTGTGGCTGATGCAGTAGGATTTACCTCCCATTTGACCTGGAAAGACTTCTGCACTACCAACAATTCAGGGGAACTATCCCAGTCCAATTCAAAGAACCAGGCTTCTGCTGCCACTCACATGGAAAGAAAGGCTGGGGTCAAATGTGTCTCCTTGAGAGAGTGCAAGAACAATAACCTGCTGTATGGGCAACACTCAACATCTGACCAGTTATTGCCAACTCTGCACCAAACTGGACAATATATCAGTTCACCAACAGAAGGTGTGGCTGCATGAAGCTGTGGGCATCTTCGGGACAGTCATAAATGTTTATTCATCCTTCTAATTACTTACTCTAACTTCCTATCAATACTAGGGATAAAAAAGGAACATTTTAAAAATTATTTCAGTAATTCTACACAAAAAAAAAAGAACACAGGCAAAAGTAGCATAATTTAAAACACATTTCTAGATTATCTGTGGGAAAAGCAATGCAGAGAAAGACTTAGTGTCTTTCATCATGTAGTAACAAGACCACTGTCTTTGAGAATAAAAAAATCTCTGACAAATCTATTTGCTTCAATTCCAAAAAGAGTTCAAATGAATCACCAAAATTACACACAGAAATGGGCATTTTCAAGATGACATCATGAACGGCCCAGCTCTAACTGTGCAATGCAATTTACTCTAAGGAAAGAGACAATTATCCAAATCTATCTAAACACTTGACATTTCTGCGTCAGCCAAGAATCCAAACTGGTCAAAGTACAGCAAAAAAGAAGACTGGGAAGAATATTCTCCTGATTTGACAAACATCTTTTTTTGTGCAGCCAGATACTGATAAAAACTTCTTAGATAGGCAAGTCTGAACAAAGGGCAAACCACGAAGACTTCAAAAAGTCAGGTACATTTCCTGTTTATTTTTCTACTGTTACTATGTATATTTCAAATTAAATCTTCAACTTTGCAAGCCTTAGTGAAAAATTAATTTACTAGAACACCTGTAACTATCCGGGTTTTGTACAAGATAAATTTCAGGATGCTCCACGTTGAGAGTGAACTTCTATATTTCAGAGCAAGGTCTGTTGAAAGGGCATGTTCAGAAAACTCCAAGATTTCACAGAATTTACACCACTTCAGGCATTACAATGGCTAACACAGTATTAAGGCCCTAATATTCTTGTTCTTAATGGCTGTTCATTTGAAAAACAATCTTCATAAATAGAGAAAATAGCTAGAAAATTACTTAGGTGACACACCTTTTCTACGTTACAGAACAAAGAGCAGCCCAGATTTCATATTTTACATAAATGAACAGGAGATTTATTGGAAGAGAAATAAAAAGATAGAGGACTTTGTGTCACCTGGTTTAAGCAGGAAATTGCTATTCAAAATTAAAACATGTCCACAGCTTCAGCAGTTACAGAAGACGCTTCTAGTCAGCCAAGTGCAGACAAGAATTTACACCATAAATGATAGCAGTACCCCAAAGTAACACTGATTTTCTACAGAAAAAAACCACAATTTTGAAGCAGTCATCTTCAAAAAAAAATCTTAAGCATTGCTAAATTCACCCAGAGCTTCACTGAGACAGGCTACAGTCAGAAGCTAAAAGGACCCTGCTTGGTGTATTATGGAAGTTAGAGGCTGAATACACAGAAGCAAAAGTGATTGGCAGAAACACAGTTTCTAGGGGAAGAAATCCGCCTGACAGGCAGAGAAACTAGGAGAAGATCTTTTTGCCATCTGTTCATTCTGTACTCAAAGAAAAAAGCTGCACAACAGCCAACCAAGGCCTTCAAATCTCCTTAACTGCTTGTGCCAAAAGGACCTAAGAAGCAATGCAGAAATCTAGAGAAACAACAGCCTCATTGAATACAAACTAAAAAGAGATGAAGGCAGAATGCAGACACTCTGTAAACAGAAGATTTGAAAGTGTCAGAAAAAAAAAATATTAACGGTGTAATTCTACTTCTGCAACTTCTGTGGAATAGAAGCATCTGTTAAATGTTTAGAAGTTATTGAATATCTTTTGACTGTTCTCTAGATACTTGCTTTACTCGCTTGAAGAGCTCAATTTTCAGAATATTTACTTGTTCATGATTAGAAAGGAAACTTATGCAGTAATGAGACCAACTAATCTTTACATCAGGAAAAACAAAAGTTGCTTTCTGAAGTATTTTATAAAAAAATATAATGAAAATATTCTACTGTTTTGAATATAATATTCTCCTTTTTATTGGTAAAGGAAAGAAAAAATACCTTTTGTTCATTCAGCAGGTCTGTAATGGTTTGTGACATTTCATCCAAACTCTGTGCTGCCTTTACCAGGTTATGTAGAGCACGTACATGCTGGTGAAGAGGTTCGAAGTCACAAAGTATGGGAACCCTTAAAAATAGTACAGGATTACTTTTTTCTCCACACTGGTAGTTCAATATTCAAATATATTAACATGTATATTTCAACAACACTAAACTTCCCTCTGTATAAGGTTTGTACTTTATTTATTTCATCTATTTTACATGGAAAATCTAGTAAGACTACCCTTGAGAGCTTTTAAGGAGTAGATAACAAACACGATGGCCAAGTAATATGTCAGTCTTTTCTCCCACAGGAAACATTTGACAGTAGGACCTAGAGTTACCATAACGGTAACAGAAGAGAATTGGTAGTGATTAGATCTGTAATTGAAGCACTTCTGTTCGCAAATGACTCTGTTCTTCTCTCCAGTTGGATTCTCTTCAATCCAGCTCTTCCTTTGAAGTAGCAATTAATTCTCTACTATTTCATTTTCATGATAGGTAAGCTGAATTAAAAGACTGATTGATGTGTCGTGATCACATTGCAAGTGTTGCAAGATAAGCTGACATTATGAAGCAAAAGTTCATTTAGACTAAAAACATAGTAAAAGCAGATTACACCTCAATGTATTTTGCATTATCTGCTCAATATTTAGGGCAAGTGGCATCTAGTATATTTTTGTAGAATTAAGATTTCAATAATTGCTCAAGCATATAATTGCAGAAGACTGAAGCACTGTAAGTAAATTGAAAAATCGTTTTAATTATGCAGCTCAGGGATTCAGTCTGATAGAAAAGGATTTTGTGTTGGGTCTCAGTTTGCCTGTTGCTTGTTCTTTACATGTCAAATGAAAATACCAAAGAATGTACTACACAAGTTTCTTCTGAAGCTCAGCTCAAGGTGTGTGACAGCACTGCACTCAAGTTGCAAGTTCACCACTCTCATCTATATTTCCACCAAATGTAACACTGAGCCCAGAAACCAGGAGGAATATGACATAATCCCACCTATATTGCCATCAAGTGGAAAACTATGTCACTACAATTCGGACCAATTAAAACAGCTTAGTTAGGAAGTGGGGTTTGGAAAATAGCAAGGCAAAATTCATCCTGAACTCAGTATGAACTTACAAGGAAGCTTGTAAAATTCTCACAAATCAAAAAATCAGGCAAACATTAGCAATAAGATACTACGGCTTGCACTTTTTCCCCCTTGCAGAATCAATGAGGTACAAGCCTAAGAGCAGAACAAGAAAAATTAAAAGGGAGCATGAACTACAGCATGATGTAGCGCAAATCCACTGTCAAGCAGACTAAGCTCACTACACTTACTCTAAACTCCAACAACAATATCACAAAGATAATGAGTAACTCTGAATCAAAATGAATGCCAGTACAAAATACAGGTGAAAAAAGCAGTGAATTCAGCACCTGCATTAAGCACCAATAACAGGTATTGGACTGACACTGTTGGTGAACATGACAGATAACTGACAGATGGCACGAAACCATCTTCCTCTTGCATTTACCTTTGCAAATGCAATCCCACCCTTGTGGGATTGTGGCCTTGGGGCAAGAAAAAAAAAAGGAATCTCAGCAAATCTCTGCAGTTTTCTCCTAGTGAAGGATGACGACACATGCAACATCCCAATGCAGTCATACTGACAGACCTCCTCTTAGAACCTTACAGAGAAGTTGCTACTGCCCACTTCTTGCCTATTATCTTGGTTGGCATTTCTCCTTCTTGATTGCTCCAGGTTTAAGACATGCAAGTTTGAAAGCTCACTTTAACAGTCATCTTTTCCAGAAAGACATCTCCAAGTTCTAGATAAGAAACTAAACCTGTCACGTTTCTTGTGAGACAAAACAGTAGCTTTCCTGTCTACATATGCATGTCTGCCTCACTGCTGGGAAGTAAGAAACATAGAAATAAAGCTTCTACTCAAAATTATGGATTTCCATGGACAACAGAGGCACTTGGAGAATACATTTTTTAGTAAAATCAGTGTGTTAGAGAAAAAACAGTAACTGAATCCAGGAGATCCATATGAACTCATGCTGAGACAAAGACATTAATTTTATTTCCTCCTGAATAGCACATAACAAAAAGCAAAAGCAAAAAAATGAATCTAATCAAATTCTGATCTGATGAAGTCATGAGTTTATTTTTGTTTGAAACTGACAATATTTTTGGGGGTTTTTTTTTAGCTCTGAGGCAGCTCAAAAGAACCCATCATGCTTTACATCTTGATACAGAATACACGTGTTCAAATCAGAGCTTGAGTACATGAAGCACATAGATATGTATCAGTGAAGACCATTGGTTAAAAATGGTATTAGTTCAGAAAACATCCTTGTCTGTTCTTTATGGAAAATGAATTTGGGGTCAGAAAGCTTAAGAAGGTGGGACCATCAAGGGAAGCTATTTCTATAACACACAGTTTAAAAAGGTGCTTTACCTGAGTAATGGTTGTACTTCTGAAGGACAAAGAGACTGCAAAAACTGCAAGTCACTCAATGAGATATCTGGAAGCTCACTGTCAAATCTGCGAGGTTTTCGTGTCTGTAAAGTAGAAATTAATTTACACATTGCTGTAAAGATCAAGATTACCAAGGAAGGATTAAAAAGAGCTTAATAAATAACACAGAAAAGAAGTTAAACTGATCTCTCTCAAAAGATTTCTTTTTTTTTTTTTTTTTTAAGACACTATGTCTGGTCCCATCCCCCTAAAAAAACAAAAGAAAACACCTTCACATTTGTATCCACTAACTCTATCCATAGTGCCTTGGGCAGCAATAGAATAGAGTATTTCAATTGCAAGGGGCCTACAAGCATCTAGTCCAACTTCATAAATATCATGGATTAGTTTAAAAAATAAGGGACAAGAGATGGCACTGAAGCTTTATTTATTATGCTGCTGAACAGACAGTAAAATATTAACTTAGTTCAGTATTTGAAATGAGTAGCATTCCTATTTTCCAGGTATCCTTTAAAAAAAAAGCTTGAAAGGAGAAGCCAGAAAGTTAAAAAGGCAAAGTGAGATGGCAACATTAGAATCTGGGAGTTAGCTTACTTCAATTAACCAAGCTGTACAAAATCAGAGTTAACAGTCAATGCTTAATTACAGCTATACTTTTCACCCCTTCATGTTATCAGCCAATTAAGAGACAAAAACGCTTTTCCACTTATTCAGTGATTATCAGGAAACAGGGAGACCTTTTACTTGCTTTTACCATCCAATTAATTTTATGGCTCTATTATTCACAAGATGATTAGATGATCAAATTATTCCTTCTGGCTTCTTTTTTTTCTGACCATTAATAGCAATTTTTTATTCAATATCACAGACTCCTTGCTAAACAGGAGTATTGAGTTGACATTTCTTCTCCCACTACACTGCAAGTTACAAAGCAGTGTTAATATAGGCCACTAGCTCCCAGCTTTTTCATGTGTGTCACAGCAATGTGACAAGCATATAGATTGAATGAATTAAGCTTAGGTTTTTAATTCCTGAAACTGCTGTTTATAGAAATTAAATAAACCCAAAGATATGAGTACATACACAAAAGGATGGGGGCCAGGAGTCAAGTCCTCTAAACAAACGATTCCTTAGAAAAGACTTCCCTGGGGGGGTGGGGGAGGTGAGAGAGAAAAAAAAAGTTATTTAAAGGAAATAATGCAACATACAAACAGTGTCTCAACAATTAAGTTACTGCAGTTTTACAGCTGAACTACATTTGAAAGCATTACTAACTATGCCATTTGTTGACAACAACTTCTCACTTCATGGAAGTCTCCTTTTGCTTAATGCTCACCCATACAAAATCCTCAATTTTTTTCAAACCTTAACGGTAATCTTGCTAATCTCCTTTCCAAAAATTTCTTATTTTAGCTGCCAGTTCAGAACACAAGTTGCAGACTTTGCAGAAAAAGTAATCAGAACACTTATACCAGCACCTTCATTTCTAAGTTTAAAGAAAACTTCTGATCAAGGTCTTTAGACATGTGTCTTAGTTCTTGGGTTTTTCTTTAGTCCAGAAGAAGTCATAGCAATACCCAAATATACAGTAATAGTTTTAAAAGAGTTATTTAGAGGAACAATAAAGCACACAGGGAGCATTTAAACAAAAACTGCATTCAAATGTATAGTTAGAAATCTTATCTTTTATAAACATTAAACTAATCACAACTTTCACAGTATTTTGGATAATTATATGAAACAGTTCTCTGGTTTGATTAATAGAAAAACCTCGTGTTCACAGTAAGAACACCTGACACACTGCAGACACTTCCTATTTAAGTTAAAAAAAGTTATACAGGAATTGAAATTACAATATAATGAAAGTATTTTAACTACTAAAGTTATATGTTAACACAATTCTGATTTCACAGAAGAGAAAGTACTTACTGAACAGTTTACTGAAAGATTCCCTTTTTGCCTTTTCAGCTTCATATAGGTGTTTCCCATCTTTTATTAAAGCACCTGCCCACTGTGAAAGGGAAAAAACATGTAGTTAGTTGTTAATTTATATATTGACACAAAGGTTTGGTGTCAAAATTTTATTTACTTACCTCCCTGTAGTGTTTTATGAACATTTTTCTCCTCACAACCTCAACAACAGCTAGACAGTACATCTGAGGAACAGTACTGAGAGCCTCTACAACTTTGACCCTTTCTAGGAGTTCTGTTACAAGACGAAGCAATGCTTGTAGTTTCTCTCCATCCTGGTCAGCATGAAGCATTACAAAACAACACCACCTACAAAAGCAGGTTATACTTTAGAAGATCGCAACTTAATTTTTTTTTTTTTTCATTTAAATCAGGTTAGCAACACGTCTGGATGAAACGAACAATGGCATCATTTCATGTGGGACAATAACAGACTATCTGAAAGTACCAAGCTACTCAGAATTCAACAGTCACCTTGCAGTTGCCTGTTAATTTCTTACAGTAAGTCATCCACATCACTGTTCAAAAAAGGAACATTTACCACCATTTACGCTGAGCTATTGTTTTTGGCAAGAAATACTCTTAGCATAAATAACCTTTGGACCAATAATAATGTAACTTTCTCCAGTAGAATTAAAAAAGCTGACACCTACTCAGTAAAAAAAAAAAAAAAAAAGACTACTTTTAGTTTATAAATCTTATAAATATTTATTGAAAAGCATGAGCAAGAGATAGTAAGGGTAGGAATATTGTCAAAGAAATAAGAACAAAATTCTGTTTGGGAAGTCCACACGATCTACTCACATACTACAAGAAACATCCCCTTTAAAATACAAACTCTTGCACTTTGTAACCACAACTTCAATTATCAATCATACAATCAAAAGACTAATTTCAAGTACAGCCACCAACATAACTAAGTTACAGGGTAACTACTGGAAAGGGGATCAACTGGTGAGCTTGAGGAGAAACATAACAACTTTGCCACCAGAGAATACATATGGAGGAGGCATATCCCACAAGTTAAAAAAAAAAAAACAACAAAAAAAGAAATTGCCTTTATTGAGAGAAGTCAAGCAAAAGTGAAACAACAAATACAAACAAGTCGATGTTAAGCAATTAGGAACACATACTAACAGCGAAACCACAAGGCATGCATGCACTCTTTCTCATATAACCATTTTCTTAAGACACACATTCCTTAAACAGCCTTGCTGCAACTTGAAGCAATAAAATTTGTGAAGTTGTAACTTACTTCAGTCTGACTTGCAGATTATTTGCAAGCTCTTGTTTGGCAGTGGTACACTTCTGTTTAATATCTAACAGTTTTCTGTGATTATTTAACATAAACATGAGCTGATTTGCATGACTCAAACACAAATCAGGCAGCACAGAAGGATCTTTCAAGTTCTCAGCTCTCTTCTGATTAGCCAAAAATCCCTAAAGGAAGAGAGACATTTGTTACACAAAGTTTGTGACAATCAAAAAGCATGGAAATGATACATCTTCTCTAGGAATGCAAGAAGTTTAATAAACCTACTGCAACCATTGAGGAGTATAACAGAAAGATGATACATGGAGAAGTCAAGTTTCAAAGTTGCTCTTTACATTCTATAATCCAGTCCAAATCAATCTTATCTGATACTTCACTCCCAAACAGTTACCAAGACAACCCTAATAGAACTTTACACAACTAACCAACACCAGAGAAAGGTTGCAAAAATTAGTGCTGCAGAAGGGTAGCTGAGGGATAGAGGGGATCAACCGTCATCCTAATTCCTGCAAACCATCATTTTGTTAACTTCTGGCATATGCAAGACTTAATATCAACTTAAAGCATGTTCAATACTACTGTGGGCTAAAGAATACACATTTTTTGAATAAAGAAACTCACACTATACTAATTCTTCTTTACAGTCAAGATCACAGCTAGACACCTTGTTCGCATGTAGGAGGTGGGCACGGCAAAGAATCACATGTAGCGGATGGTTACAGGTAAACCCTAAAAACGTGGGGGGCAAAATAGGGAAGATGGCCTGCCTTCAATAAACATGTCTTAGATGGCTGATTACAGGAGATAACATATGTGCACATACAGAAGCTACACAGAGACTGCTGGCATAACTACTGTGCTAGGCCATTGTATACTTCATCTCATTGAAACAGTGTGGTTCTTCACGCAAGCAAATCTACCCAACAACACCAATTTTAGCTTTTTTGTTGTCCGCGTTCATATCATATCTCTGACACGTTTCTTGAACATCACAATAGTCACTATATTTGTAGTTCTACGAACTTGTTTAAGTCTTTTTCCTTAATAAAGAATTCAAAACCAGGCAATAGTTTTAAGTGTTTCTTTCTGAAGCTGAAGTTGATGAGAACAGAAAACCATAGTTACATGAAAACTGCCGAAAAATGAAAACAGTCATTACTGATTTGATACTGAATATAAAACAATCTGTCATGAGATGCTACAAAACACATTTATGAAGCCTGCAATAAATATTTATATCCTAGTGAGTGCAGCACAGAACTCAAAGAAAGTATCAAACAAGTATATTAGGTATAATGAAAAGGAAGAAGATGCCCACTGAAGATGAAAGAGAATACTGAAGAATCAACCATTTACTGAATTCTGAGCAACTTCTGTACTGAATGAGCAAAGACTCTCTGGGAAACAAATATTGGCTGGAAACATTTTAACTCTATGTATTATCTGAACCAAGTGAATTAATACCAGAAAAGGTGGGGAAAACTGTTATTGATGATGAGCAAGAGAGCTGCACCAAAAGAAGTTGGGTTGTTTACTCAAGGAAGACAAAGACACCGAAGAAACATGCTGTGATAATTGCTAGGGAATTCTCAAGCACTGCAATGAAAGGCAGTATGGGCATGTGACGTAGACTTGAACTAGCCAAGAATACTTCCAAATCTGAGATTAGCAGATGTTTATAAACATTAGGACAATCAGATTCTATATAACTTTGCATCAGGATTAGAGAAGTCAAGAAAATAATTGCTTTTAAATAGCAGCTCAGTAAGCTTTTTCAATGAATCACATGGTGCAGAGCTTGAAGTTACATAAAACTGGATGCGGTGAGCTAGAAAATCTTTTTCAGCTTTACTTGCAGTTCCAAAAGGTTATTTATAGAGTTGAGTATTTTTTGCCATTTCTGTATCTGTGGATTCATCTTTAAAGTAAAATTTAAACTAAAATTACCCTAGTATGCAAATCAGAGAGAAAAATCTCCGCATACTTGAAAAAGGCCAATTAAGAAAAACTGCAATAAAGTGAGGGAAAGTGGAAGGGTTAGGGGAACACCAATAAATTGTGGAGAAATCCAGTATGTAAATAATCAATTGTTCTCACAAGATCTTACCTTTCTAGCCCTGATCAGGTCACAGGATTCATGACATGCAGCTCATAGTCAAACTAAGAAGGGTCTTGAAAAATAGGTATGATAATGCCTTTATGGATTTTTCCCAATGACTATTTCCAAATCAAAGAAGCAACAATCATAGAATATTTAAAAATATTTTAGATTGAAGTTCAGACAATCAACAGGGAAGGCATCAGTGGTGTAATAAGCAGCTAAGAAGACCCTGAAACACTATAAACATATAAAGGTTTTCTTTGATGTAACAAGAAGCAGAGGAAAATAAAAGTACAGAACCAGAAACAAGGTCATCCGCCAAACAGTCTGACAGTTTAGAAGAGCTAATAGAAGAGTAACACTTCTATGAACCTAACTAATAGAAATGTATTTAGATGCAATAAAATATTTTGAAAAGCTACACTATTAATAGGGAAATTTAATAAAAATATAAAATCAAACACAAGGCAATGTGGGAAAGGATAAGCTCTTGGGCAGAATCACACTGAAAGATTAGAGAGGCTCCAAATTTTCTAGAGGCATACTCTTGTTACATAATGCCACCTGCTGACCACAGCTCTATACGCTCATGTTACAAATCCCAGCGTCCACAGAGAAAAACAGTTTTTAAATTTATCAAGGCAGCTTTTCCTATTAAATGTTAAGGGCTGGAGATTAACTATTGAACTGGCTGTTTAATGGTCGGTTAATTGAACAGCCTGATGGAAAGCAAAAAAAACTCCTAAGGCAGGTCCAGGAACAAGGAAATTAACTATGCAATGAGGCCATCAAGCAGCAAATGAATTTGTTCCGTGGGACAAGTTTGGTTTGAATTTTAATAATGAAACTGAAGTTGGCATAGAAAGTCAACTCAAATTCTGGATAGAACACCAGCTTTTTCTGGCCTGGGGAAAATAAGCCTACAGCTTCCAAACCAAATACTGCCAGAGGGATTTCCATTGAGATGCTCCTTATCTTTGTTCTAATAAAGTGCCTCCACAGTGTTTCTTTATGAACAGGAACAGTTCACTGCTGGAAGGTGTCAGGTTAAGAAAAACTATATGAGTGTTTTCATATAGCACCAAATATTAACAGTTATAACATAAATTGTGAGCACTATCTTTAAATTAAATAGACAAGTCCTCATCTGTGTTTTTAAATATAATTAAGCCCATGCACTTTGCCAATCTTCTTTGATTTCCATGCACATTATCATTTTTATGAGTAACATGATACCAACTCTAGTACCTTAAAAGCATCTAATTTTTTTTCCCAAACCACTACCAAAGCTGGTATGAAAATACGTACTAAGCCTCAAATATAAAAATCAATTCATATAAGTACCCGACAGTACACTTAATTACTTGTTTAACCATTAACATTTAATTAATTGAAGCTTCAAAAAAGCCCAATAAAACCCCAAACACACCATCACATTCTAGGTGACTTTTCTTTAAAACCATTATATCATAAGTAAAGGAACAGACAATTTGTAAAACAGAAAAGGCGAAGATGAAGATTTGAAAGTTAAAGTCTCTGACAAGTCTTGAAAAGATCCAAGTTCCAAATTTACAGCAGCATTTAAACAAGGTGATGAAATACCTTTCCTTTCCCACTGACTGTTAGGAATCTAACTCAAGTGGGACTGGTAGACTTGAGGTAGGCTCTTCATCCAAGGGAAGAGGGAAAACACAGCTAAAACCACCACTCACTGCATGGGGCAACCAAGTATAGGGATGGAAGACTAGCTAGACCATCGTGCTAAATTACCTTGCATTTAGCACCGGCCTACAAAATAAACACACTCAAGACAGATTTGTTTCTAAACTTACTCACTGAACTTATCTGAAGACAGGCTCTGCTTTTAAACAATGCTGCCAGAAGTACTGGCAGCACTCACCTTTGTGCACCAGACCAAAGAGGCAGCAGGAAGCCTGGGTCCTACACAGCTGTCAGCCCAGCCCTCTTCCCTAACCCTCTCCAAGATAGGGAGGTAAGATTATTCATTTATTCCTACTAATAATTTATCAATGTGCAAGCAGAAAAAAGAAACTCAAGCCTTTCTTCATGGTGAAAATCTGAACATCAGCAGGTAATGGCTATATACAGCTATTTCAGCTGCAAACAAAGCATTAAAGGACAACCTTAATTATCAAGTTAACTGAAGCTCTTCACAGGAACTGTATTTAATATAGTAACTTCCATACAACATTGTAGTCTTTTTTAAAAACAGGAGCTGTATGTTTTACACTTAGAATAGCCTTTAATCAAAATTCTTCTTAAAATGACACTATCTAGTGAAGGCACACTACTCCCCTCGACACAAGACTGATGATTGACCATAAAGCTTCTTTCATGATCCTGTATCAGTGAGTTACCAAGGACTCAGTATTTCCCTTCAAAATATTAAAGTATTTCTACTTAACTCTTTCCCTATCTCCTACTCAAGTTCAGATTTTCTAGCTATAAACCATGTAAAAACATGACCACAAGATGTAAATATTGGCAGTTTTTACATGTCAAATTATTATGAATATAGCATCTTTTTGAGCAACTCCAGTGTGATATGTTGAAAACTATCTTGCGCTAAAACATGCAATTGTTTCACTGCAACTCTAACAGCATACACAAAAATCTACAATCTTCCAGTGTTGCACACAGGAATGTGTATTACCTGAGCAAGTTCTTTTTGTTCATTCACCAGTCTGCTGCAGCTTGCTATCATCTGGTCCAATGCATAGAGTCTATCCTCAAGACCTTTAATAGCCTTCATGTTCTGATTATCTAGTTTGGCGATAGTTTGGCGACATTCAGCCAAAAAGGGTTGGATGATCCTTGGATCAAGCTAAAAAAAAAATAAATTTATTAGCAGTTGACACACTGAAAGGTGATATTATTTAGTTAAATGAGCTTTTCTAACCTCAATATTTTTCTTTCTCCCTTTTTTTTTTTTTCTAATCTAATCTGTGACTACATCTGTCACCTGTTCCAGAATTCTGAGTAAATGAGTCTGTAGATTCTATATCACAGCAAGAACGTCTTGGAAGTATTCCAACCAGACCATCACAGAAATCAGGATCCTCGCAAGGGGAAGGTACATTAGTTGAGGGGACAAAGCAAGGTACAGGGGGAAGAAGCCGTTTAAAGCTAATGGACACAGTCTGCCCTGGAACAAAGTCCATTCATCTACAGTCAAAACAAATCCTGAATGTAATTCAATGGAGAGTGCAGAAGGGAGGGTGATGGGAAAAATCTGCAAGAACTGTCGATCTTTTATCACTAAATGAATGTTTTAATTGACTACTCAGACAAGCAGATCAATTCTAAGCAACTGGAAAACATGCCATGGAGGAATAATGTATTTGTCATACTTCTAGCTTTTTTTTTCCTAATAGAAACACATTTTAAAAATTACGTCATCATATTCCTTCACAGGCCATCATCCAGAAAAAAATAAGTATCTGAAACATTAAGAGGCTACAAATGTCCAAAGATATTAAGGGTGACTCTTCAAGTTTCATCGTAAGAGTAGTGAATTAAATGAAGAGTTCCGAAAACAATGGAGGTAATTGTAACATCTTATGAAGGACAGAGTTTAGTCTAAACCTGGAATATATTAGTTCAGAACATAGTTAAAATCATTAAGTGTTAGCAGAAGATGAACAAACTTGCCAATTGATCTGAAATGAGAATCTCACTCTGTGCAACACACCAGTTGCATCAAGACTACCAGTACCAAAGGTATAAAGCCCTTACTCTGATGCTCTACACTTTCATGAAAATCTTACTCAAATTCAGTTTTTCAACAAGAACTGCAATCATAAACCATTTATATGGTTCGTATTTCCAAGAAGGAAAAGGCACGGAGAGAAGGTAGGCAAAGCAATCAAAAAAATTAGCGCTATTTTATTCTATTTTGCTATGTTAACGTGTCATCTGACATGTATATTAAAAGAACAATTATGCCGCAAGATATTTAGTAGTTTCTTTTCAGCTGCAGGCCGCTTCCTTTTCCAACTAATTCCACATCAATGGTAAGCAAAGATTCAGTCCTTAGTCTGTGCTGCTAATCATAACAGTAAATTAATGTTTTCCTAAGGAAAACCAGGAATACATTACTTCGAAGCTCTGGGGTTTTTTTGTGAACCCAAATGGATCAGAATTGATCAATCACAATTCTTGTGGTGGCCAGAATACTCTTACTGAAGCATTTTTCCTACCTGCTAATTCTGCTTATGCCAAGAATACAAAAAGAAACTTAATTTTTGCAGGTTCAATCACAGTTTTCCCCTAAAAAAGAATCAGCTTAAATTAAAAAACAATTATGATAGTTGAAATAAAGCATTTCTGCCTAATTTTAGATACAACAAGGACAGAAAACACAAGACAGCCTCTCTAAAACATGTGATGTGTGTCAGATAAGACTACAAGCTGAATAAAAAAGCTTGAGTAAGTATTTAACCAAAGTGGGATTTGCATTTTTCTGACTTTGGGATCATTATAATTTATTTGGAAGCAATTTTTTAATGCCTGATTCCTAAAATACAGATTTTTAAGTGATACCGCATTTGTGTCCTGTTAACATTATGCAGAAATTGAATGTATTGTCTTGCAACCGAACTAGTGAGTTTTGTTACTCTTGCTCTAAATTAGTGGAAAGCACCTTGCAGCATTATTGAACAAACAGGACAGACGACTGTTTCACACTTTAGCAAATAGGAAGTTGTTTACATACAAAATCAATTATTGCTTTTGCTAAAGAAAAGAAATTTGTAATGTCCAATTTTTTTCTTAGCCTTTTCTGCACTGCTACAATTCAGACAGCTCAAAATCTTAAACAGTCTTAATATTAAGCCCAATTCTCCAATTACTTTTAAGGCAGAATTGAAAAAATCAATGCAGAACCGACCACACCATAATGTTCCCTACAACAGATGGGTTTTAGAAATAACAATCAGTTTTTGAGTCCTACCTCGAAATAAAGTGTCAAAGACAATAGAAGTTGTTTTCTTTGTTCAAGGTATACTGAGTTGTAAAAGTATGATGTTATCCATATGCAAACAACACTAGACAATGTAAGAAATATCAGCTACAGTGAAAGCAAAGAGATAAGGAAAACTATAGGCAAAAGAATTTTAAAAGATTATAGTGCTCACTAATTAAAATAATAATCTCAAAAGTAAAGTGAGCAATATTTTATTCTACCAGCAGCAGAAATACAAACTGACACTCCCCAGACTGATTGGGCTCTTCTGAGCACATCTGTATCAGCTAACAAAGAATTCATAGATACAGTACATAAATTTATCATAACTAACCACATGAATTTGTTCTATATTTTAATAAAGGCTTCAGTATTTTAAACACAAAGAACATTAATTTTCGTCAAGGAAAATCTTTAGTTTTATTATAAATGCAATTTCTTTAAAAAAGGCAAAGAAAGAATATAAGTCACTTTGCTTAATTGGTAAAGAAGCTATTGGCTTTACAACAGGAATGGTTATTTGAGAAACAAGCAAGGTCACAAGCATCCATTGTGACATTATACATCTTCCTAAAGCTCAAATTCTTAACACCTGAACTCTTAAAACAATTTCCCCACCCTTATCCCTCCCTAGTCTCTGTTTTGGTCTTCATTCTGACTGTTATCTGAAAAACAAGTAGTTACAAAAAGTTGAGACACTTCAAAAGCACCTGCATCTGGAAAATAAGCAGCAGCATTCAATGCAATGCAATTTGATTTTAAAAAAAAATTAACTTACCCTGCTCATAGAATCAAAACATTTTCTGACCAGGGATTCAACATCATTAGGTCTATCTTGAACATTTATCCAGTCTAACAAAGACACATTGAAGGAAGGCTGATCATCATCTTTCAATTCTACTGATGTTTCACTGTCCTGGACAGTAGCATTTTGACCAGATTCCTTATCATCTTTTACATTTTCAGGGTCTGTGCCTTCCAAAGCTGAATGTTCAACTGACTTGCAAAATGATGCTAACATTGATTTACTGTTCACTTTAGATATACCAGGATAAAGCACCAATTCAGCAGATTTCCCATCCTCAGTTTCGTCACTTTCTGTTCCTCCATGCTCAGCTGAAGAATCCAGTCTTCCTAAACACTCTCTGTAACTATGTCTCGTTAGGCACTCCAGCAGTGGTATCTTGGCCATGATAGAAACAGCAGAACCCAACCTTTTTTTAAAAAGTGAAAAGAAAACAACATCATTATCTAGAAGCCAACATGGCATGAAATCTTAGCTACAAATCACCTGCAATATAAAGTACTATTTATTTTAGAATTGAAACAGATTTCAAAATTACTTTGGAACTACTAATTCAAAATACTCTGTTCAGTATTAACATCATGAAAGGACAGCTGAAGAAGTAACAGTTTTTGCTCTCTTCTGCTGCAGAATATGAAGTGTTCTAAACTAGGAAGTAAGCTTAAAATGGAGTGAAAAAAAATACAGTTTGATAAACTGAGACACACCCATTTGCTTTTTTTTTTTTTTTTAAACACACAACTGGGACTCAACTGGGACTTCTAAAAGCACTCATATAAATACCATAATAATGGCCACAAAGATATTAAAGATTTTCCTTCAAGTAACATCCAGAGTATGCAGGACACAAGTATACACACATACATACACATACATACACACCCCCCTGTAAGGTATACATATACACTCAATATTTGTGTTATGACTTCATACTTTGAACACAGACTGTAATTGTTAATATCTCCTCAAGTGTATTAAAAACAATTAATTCAAAAGTGTAAATAGGCATTAAATCTTAATGTCTAAATTTATTATCTAGCTATTTCTAGTGCACATTTGGAATGACTCCAGCTCTTTAAACAGCCATTAATTAATTAGCTTATCTTCCATATAATTCAATACAAGTTTCTTTGTGCTGATGAATACATGAAAAATGTCAGTTAAAGAACTAGCTAGCAAAGAACAGAAAGAACGTTCTCCATGACACATAACCAAACAAACACATGCTTGATTAATCAGAACTAGCACCAGACATATAACACTCAAAAGCCGAGGCTGAATTTAATAGCAAACCTACTGTGTAAGTTTCAACTTGATATCATCTATGGACTGCAAATAGCTTGAATACACATTTTCAAACTTGAAAAGCAGCTTTTGGTAAGAGTATGTACAATCTTCCAAGTTGGCCATTATGGCAGCCCAGCCTTGATGTTGAAGATGTTCATCATGCACAAGACCTTCACAAAAGGAGCAAAGCTTCTTGGCAACCTCATACATTTCCTGGGGGGGGGAAAGAAAAAAAATCATACTATTGTGGTAATTAAACTGAAGATATTAACAAAAAGGGTGAAATTTAAATAGCAAAAAAGTTGTACACTTTAAAACTTTGTCAAAAATAACAATACTTCCTTAATTCTTAAATAAAAAAAATTAGTTAGACGACAAAAAACTACATACTATTTACTGAGAAATAACTCAAACAGTCAGGTGAAAGTTGCAGTTCCAAAAGCACCTCATAAAATTAATCAAATGTTGCTAATATAAAATATTCAGTGCACACACACAAGTAATAACGCTTGTACTAATAATGTGATAGAAAAAGCTGGAAACAAGGCCCAATAAGGAGAAAACTTTTTATGGGCCAAGCAGAAGCTCAGAACAAGACAATGAACTTCAGGATCAGTTAGCAAAAGCACAGGTGCATCAAATGCAAGAAGAGACGCATGAGGAAACAGCAGGGCAAATAATCAGTCTTTTACTGATTAATAAACCAGATGCAACATGATCAACAGCAGTGCAGAGCATCCACAAAACTAAAACACAACGCTGCAACTTGGTATCTAGAGAACAATGTGCAAGTTTTTCTGTTTAAAGTACTGGATGACACAGAGGCATTTTACAGCCCTAAGAAGGTGAGAATTTACCACCCCACTTGGAAAAGTTAAAACAGACCTACATATGGCAAGTACCCTATCTTATTATAAGTGCACTAACAGCAACGACTATTATAATCAATTCCAAAGTTTTAACTAGTAGGAAGAGCAATTACTTTAAGAAAACAGGCTGTTCCCCTCAAAGGGTCTATTAAAACATCAAAATGAGAAAGTAATACAAAAGTTATAAAATAAATCCTTCAGCTCAAAACTTTACTAGTAACATAATACATGGAAGATATTTTGCTGAGCCTACCTGTATTTTAAGTTTAATATCTACCTACCCTATAAAAAAAAAGTCTTTCCACTTTCTGCAGGTTCAGGACATTGTTAAACTAGGACTGAACACAACTTTCCTGTGCGATTGTAAATGTAAGAAAACCATGCACAGAGAAACAAGTTACACAAAATATAGTGAGAAATCAGTGTTAAAATCCCAACACATCTGCATATTTCAGAATGCATTTGCTGCTGAACACATGGTTAGCAGCACACAGGCATACCCAAAAAAATGTAGGGACCAACATCTACCTTCCCAAAATAAACCACAAAACTGCAGAGCATTTTATCCAAACATTTCAGAATCAATACTGACAAAACCTGATAGTTGTGAACACCCTCCCTTTTTTAGAAGTCCAAGCCTTGTCTTCAGCACCATGACAAAATTCCACAGTCCTTCAAATCACTGATAGCTAAACTATCAGCAGATGCACACTGAATATACAAAATACTTACATATGCAACTCCAATGAAATTCAAAGTTATTAAAAATTCCTACCACTTTTTAGTAAAGATGGTATTTGCCTTACTGTTTTCTGAACTTTGGTCACTTCCTGTGCATGTGAGAACAAGGATTTCTGGTTTGAAAAGAACAGTTACTTTAATTGCTGCATGAACTCTCACTTCCTAAGTCAAAAATTAACCAATAACACAACTGGAACAGTATCCAGACAGTGCTGAAATCTGGAAGTCATTTTCTCCAGACTATACCCAGTTTGTCCATACAATTTATATGCCCATGAACTGACTAATGCAATACTGACAACTTGAACAGTTTTTTTATTTTCTTAAATTCACTTTGTATACAAGTTATTCAAAGGCAAATTACACAGCATATAAAAAAAGCAGAATTACTGCTTCCTCAATTATCATATTAAGAGAGAAAAGAACAGGCTGTTCTATCCAAAGGTATACTAAAAAATACACCAAAAATATGAATCTGAAAATGTAACTAAATGTCTCTGTTGCATTATAATCTATGTCCTGGAAACATACACAAGCATTTTACTTTCAATTCATAAACACTGTTCTCAATCTTCTTCCAAACTACCACCAATAGTTACAGAAGTGAGAGTATATACAGAACCATACAGTAGTCTGAAGACTAAAACAACATAAGCCACCTACAAAATCAAAACTGATCATCAAGTTTTTTTATGCAGTTCCTTCAAGTGAGTATCAGTTTAACTGGAAAAGTAAAGACTGGACTCAAACGTTTCTTTACAAGCCCTGGGGAGAAGCTTTCATTAGTTCTATTTTCCTTTGGACAAACTCACATGGCACAGCTCAAATATTTAATACATTCAAGTAGACACCAGGCTTCACATGACCAAACTTTCTACCCAGAGACATACTCTTAACTAGCGGACTAGTGTTTGCTTTTTCAGTGAGATCTATTTATTGTGTTCACAATGGAAGCCAAAAGTTACAAGTTAGTGTTGTCCTATAAAGCTTTATTATACATAATTTTTGATGCTCCCTTGAGAATCTTAAATTTGTCAGTTTAGTATTTTAGTTATAACAAGGTTGTTTCCCCAGCAAAACACTTGCAAACACAAAACAGAAGCCACAAGTCAATACATTTTAGTAGGAAAAAATAATCCTCACAACTGAGATCGCTTGTTACACAAGTGATGACCAGCAGTGACACTCTGTATCTAGGAATCTACCCTGTGGCAATTTCACCAAACCAGAAGCTTGTGTCCCAGAAGTCTGGCTCCTAGAAAAGTGAGACCAAACAACAGTATTTCCTAGAGCACCAAATTAGTATTTGTTAATTTTTTAGAAACCTTATGACAGTGTCAGGATCTGTCATATAACAGACATGTCAAAGGAATTATTATATAAAAATACCCCAGTGCCATCTAAGTATTTAACCAGATATCATTGTCAGAGGAGCTGCAGCTTCTTAATGTATATGCAGGAGACGTGGACATTGAAACAAAAAATCCCTTTATGAAAGCAATCATAAATACTGCTCATAAATCATCTCAATCGTAGTTGAGACATGGTATGCCTCTCAGAGACAAAATATTTATTTTTCTGAACTAACACTGAGATAAAAATTCATTAGCCTGAAAAAATAGCTAAGCTTCTTTCAAATAACAAGTTTTCAAAGCTACCTGTAAGCTAATGGACTACTAGTCAGATTGTAAAACTAAACAGACACATGCTTCAGGGCACATATGCAAGGTATTGCAACACCATTCCATAATATAATCCTCACAAAGTTATTTTTACATGTGCATCCCAAGTGCCAAAGAAATTCTCTCTAGGTGGTGGGAGGCAAGCAGTAGAATTCTGTCTGCATGGATGAACCTGAATGCAATTAGGAGTCCACAAAAACATAGTTCTACCTTTGATGCTGGTTATTTGGGCAATATCATGAAATGAGCTCATTATATTTAAACAGTAAAGAATATTACCCTGGATTCAGGAGGTTGCAAGTAGATTGTTCTAAAGAAGTTCAAACCACATGGAGTAACTATTTGTCCACATGCCAGAACTGTTTCAGTCTTAGACTATACTAAGCAGATACCAGTGCAGGGAATAAGAACAGTATGTTAAACAACTATTTGTTTTGTTTCAGTCAACCCTGCTTTCAAAATGTGATATTGTGCAGCAAGAAGACAAAGCAGTAAAGTTTTTTGCTTCCTTTGGAGTATCTACACAACTTAAAAGTAGTTAAGAAATTTTTAATTTGTTGTAGCTTTCAGCTATACAAATGTACCTTTCTTATCTTTCCATCACTTCTGAAATAAAGTTTCAAGTGATTTAGCTTGTTCTTCTTACCATCTCCATACACAACATTTCTCTGGACATCTCAGGCTACTATAGAAGGATCAAGACGAACTTATTTCATATAACTGGCATGGTTGTATACAGAAAAGAATTAAGCAGTTCCCTGCTAAATGAATACAGTCTAAAAACTGAATTATGTCAGGCATAGAAATAAAGGCCTGCAATCCAACATATGTTTTAAGACTTCTCAGTAAGGTTGCCAGCTTCAGCACAGAAAATGAAGCCTGACTAACAACAGGCTTGCTTTTGTCATTGACTGTTCACAGATGCACTCAAGGGTTCTTGGCAGACACCCAATGGTTCACAGAGCACAAAAGTTAACTTTAGTTGCCTTGTAGGGCTACGTTCATCCTCCTTAGCTACAGCATACCTAGAACATTGAGAGCCTCACCATATCACTGCAATGAGGACCTCAAGGAGCACCACTACCAGTACAAGACCAGACAAACCCAGGCTAATCTCCTCTTGCTGCTATGTTGAAGAATAAACAAAGACATCTCCAAGACCAAATTTGTCAAGAAATCCACAGGGCAACCAAAAAGTTTATCTTTAGCTGGGTGTTTTAACAATGTTCAGTTGAATTATTTCCTTTGATAATTGCAACCTAAATTTAGGCAATTCTTCTGATCATAATTACTTCTGTTTTCCATGTTTCAACCAAAAATTAGTAGAAGTAATAAAATATGTCTAATCTAAAGCAGAATTTGTCTCACAGAATGTTTAGCATCAATTTCAAGACTGTCTTTGCATCCTACTGTTATAATTCTGCTCATCTGAATGAACAAAATCTGACCAGGTCTGTTTGTCTTAAGTGGTCTTTGGACTTACCTCTAAAGAACAAAAGTTCTCAGGAAATGCAGGGTTCTTTCCATTCTCTACAACCCTGTGGTAAAAGGAAACAAGTCATCAAAGTCCTCTATTGTCATGTGCCTGAAACCCTGTAAAAAAGGACTCCTTACAGGTTTCAGTCACCCTAAAAATCAGCCTCAGACTAATAAAAAAGATCCTTGAAAGTACAGTTCCACAGTACACTGTAACAGCAGATAAATGCATTCATAACAGGGAACTGTTACCTTGTTTACCAAAATTAGTAACCAAGACCATTATCCCTAATGCATACACCTCCAACTAAAACATCAGTAAAGCTACTGGATTAACCACTTCATGATTCCACCTTTTAAAACCTGTTAACTTCCCTGTGAGGGAGACTTTGATATTTCATGGCAATTTGTCTCCTTTCAGTAGACAGCTGATTATTCCGCTCTCCTTCAGTACTGGTCATTTCAGGTGACTGCATCCTTCGGGCATTTGGCCACATAGTTCATGACTTACTTCGTACTCAGAAAGTACTTATTTCGCCAGCATAATACAGAATAAGTTATTCTGTAAGTCACAGTTTTATGACTTTTTCTTCAGTACTTTTTTCACTAGTTCTTCACTCTGACACTATAAGAAGGTTTGGAGACATCAAATGATAGAATCTACCACTGAAAAACATACTGAGAACCACCACACTCAGGGAATCAAACCATGGTACAAGGTAAGTGTTAACTTCTACTACCTTGGTTCCAAGCCACCCAAATGTTTTTCTGGTGCATTTTTTAAAAACATGGGGACCCCTGGTGGTCTAGTGGTTAAGATGCGGCGCTCTCACCGCCACGACCCCGGTTCGATTCCCGGATTGGGTTCAGGGACACTCCCCCAGGTAGATGGAGCTCGTCAGCCCCTAAGGCCATCCATCTAAGAGAAGGTCACTCTAAACAAACCTACGTCC
>JAWWLV010000088.1:112308786-112323014 GCA_035041135.1 Platyrinchus mystaceus
CCAGTGCCCCACAAGCACCTGGAGGAGCAACTATATGCACAGGTTTGTGCAGTGTATGTGACAGATGAAAAACCTTGACCTGCTTCATAAAACATTGAGATCTGAGATTTTATCACTGAAATACATCTTACTTCTGAGCCCTCTTTCTCTTCTCCTCCACAGGAGCTAGGAAGTTTATGAGTAATTTCTGTCACATTAAAAAAGATGCTGCAGAGTAACACTGCAGTCACTAACAACCTGATTTTTTTTTTTTTTGTTATGTGGGAGGAGTTAAAGTTGAGCTGTAAAAGTTTTAGTCACTAAGTAATATTTTTATATCATTATAAAAAAGATTTTTTCAATTTAATTAGTATATAGGTAATATAAGTGACCCCTCTTTCCCTGAACACACATACAAGATCTACGCAGCTAATTGTATTACTCTCAAATTAGTATGAATTTGCATTTATCTCTCGGCCTACACAAATTGACAGACCACAGAGAAAAATAACAAATATGCCATCAAAATGAGGAAAGGGAGAGGTTTTACCAGAGTAATTATTTCAGAAAATCATAAGAGCTTTCTTACTAGACAGTGGCTTTCCACACACTTCTCAAGCATTAATTATAGTACGTAAACTAGTTAAAACATGCATTTTCACAAGGCTTCAGAAACAGAACCATATCAAGTAAAAAAGCTCCAATTATAAAATTTGATCTGAACAGAGCTTTGTTGTCCCTATGTTTGAACTCTACTGTACTGACACCAGTTCCATTTTGTATTGGGAAATTAATATATTCTATAAACCAAGTTATTAGATAGGTAAAAACTGTTGAACACCAAGAACAAGCTAACGATTATTTATTTATTACTAAATTTTCTGGACTAGGTTTCGGAATCTTTTCACAAAGAATGCATTTGTGACTGTGGTCCAGGTAGAATTAGAAACAAACATTAAATAATACAATGTTTCAAGCAAGCAGCACGGAGCACACAGAAGAAAAAAAAAAAAAAGCTCTTTTCAATCTAAGCATAGTAAATGGCTTGCATAGTACCCAGTTTTCCTATAAACATTACTTTCCAGGCTCAAGTGAAATACGAGAGAATGTGTTCTTCTCATACACAAAGTGAAATTTTAATCATTTACCCCTCCATACCATAATGCTCAACCTAACTAGCACAGAAAGAAGAAACATTATCGAGATCAAGAATATTTATCACAGCATCTGCCATGCATCAGCAGTCTCCAACTTCTTAACTTCAAGCAAAGAAAGAATTACCTTCAGGCACTATACAAAGTTACCACCTTCTTCAAATTCAAGAGGAGAGTAACCGCACACATTCGCTTTACTTGATTTTTGGCAACAGAGTAGCATGGCTGTTCAAAGCCAGAGAAGATCTGCAAAGGAAAAATACAACATGCAATTACAGGTGTTATTAAAATGCCAGGATTTTATGGTCATAATTTCATCTAACCCAGAAATCAGAGTATATCAATGCCAGAAGAATAATTATGTGGTAGTGTTTGGGTTTTTTTAATTAATAATGCTATCCAGTTACAAGTCTACCCAGAACTGCTACACACCTGAACACGTTTGCCCATGAGTTTTGTTCAAAGTAACTGTTAATGATACTTTTGAGTATTTACAAGGAGAGAATTTTAGTTCATTAACTGAAATTATTGTTCAGAACTGGTCCAGAATGCTGATATGATGATGCTGAGAGCAACAGCAAAAGTCATAACACATGCAATTTATCTAAGAAAATCCAGCATCAAAAGGTATATGTGCTACTGATGTTGAATGAACTGCCATCTCCAACAGACTCCTTCAGGAATCAGTGTCACCTTCCTCACCTGAAACAAGGTAACCTATTATGCTAAGCCACTCACCTACTTTCAAAACATGTGTTAGATTCCTTTATTCTAATTTTTTTTTTATAAATAAAATGAAGATGTTAACCATTCCCAGCTGTTTGTCACTGGCATCTTTGCCAGGGGCTTCCTCTCCCAGAACTGCTTTTTAAACTACAGTGGAAACCACAACAATCAAAATGAGCCAGATTAGCAAAGGTGATCTTTTCAGGCTACCCTAGTTCATTTGAACTGTTTTCAGTTAAGTAGCAGTGCCAAAGGAGAAGGAGCCCTTGGCAAGGAATGTGTTGATGAGGGCTCAGGGCAGTAAAGCAAGTGCACACTCAAACTCCAAACTGCAAACAAACATTATTTCTATCATGTTAATGCCCCAGCAAGCTTTCTGAGAAGATGATCAGGCACTATAAAGGGTGATAATCCATTACTAAAAATAGGCTTGCTGAAGCCTGAAAACCATCAGAAGGTGTAAACCATTTTATACAACTCATGCTACTAACACTAAATCAAAAACACTTTGTGCAATTTTGAAAACCTTATGATAAAGGAAAAAAGTTATTTTACAGGCACAGAACAGAGAAATTATCTTCCTCCCTCCTGTCCACTCCCTCTTTACTCCTCTGAAAAATGCAAATGTCAATAAAAGGTACAATAAAGGTACAATAAAAGGGAAATAAGCAATGTGTTTAAGTACTACCACTGGAAAAACAGTATTTGGGTGCCTTCCTCCAGTTTAGCTATCAGCAATCCGTTGAGCAAAATGAATTTATGAATATTTGCTTTTGATCAAAGTAATGTACATTAACATGAAACTACTGAAACACTTATGCCACAAACTAGGATCATAACAGTAATCTCTAGTCTTGTGATTCCTTTGCAACCATTAAGGAGACAAAAAACAAATGGTATTTCTTCCACCCAACATTTTAGCAAACAATCCTGGGGGAAAAAGAACTACACTAACACAGGCAAGACAAATTTGTATTAGATTACTCCTTAAAGCAAACAAACAAAACAAAACCAACAAAAAGGAAAAGAAAAGGGAAAAAAAGTAGAAGTCACAGAATTACACAGAAGTCACCCACTCCCAAGGTTGTCACAAATTTCAGTGAATAGTTCCAGGAAGAAAGGAATTGTGTAAAGAAAGGTTTCAGAGAATACATGCCTTTAACAGCAGCCTCTCCTGCAGATTCACTGATGTCCAACAAGGACAGGCTGCAGCCCTCCCTTCCCTCAGCAGGAACTATGTCAAGTGCCTCTCTCCAGCTGCCTGTTTTTGCAACACTGGAAGAAAATGAATTTTGAGAGCTCTCCCTAGTCTTGCATGTCTGGACAACATCTGTCTGACTCTGAACAGAGTCCAAGACTAGTTATGGGGGAGGATGTGTATGAAAGCCACCACAGTGGCCTAAGTTTCTTTTCCTTCAAAGGTCAGGTTACTGCAGACAAGCAACCAAGGTCAGCTCCATATCACAAATTAGCCTTTAAGTTTGTTCCCAATATTCCAGAATATTATTATTCAGCAGTAACATAAGTTCTTAAGCTTGGAGTGAAAGTCACATCATCAAGCTTTGACCGAATATATCCATAAAAAATTTATTATTATTATTCTTGTATTACCACAACAGGCTATTAGGAGAATTTCAGGCTTTTTTTTTTTTAGCATTAAACTGTTATATAGCATTAAAAGTTTCAAGTTTTTAGTGTTATAGTGCTGAAACTATTTTAATTCATTTTAACAGAGATTGAACAATTACAAAATTTTACAGCTACTGAAGACAGAGCTGCTAACTATGTAATCAGACAAAACCACAAATGACTAATCCACCCAGATTATTTTTTTAAACTGTGTGACTTGCAGCATTAGATCCACACTATCCTATAAACTAGATCCTTCAAGTTATGGGATGGAGGTTTGTGTGAGGAGCTGCCACAAATTATCAGTAATATCATTTAAA
This sequence comes from Platyrinchus mystaceus, assembly GCA_035041135.1. Taxonomy (NCBI): domain Eukaryota; kingdom Metazoa; phylum Chordata; class Aves; order Passeriformes; family Tyrannidae; genus Platyrinchus; species Platyrinchus mystaceus. The sequence continues at coordinate 112,312,595 of JAWWLV010000088.1, forward strand.
AAAAAGTTGAACATTTGAAATTTCTGTAACAGCTGCCAGAGCAGACAGAATATGATATAAATATAAGAAAAATAATGAGATGACACATAAGTAGGAAGAGTTTAAAGTAGAAAAAGCTTCTGTAATTAATTCAGAATACGTATATTTTGTTACATTAGCTAACAAAACACCAAAACCAGCAATGAATAAATTATGTTGACTCTGGCATTTATCTCACTGCTTTACGTTGTATTTACATTGCAATGCAATTACTGCAATCTTTTCCTATACAACATAAACTCTTCAACAACTGACTACTTTTGTAGTCTATGTTGATCAATACTTCCAACACATGTTGTTTACAACTACTGAGATATATTTTATTTAGTTCAGAAAATGCTAATTGTTACATCTGTAAAGGGAAATGAAGGTCTGTTTACAGACCCTTCCTTTTTGTCATTACAGTACAGGCATCATAGGTTTCACAAAACTCCACAAATGATCCTATGGCTACATTAACCACCCATTTCTGCCCTTAAGTGCAGAATCCCTGCTCCATTACCTAATGCTGACCGTTCCATTGTTCCATGGTACAATTCTTTTCAGCTTTACAAACTCAAACACTGAAACATGGCAGTCAGGGCAGGATAAAGATCGAAATCAACATTTATGTTGTTTAGGTTTAAAGGGACATTAATCAACTTCACTTTAAAGTCACTATGTTTCCTCCACATTATCTTACTCAACACACGTTTTTGACATCTCATTTCCCATACTTCCTTTATAAACTGGATTGCAAACTAAACTTAAGCAAATGAAGATACTGACAATTTTTTCTTTAACTCCAAAGAATTTAAACTGAACAATGCCAAAGTTGTGGCTTTCCTTTAAACCCAATGGTTTAAAATTCCACCTACAACAGCAACACACCTGCCGTATAAGGTACCTTGACGTTAAGTGCCATACTTAGCAATGCTTCATCTCCCAGGTCAGATAGAACCAAAAGGAACAAACCCTTTCTCCCTTATGTATATCTCCAGGTTGGAAGGGGCTCTAATCTGAAAGCAGACAGAACTACCTGGTTAAGGCAGTTCACTCAGTGCCTGCAATTCCACATTGCTATTAGACATTACATAACTCTGTAAGATCGTTATCAGTACAATGCTAATAAAGAAGTTTCTCTTCTCTTACAGCAGACCAGCTGAGGCTACACTACAGGTAACAGAGTGTCTCCAATATGAATCATAAGTGTTACCCTCAATTACAGGGGTCAGGAGTCTCACGGGACATCACCGCAAAATTTCTGCCTGTCAAAAGGGCAAATCATCTGAGGCAAAGGCTGACAAGTCTGTCACATGCTTAAAAAGACTCAAGTGCTATTCCTCATTCACTAAATATCTTCTTGGATAACATCTCCCCTAAAGGGGAGTATATCTTTATTACCTCTGGAGCTGGAGAGTCAACCTTGGAGCACATTAACATGTTACAAAACTGTGCTTCGTTTCCATATAGCAAATCTTAAGTTTTCCCTTTGAAATGCTGCAACTCCTGTGATTTCACCTTTTTCTCCTCTCCTTTTAGAGCAGGATTTCCTGTCTCACTTCAACTTAGGCAACTCTATAATAGAGAAAGGTACAAGATCAGTGCAGAATGTTCCTTACAATTCATTTTGTTTTCTTCTATAAACCTGTCTTCTACCCCCACTTGCTTTGTTTTTTTCAGGTGCCCTTCTCAAAAAATGCTCTCTTGCTCCAACTTGCAGACCCCACAAGCAAAGTATTTTATAGCACATAAATCCTAATATGAAAGGCAAATGAAAACAGAAATTGAAGCTGAATTTAATGAAACTAACACTTTTCTTCATGTTAGTTTTAAAGATCCTCTATAAAAGCAGACTTCAAGGAGCTTTCTTGAATACTGCAACCAATGAATCTAACCAGAAATATCTTAATTTTGCAGAAGATTACTACTACCACCACCAGAAGAATAGAAAGAATGACCTCATTGTGAGGGCACACATTCTTTAGTAATGCTTTATGCAACAGAAATGTCTGTTTCTAAACTACAATGCAAATGCATACCCTTTTTCTGGATAACCAACTGTTGAAAGGAAATATGCTTTAAAAGGCACTTCAAAAACTTCAAAACTAAAAAAAAAAATTCTAAGCTATGTGATGAATAAATAGTAGAACTCCTCGTGACCCAACTGCAGAGAATAATTTCATCCCTCACTCCTCCAAAATAAATTTAACCAGAAGACCTCATCTAATCACAGAGATACATGTTACTGCAGGTGGAGATCCTATCTCCCATTACCACCTCATATCAAAGCCTATAAACCTCATGTTCAAGCCACAGTGTAGTCTTAAAGAAAGGCTGTCAATCCCTGACATCTGTAAGGTGCCATCTGGAGCTCTATTTATACTGTGCTGAGATGTGCATCAGGCACAGAGGCGGTTACTTAATTACAGCAACTCCAACAGTCACTGTGTTGTTAGCAGCTCTCAAACTCAGCTGCTGGTCAGTAAAGCAAGTCTTTTCCACTCAACACAAGAAACAAGCTGCAATTCTGCAGAGAAACCAGGAAACATCCCTGAGCTCTTAATTCTCAACTCACTAAAGTGGAATTTCAAAAGTCAGTAAATTTCATAGTAGAAGAGGCTTCTTGTCCCCTCCCCTTCCTTTAAGACGAATCATTTTATATAATACTAACTTAATACTTGAGTTGCATGTGACCATCATATTCAGAGCTGCTCCTGCAACTCTGAATTGCATGGAAGCTCCTCATTCAGCAAAGTAGGTGCTGCAATGCCTTCACAGATCCTCAACAACATCAATACTGAAAGAGCAGAAGATCAAAACCAACCACACCTGGGCAGGCAAGAAAACATGGTGTGCTTAAGTGTAGCTTTGAAACTGGTATGGCCCAAAACAATGCAGCTCCTTTCAAGTTCAGACAAAACTTAAATTGTGAATTCTAGGAAAGCAAGAGTTTCAAACCCGTTCATGAGGTAACAGGCACATTATCAGGCACTGTGTCAGGATTCCATATGTACCTAATCATAAAACTTGAGATCTGATGGTTAGCATCTATTTACACTGCTGGTTTCACTGATTTGAGCAGCCGCCAAAACACAATCCATATCAGACAAAAGTTTTTGTCCTCCAACAGTTAAACACAATTTTACCATATTTTTCAAAACCCCACATCTCTTACATAATAGAAAGTGAAAGTTCTGTACCTCAGTTAGCAGTTACAAGTCAGAAAACAAACCAAGGATTCCTGACAATCTCATTGCTAGGAAACAGCCCACAGCCTGTAGTATCCTTTTCTTTCTTTCCTTTTTTTTCTTTTTTGTTTTTAATTGATGGAAACAAGTCTTTCCACAGCTGTCTGCACCTTGGTTTTTGACAAAGTTAACTGAAGGTTTTGTCAGATTTTTCTTCTTTAATGTATAATTTTGCTATTTAAAAGGCATTTGTAGCGTACAGGCCTCCCTTGAATTAGAGAGATTAATACATTCGCTTTTCAAAGAATGGTACTCTTGGGTAAGTGGAGCTTCAGGTGGATTTAGTCAAGTTACTGACTGACTTCATACTGGTGGGAAGGTTCTCCCTGTAGACTCATACTCTTTAAAATAATTAGCATGTAAAAAAGTACAGTGTTTGGAAACAATTCTGCAAGAAAGAGACAACAAAAATTCCTTCCTTTCTTGCACCAAACTCAGACAAGTCGGCACCAGTGTTTCTTCCACTAATATGCTCTCTCTGGTTAACCAAGACCATGAACACTGGTTATAGAAAGAGCACCAGATCTATGAATCCCCTTCTCAGCCAGTTCTCCTGCTCCAACTTTCAGTGGTGCAACTGTCTATACTTCTATGGAATAAAATTGATTATATTGCCATAACAAGTTAGAAACAGCTTACTTCTCCATGATACCAATAGCTCAAACTGATTCCCTGATCTGGTTCACTACACAGCTCCACAAACTGATACACTTCAACTAAGGCTGGAAAGAGGCCAATGAATACAGAGGATACCGAACATCAGAACCATCATTAAAGAAGACAAGTGAGAATTTTCAGAAGGCATCACTCACACTCCTAACTGCCCATGCCATCCTCAGTTACTAGTAGATTGCTTAGAAATGGAAATCTATTTAAAAAATAAAAATAAAAAAAAAAAAGCCAGCATCTTCTTAAAGAGCAGGCTAAGATAACTTAAAAATGAGCAATTATTAGAGATGCAATTCAGGACAGAGTTTCTCAAAATACAGTCTAAGAGGCCACTCATCCTGTCCTCCCCTCTCTAGATATACCATTATAATAATTTTTTTTCTCTTTTATGTAGAAAAGGGAAAAATCTTGGCCAGACCTACTTGAAAAGATGAAATCACAGAAATTAAGACTGATTAAATGGCATTTATTTCACAGAAATGAAAGCATTACAGATAGAAAAGAAAGTAAAAGATTGAAAATAATGAAATGTAAGACAAGTAAAAGATTGAAAATAATGAAATGTAAGACAAGTAAAAGATTAAAAATAATGAAATGTAAGACAAGTAAAAGTCCTTGTGATTAAGTCTGACTGCCTACATAACAGTCTCAGGTTCTTCCTGAATTAATTTCTATTCATATGCAATCACGCTTTCAAATAACATGAAAGTTTTCCAGTAATAATGAAACCCACCACCATTTTGGAAAACTGTTCAAATTGTTTGTAACTTCCAAACTTCTTTCAAATTTTTCTTATCCATATGGATGTTTATAAATTTAGCATTTGAACTTTCATGATCTAAAGATGGAATTTCTCAAAGTTTTTAAGTTACTTATAATTCACATGTCACCTATGAACACCATTCATCAACATTCTCTTTTATTTCACTGGTATCTGAAACAGGTAAGTACAGCACTATCAGTGAGATGCAGAGCCAGTGTAACTCCCAGCCTCCCTAGGAATACATATTCAGAAATCATGTCTAGATTCTTGTTGGATGTCACATAATTACAAATCACCTTCAAATCTCTATTGGCATCAATCTGAAAGAAGATAACAGCAATGTGTTCAGAAATGAGAAAAGCTGCAGGGTGCGTTTGCAGAATATTGAAATATCTCTTATTTCAAGAAAGTGTTTCCTAACTTTCATCTGCCCTTCTTTATCTTTCTGGGATATAAATCTTTGCTAGTTTAAAACACCTAACAAACAGCACTAATAAATCCCTTCATGGAATATTACCAACTTAAGAACTATACAACCTCACCAAAAAAACCTCCAAACAAACAAGAAAACCAACAAAAAACACAACTCACAGCAGTTGATGTATTAAAACTGTACTCCTCTTTACTGGTTGTGTTGTATGCAGCCACAAAGTGCATGTGAAATTGTTGTTATATTACATTTGTTTTTTGAAGTTTATAGGTATTTTACCACCAAGCCTTTCACATAAAACATACAGGAAAGTTTACACATTACCCCTCCTCCACCCTTCATTCAGATAGAACTGAGAATTTTGAGTCATATTTCTAAACCGCTCACTGGGTGAGAATCAAGTCTCTTTCAGTCAGTAGACTACATGAGTACTTGCAAAGAATATTTTTAAATAGGAAAAAAAGTCATCCTGGGTTTACTAGTAGAATATTTGCAATATAGCATAAGCACAATGTATTAGAAGAGAGCTTCTAGTCCAGTTACACAATATATTCTTATATAAGAATCTCTGCTTCATCTGAATTTAATAAAAATACACACTCTGGAGGATGGAAGGAAAACTGAATGAATAAAAGTACCATTTTGTCAGTAAGAACTGTCTATCCTAAGCACAGCTACAAGAAACAAGGGTCATATTTCCACACTTTTGACATACCAGCACAGCTACTTGGCATCAACAAACTCAAAATAAAGTTTGAGATAAACCACTGGCATTAAGAGTCCCTGCTGTATCAGGAAAAAAACACCACTCAAACAATAAAGCAAAAAGCACTGCACCCATATCTACAACACACAGAAGAGCATATTTTACAGAATGTAGAATGAACATGTTCTACCAAAAAAAAAAAAAAAAAAGGCAGATAAGTCAGTTACAAAAGAGAACCTGAACAGTAAGTCAAAGTAAAATTTGGGAATTTAGGAAGAGCTACCTCAAACATTTAGAAATCTGATCTCAGTGAAGTGCAACTCTTACAGAATTAATATTTTAGCTTTGCTAACAGTGGTATGATTTCTTGAATTAATGATACAAGTAAAACTTTCCCTTTAATTAGTTCTTCAATGCTGCTTTCTACCTCTAATATACATATTGCTTTCAATCTGTTTGAAATAAAAACAGCATATTGGCCTGTCAAACACATCTTCAAGAATAATAATGAAGATTGATGTATCATACAGATACGAGTTCCACCTAATCCCTCCAAAAAAAAAAAAAAAGACAGTGCAATTGAAAACTTTCCTACTTTTCTGAAAAAGAAAAAATACAGTTGCACAAGTAAGTCTTAAGAGATATGAAAACATGAGCTATTTCCTAAGGAAAAAATAAAAGCACGTTCTGAAGTCAGAGACTCATTAGAACATTACTTAAGCAGAGCTGCTCTCAAATGCTTGCACGTCATTCTTCTTATTGAACCTATGGCCTTGCACAGCAAGACAGACACAGGACATTTGGAACCCAACTAGTCAACAATGCAGTTTTGCATTTTACTTCCAATAAACAGGTGATCAGTGCAGGTCAGAAAGAAATTCATATAGCACTTAAGCCTTTTCATATAGAAAGCAGGCTACCAGATTCAACAACAGCTTATTTTCTAGATGCACAAACTACTAGAGCTTTATATATAGCACACTGTAATCGTTTCACCTTGATGCGATAAAGACAGCAGGCCCAGCTGCAAAATCTGTTTCCAAACGAAACTGTCAGCATCTTGGATGGACATAAAAACCTACACTGAGCTGTTGCTTGAGCTGGTAGTTTAAGCTCAGAAACATGCTGAAACCACAGACTGCAAACCTGAACAGCAAAATTAAAAATACACAGCTGGAGATGGACAGAAGACAAGCAAGAATTGCCCTGACATCCCTGGTGTTTCTCCTGACCAGCCTCATTTCAAACTCTAAATGAAAACGTTGTGTCAATAAATCTTTTTTGATATTTCTGTCAACAACTTCCAACAACTGATATTTAGATACTATCTATGTATTATTAAGAATTTAGTTATGCATGAATCCCATTAGAAAAGACAAAGTATACCCACTTCCAACCTTGCTTACAAATAGGGGTAGAAAGAGCTGATACATGGCTATGATGTCTTCCATCTTCTCTTTCAACTGAACTCAAAATTAAAGAGTGGATCTGTGATATGAATTAACTCATAAATAGACAAGTGACTTTTGCACAATGACGGAATGCTAATTAGCTCACAAAAATAATTGCTAGCAATTTTTTTATCACCATTGATTATGCTGTAGACTTTTGCAACAAAAAATTCATGTAAGGATCTTTCAACTTGCACACCAAAATCACTGCTCTGACAAATCAGCTAGAAAATGGACACTCTGTAATTCTTGCAATTAGATCAGTAATTTACATATTAGTGATATGTTATTTTTTTTGCCTGTTCGGTATCAGTGCATTCAATCAGGTTCTACAGTATAATACATTATTACGTAAGTTGGCATCTTGTAATCAAGTGTTTGCTATTCAATAATACTGATTAACAACTTTGCATCAGCATGCTAACTATTAATAGGGTCTTTGAAAGCAGTAAGGTAGTAACTTTTTTCTCCCCTCCTCCTCTTCAGAAACTGTTCTTATATTGTCATTGAGCTGTGAACCAAAAATCAGGAGCACAACTTTCCTGAGCAACATTTCATATGCAGGAGACACATGATTGCTTGAGTAGCATCCAAATGTCTGAAGTAGCTCATGTGACAGCTGGGTACACACACTAGTTTTTCATTTTAACTTTTTTCACTTTACCACAATATGTGAATGGACCCAAACTGTGCACTGTAAGTCTCAAGAGCCTCTCACTCTGAGCCAGTTCTCCACAGAACTGCTAATTTAAAATTAAATAAAGACTTAAGAACACACTGATGACAACATAACCTGGAGGACAACACACAGAAAAACTACTGTAACTGCCACTCTCTTATCAAAAAGAGCGAATCAACATGTGTTGCTCTCCTATCCCCAACATACCCTCAACACCCTAATTAATCAGAATAACTGAAGTTCTAAGAAATGTACTAACAGTTTAGAAATTCAGTTTTTCACCTTAACTTCTGCAAGACTATGTAACCTTAGCTGTGTTCAGCCAACATGCAGGGACACACCGTTTTTTAAACAGACGCCAAAAAAGACCTCAAAATAACCCTTGCCCTCTTCTCCAGTCACAGAGCAAGTCTGCTGCATACACTTCTAATTATAAATATAGTAACCTGACATGGGGAGAGACACAGCCCCTTGAATATGATCTCAGAGACTACTAACCCAAATCTGTGCCGAGTACAAGTCGAGAACAACACAGTAAAGCATAAGATAGATCACTATTTTACAATCTACAAAACACACAGCCACTTGCACAAAGCATACAACAATAATATCCTCCCAAAGCACAGTTAGGTCTATCTTACAAGTAATCCATTATCCCAAAAGATCCTGTTTGTATTTCTAGCTCTATAACTGGTGCAGCTAAGGCCCCTTATCCTGTGTTCTTCAGCAATTTGTTTTCTTTACTACTCCCAACATAATAAAATAAAGCCACTTTGAGTTCCAGATAGCAGTTACAATAAGTACAAATATATCCACTGCACTTTCATTTAAACTCAATGATGTTTAAATACATAATTTCTTTCTTGTTAATATTTGTTTCTTGGCACAAAAGTAGAGCACCAGATAACAGTAAGGCCCTTTGTTTATGTGCTTCATCTTTTAAAAACTTCCTAAGGTACAACATATGAAACACTCTTCAAGCTCACAACTTAAATATACTGTAGTTGTGCATGTTTTCGTTATTATTATGAAGTATTCCCATAGGGATGGACTTTTTACAAGGCTATGTAAGGGAAAGGACAAGGGGTAATGGCTTTAAACTGAAAGAGGATTGGTTTAGATTGGATATTAGGAAGAAATGGCTTACTGTAAGGGTGGTGAGACAACTAGAACAGGTTGCCCAGAGAAGCTGTGGATGTCCCATCCCTAGAAGTGTTCAGGCGCAGGTTGGATGGGATTTTGAGCAACCTGGTCTACCGGGAAATGTCTCTCTGTCCATGGCAGGGGGGTTAGAGCTGGATAATCTATAAGGTCCCTTCCAACCCAAACCATTCTATGATTCTGATTCTGTTTATAGTGTCTAGTATCCCTCACAGTACTTCTCAGCTATATAAACTTCAACTGTAAGAAGCATGTTTTTCCATCCTCATTATTTCTCTACAATTACTGAGGTATCTTTTGCCATACCTCATACATTACCATCTTTTACAAACATACACCTTCAGAAGCGTAAGTTCCTCCATAAAGCAAATGGCTTTAAGTCTGACACACATTTATGTGAGTAGAAGGAAAAAAAAACACAAACAGCTTAACCTTCTCATTCTTTCCCATAAAAAAATAAAGGTGAAAGCTTAAAATACAAACCACAAGAAATGGCTCATGGCCAGAACATACCATGTAATTATTTCAGACAAAAAACAAATGACACAAGAGAAAAAAGCTAGGGCCATATGAGGTCTAAATTAACATTTCTGGGTTAGTTCTGAGTATCTCAGGAACTGACGTGACTTTTTATTTCCTCTCTACATGACGTTAAATAAGAAGCATGAGCATTACAAAGATCAGCTCATTTAATTCTCCCAGCACTTATATTAGCATTTCTACTTCTGGATCACTGGCAGCCAGTACTTTGGGGGTCAGTGAGAAAGAAATGCCAGCACTGGTCAAGACAACAGCCTGCAAGTCTACTGGAAAGCAACAAGGAGAAACCGACGGGAAAATCCAGCACACGACACATGCTTCCTCGGGAGCAGAAAGAAGTAAACAACCGAGGGAAAGAAAGAACAACGTTTGTAAACACACAACGCTTCTGCCGGCGCTCGCCCGACCGCCGCCGCCGGCGAGCACGGAGGCGCTGCCAGGCTGAGTCATTCCTTGTAGTAACTTCACCGCGAATCCCTCGCCCTGGCAGCGGAGCCCTGGGCAGGCAGGAGCACCCCGGCCTGCCCACGGCTGCGGGCCGGGAGTCACCGCCCCCCGCGCCCGCTCCCCCCGCCGGCTGCGCAGGGGTCATCCCGCCGCCCCGGCAGCGGCACCAGCGCCGGGATCCCGCTCCTCCTGCACCCCCTCCTCGCCGCCTCCCGGCTCTCGGTCGCCCGCCCCACGGGTACAGCCCCGCGCCCAAAGCCGGGACTGCCGCCCCTCGCCAAGGCCTCCCTCCCGGTACCGGAGTC
>JAWWLV010000088.1:112323114-112348282 GCA_035041135.1 Platyrinchus mystaceus
GGCGGAAGCGGCGGCGGCGCGCGGGGCCCGGGAGGGATCGGGGTTGGAAGGGAGCGGGGTTGGAAGGGATCGGGGTTGGAAGGGAGCGGGGGGATCGTGGAGTTCCAGCCCCGCTGCCTGGGCAGGAACACCTTCCACCAGACCAGGGCTCCATCCAGTCTGCCATTTGAATACTTCCAGGGATAGGGCGCCCGCCCACAGCTTCTCTGGGCAACCTGTTCAGTGCCCCACTACCCTCACAGTAAAGAACTTCTTCCTAATATCTAATCTAAACGTACTCTCTTTAAATTGCCCTCTTACTGCATGCTCTTGTATATAGTCTTGCCCCATCTTTCCTGTTACTTCTTTCAGGTATGGGAAAGCCACAATTAGGTCACCCCAAAGCCTTCTCCGGGCTGAACAATCCCAACTCTCTCAGCCTTTCCTCGTATGAGAGGTGTTCCATGCCTCTGGTCAACTTGGTAGCCCACCTCTGGACTCACTGCAACTCAAGGTCAGTGTCCTTCCTGTGTTGGGGGTCCCAGACCTGGATGCAGCACTCCAGGTGGGGTCTCACCAGAGCAGAGCAGAGGGGCAGAATCGCCTCCCTTGACCTGCTGGCCATGCTTCTTGTGATGCAGCCCAGGATACCGCTGGCTTTTGGAAGTCGCGCCCTCGGCCTTACCACAGCACAGGGTTTCTTCCATTTCATTTTACTCTGAGATCACAGGAGATCAAAGATTTAGGAAACCTACGGAGAGGTTTAGAAATCTGTCCACTGTGTTTTGAGTTTTGTCGTAAAAAACTACACTGAAATAACTTTTGTGAGCTTCACGGACATTTTGAATTAAAAATAATCATTTTAAAAAGATGTTTTCAGATGTCTTGCAATACTTTGTTACACCCTAAACTAATAGAAAAATGTCAACTTTTAGTAGAGAAACTTATCAAACACTTTTGCTATGAAATGCAACTTCCAACTACACAGATCCCAGATTCCACGACACTTCTACATATCATCTGTCACTTAAAGAAGGCGAGATCACCATGGCCAATCCAGCCAAATGATGTATCTGCTTCCCAAACACACAGTAATTTTTTAAAGGCCTAAAGTGAAGACCTGCTAGCAAGGATAAACTGTAGATAAATAAAAGGAGAAGGATTCATAGCAAGGAATCAAGGGCTCTCTGTCACTATATTATTTTTCCTGCCATAGGCACTGACTGTTATTTCAGCACTTAAGACAATGGCTGATTGCATTTCCAGTTACTAGGGAAAATTAAAATTTCACACCTTACAAATCTGAGGGGTCACCCCAGCATGGGGGGAATGGGTGGCAGCCCATCGTTTGCATTTAAAAATCATTCAACTTATCCCCTCACCGGCGGGACAGGGTGGCCCCGATGGGCTCACCGCCCAGGTCAGGCTCCACGCTTCGTCCTTCCCTGCAGAGGAGGATGGGCTCCTATGGGAGCTTGGAGAGCTTTTGATGCAAAACAACCTATGAGCTGTAGGGTGGGAAGCACCTCCTTATTCCTGTCTGAGAAAATGAAAGTGAACCTCACACACATCATTTTGGGTTTCACTTTCATTACAAGTTTCTTTAGAGGCTCAGCCTGCAGAACTCTTCTGTGGGATGAGGACATTCTCACTTAGAGAAGAGCGAATTGGAGAGGGGTACAAGCAAGGGGCTTGTTTGACTCGGAACTGCAGGTGGGAATCACGACACTGGCGTTACAGACATCCTCCAGCCAAGATCCCTCTAGCACAGCATACAGATGGATTGCACCTTCCCTGCCACCTCAGCATGACCTCTCCTTCTTCTGTAACACACACCATCGACAGCAGGTCAAGGAATATAGGAAATTCAAAGCATAATATTGCAGCCAGAGTACATTCAGATATAGAATATACTCTCTGCATCAGAAGAGGATTGCAAAAGAGAGTGCAAGCATGTCATGGTCCCCAGCACAGAAAGGAGATTGACCTACTGGAGTGAGTCCAGAGGAGAACAGCAGATTGATTAGAGGGATGGAGCATCTCTTCTATGAGGAAATGCTAAGAGAATTTGATTTGTTCAGCCTGGAGAAGAAAAGGCTTTAGGGTGACCTAATTGCAGCCTTCCAGTTCCTGAAGGGAAGTTACAGGAAAGATGGGGCAAGACTATTTACAAGAGGAGGTAGTGAGAGGACAAGGATGAATGGGTTTAAATTGGAAGAGAGTGGGTTTAGATTAGATAAGGAAAAAAAAAAATCTTTCCTATGAGACCTGGAACAGGTTGCCCCAGAGGTAATGTGGGTGCCCCATCCCTTGAAGTGCTCAGGACTGGGTTGGATGAGGCCTTGAAAAACCTGGTCTAGTGAAAGGTGTCCCTGTTCACGTCAGAGGGGTTGGAACTAGGTGATCTTTAAGCCTTTCAACCCAGGCCGTTCTATGATTCTATGCATTCAGTAAAATAGCTAGGTTCATTATATGAAGCATTTTCTTCCCCTCACAAAAGTTTCCTTTTAGGTGTGCTTAAACATATACACAGCCCTTCACCTAATTTTATTTTTGCTTCAATTTCACCAACTTGTAAGTCTACCACTTCTCATAAGCTGGACCCAACCTATGTTTTTCACTGTAAACTCTTAATAGCCACCTCTGCTACACTGGAGATCTTCCTGCCTGCTTGACATATGAAAGACAGTGTTGAATATTCTCAGCCTGTTCAGGCAGGGTTTTTTTGGAAAACATCACTTTTGTGGGCTTTTAAAGGTCAACATGGCTGCTCTACCCCATAAACAACTACTCCCCCCAACTTTGCAGCTTGTTAGGAGATGTGTCCAAATTGCCCACATTCTGAAAGACATCTTTGGCACTTCAGACTACAAGAGAGAATGAAGCTGAGAAGACATCAGTACTTGGATGAACAGATGTAATGGGATATATAATACAAGTTTCAAAGCAATTCAAGAGATCTTTCTGTAATGTAACAGTGATTATGTCAAAGTTGTGTTGTTTTAATTCTACAGATGTCAAGTTCAGCTTTTTGCATCTCCTAAAATGGTCTTCTCCTTCATAAATTCTTTGATTGTGATGAAGGACTAATCTTTAGTGTGAAGGGAATGATATCCAGCTAGAACTTAACAAGTGCCATGCATGCTATAAACAGAGGCAAAAAACAACTCTGAGGTTTAGTAAGCCTGAAGCACCAATAAGTCTCATTAAAATTCTCTTGAGGAGAAACTACTGAAAGTGACTTCTTGAAGTTTGAGTAGCTAAGAGACTGGCAAGAGTAGCAGCAGCATCTCTTCAAACACTGAAGCAGCAGTGCCAACAGGCTTTGTAGTTTTCTGGCAAAGCACCTCTGCTGCTCAACTGTTACATAAAATGAAGCTTCAGGCGCTTAAGCATTGTTCTGTTTTTTACAGCACGTGTGGGACAACTGTTGACTGATTTGAGAGGCAGCCCAGGCTGGACTGAAGCAGGAACTTCAGTTTTGAGGAGTAAGCAAAGTACTGCTAGCAGAGCAGGTTGTTCTGGCTTGTTCTTGTAACATTTCATTATGTTGCTTCCTCTCGAAGTGATCCAGAGCCACTTCATGCCAAGCAACTAATTACAGGGTTTTTTCATAAGCCAGTCTGAACAAAACCTAAAGTTTAACATTATATCTGGCACTCCTATCCTAAAAAAGCTGTATTGTATGAAGATTATTTTGCTCCAGGGTGTACAAAAAGAAAGCATCTAATCAAGATTACTGATAATCCTTCACATTTGCAAAGTGCTGTACCAAATGTAGGTTATTATTCTTTCAAGATACTGTTTAGGATCCATCTGTATATTTTTTCACATTCTGTAAAATAGATGAGAAGGTTGAAGGAGTGTGTGCACTGTGTGCTTTTAATTTTGGGTGCGAAATTTGTTATACCAAATAAGGTGTCTCTTTTAAACTACATGTTTATGCAGTTTTAGTCAGAGAGCAAAAAAAGCAGGCTGTTCTTCAAGGCAAGGCAAGCTGAAAGCCAAGGATAGCAGCAAGGCAGTCAGGGGCACTGCCGTGGACAAGGGACACAGTCCCACAGTATCAGAGTGAGTTCTGGTGACAGTTTTTCTGCACAACTGTAGTCTGCCATGCCAGTAATAGACCAATGCTGTCAGTATTTATTTAGTTCCAAATGTACTTGAAAAACCACATCTTCCTATTTTTTTAGCTCTGCTTACCATAAATTCTCCCTGTGTACTTCTGCTTCCCTTACTGTTGTTTCTTGGTCTAACCCCAGCCAGCCACTAAGTACCACAAAGTTGCTTGCTCACACAAACTCCCTCCCTAGTGAGATGGGGAGGAGAATCAGGGAAAAAAATGTAAAATCCATGAGTTGAGATAGAAATTATTTAATAACTGAAATAAAATAATAGTAAAATAATAATAATAACAACAATAGTAGTAGTAATGGAAAGGGAGACCAAAAAAAGAGAGAAATAAAACCTGAGACAGACAACTGATGCCTAATATAGTTGTTCACCACCTGCTGACTGATGCCCAGACCTTCACTGAGCAGCAATCAGCCCCTCCCAGGCTCAATTCCCCCCTGTTTATAATAATGTTCTATGGCCAGTTCAGGTCAGCTGTCCTGACCCTGCTCCCTCCTGGCTTCTTGTGCACTTGCTCACTGGCAAAGCCTGGGAAACTGAAAAGTCCTTGACTTGCGGTAAACACCACATAACAACAACTAAATCATCGGCATGTTATCTACATTAATCTCACACTAAATAAGAAAAACACAGCACTGTACCATCTACTAAGAGGAAAATTAACTCTGTCCCAGTGAAAACCAGAACACATTGCTATCTTCATAAATTTTTCTTGATTTTTGTCTTGGCGGGTTTTTTAAGGGTTTATTTTCCCCCTTTTCATATACTGGAAACAGCTGTATTCATTTCCCTGCTAAATCAGGCTGATGTTTTAAAACCAAGTTCCTTCCTTCTCTGTTGATGCTTTGTGGCATTTTGCAAAGTAATCCTCAGTAACTATTCATTTGCAATATAGTCTTCCTGCAACTAAAAAACTACTTCAAAAACCAATATTTTTTTAAGGCACAAAATATATATTACCGTTCTGAACCGGAATACGCAACATAAATACCAGTCTCCAACAACACAAGTGCTCCTGAATGTTGAGAGAGAGACTTCAAGAACTTTGATTATCCTTTAATGTAGCCCGGCAGTCCATAGCAAACACGAAGTACTATCTCATCTCTTGCTGCTTTCCCAGAGCACTGACTGGTCCAAAAGCAATCAGTAATTTGTGTTTGAATGGTCAATGACTCAAGAGCAGCTGATGCCATTTTGAAAGCATGCCACTCCCTCTGACCTCTTTATGGATCATTCCTAACCAGTGATTTTAACATTGTGTGGCTTCCCGATCTGTTTCAGTAATTCTGACTACACAGGTTTTGAATTCGTAAGTGATTTTTCTTGTTTACTGCCAGAGCTTCTTGTAGGAAGGGGATAGTTAGCTTCAATTTCACTTCTAGGTCATGAGATCAGTTCTTGGTCCTGGGCAGAAATATGCAGAGGACATTTAAGCCTCAGATAAAGTAAGTCAGAATGGACATACTCTCAGAAGTGGTTAAGGACAGAAGCTCTCAAGGGAAAACAGGAAGCCTGCATAATCCTATAAAAACCCCTTGCTGTGCGTTTTCATTTAAGAAGCCCGTTTGTGTATTATACCAACTGGACTTTCCCACCCTACCCCTTCTCAACACACAGATGATACTGAATGCAACAAGGCAAACAAGCAATATACTGAAGACTACATGGAACAACAATAAGGTTGTTATAGAAGGGTATTGCTGTATTAGTATTTCTGAATATTTAGTGTTACTAAGAATAGAATTCCCATTTTTTACTGCCTATCAGCTTTGGGGTTTTTATATTGAAACACTTTAGTCATGTTCTATGATTCTGTAGAATCATAGAATGGTTTGGATTAGAAAGGACTTTGAAGACCATCTAGTTCCAACCCCCTGCCAAGGGCAGGAACATCTCTGACTGGACCAGGTTGCCCAGAGCCCCCTCTAACCTGACCTTGAATGTTTCCAGGGATGAGGCATTCACCATCTCTCTGAGCAACCAGTCCCAGTGTTTTACCACCCTCATTGTAAAAAGCTTCTTTCTTATATCTTAGAGCTTTAGTGAGGGCTAGAGTTAGGGAGCTGCTAGCAAGCAAATCTGTATTAGTCGTAAGCCTGTATTCCTTTTTTCCTTTTTTGAAAATGGGGGATTTGCTTCCCCTTTTTCAGTGAGTAGGAACTTCACTGGACTGCCATGACTTCTCAAATATGATGGAAAGTAGCTTAGTCACTTCCTGTGCTAGCTCCCTCAGGATTCGTGGATGCAAGGTCCCATGGACTTCTGCACCTTCAGGTTCTTTAGATGGCTTTGAACCTGATCTTCTCCTACAGTAGACAGTTCTTCATTCTTCCAGGCATTTGCCTTCTGCAACTCAGGCAGTGTGGCTGGAGAACTTGGCAGTGAAGACTGAGGCAAAAAAAGGCATTGAGTACCTCAACCTTCTCTATATTCCAGTTAACCAGCTTCCCTGTATCCTTCTGGAGGGGACACACTTTTTCCCTAGTCTTCTTTTTGTCACTGATGTACCTGCAGAAGCTGTTCTTTTTGTCCTTGAGATCCTTGACCAGGTTTAATTCTGTCAGGGCTTTAGTAGACCTAACCTGATCCCTGGTTGCTGGGACAATGTCTCAGGATTCCTTCAGGTTACCTGTCCTTGCTTCCACCCTCTGTAGGCTTCCCTTTTCTGTTTGTTTTTGTCCAGGAGCTCCTTGTCAATCCATACAGGTCTCCTTGTTCACATATACAATCAGAATTTTAAATTTTAAGTTTAATACCTGCTAACAATAAAATTAATTACATAGGTAGATATTTCAGTTGAAGAAGTTATACCACTAATAATTTAGCCTGGATTGCTAGAAACTTCATGTATTTTCCTTTTTACAGTTATGAAACAGGATATACTGTCCTCATTTACAAAATGGCATTGTGAATGTCTAAAGTTCTTTCTGTTCACAGATGACATATTCTGATTCTTTTACGATTTGCATCAGCCACTCCCCTGGTTCTGTAACCATAAAGACAGAATTTATAAACTAAGAGGTTCAGGCATACCTGTGCAGCTTCAGCTCCTCCCTTAGCCCTGGTAATGAACTTATTTCTCACTGTAACCCCTGGAACAATATGGGAATCCAGATGCAAATTTTCAGCATCTCCAGCTGAAACCACAGGCTATAGGCCAGCGTGCATCACAGCAGCTGGCTTGGAACTGTACCTTATCTGGCACTCCAGAGAGCCAAACTTGAATGTTTCTAGGCTATGTCCACTCCTTCTATATTTAGATTTTAATGTGAAGTCTATTTTTTAAAGGCTAGAAAAGTATGGTTATATTTAATCTGAGTCAATAATCTAGACCTATGGGGGGTTTACTAAGTTCCCCTGTCCTTCCCAATCTTTCTAGTAGCACAAATTGGAAATTCAAGAGACAGAAACGCTTTGTATAAAATATTTTATTAATATATTTGAATAAACTACTAAACCACATAAATAAAACTCACTTTATACTTATGCAAAGATGAATTGTTAATGGAATATTAACATATTGAATTAACTTTTTGTCCTTTGTTCTGATAACTTATAGTGTTCTGCTCTTTTTCTTTCATTTTTATTTCTGAATGGAATAGAAACAAGACCATCTTCTTTTTTTTACAGCTCTCAGAGTCTCAATTCAAAGAATTAGTCATTGAACTCAATTAACAGAGTAAACCAAAATGAGGAACTAAGTACACTGAAATAATGATTCTTTGCATCTCCAGAAGAGACTACACCTTTCAAACATTCCTAAGTACCTAGCTATATTATTTTAAAAGATACTATTGGCATAGACTAATTTAAACTAGGTTTTAAATAATTTTCAAGGAAAAAAAAAAGAAAACTGACTATTTGGAGTGCATTTGCATTCATTACTCACTTGTAGGAGCTTTTTTATATTCATTGATGAGATCAGGCGTGGGTGGTGGTAGAATCCTTTTTCAGAGCTTTGCAGCTTTGGAATTTGCTCTTCACTTGAGTTTTCCAACACAGCAGCTCAGATGACTGCTGGTCTGATTGCATCATTTATGTTTCCTGTGCATTTTAAAAGCATGTATAGATTGTTCAAATCTGTATAGACAGGGAATTGTTTAGAGAGCTGGAGATTGTAGTAGGCTATTTTGAAGCTAAGAATATCCAAGGCTCTTAAATTAATAACTTTCTAAAATGCATTTCTATAATTACTGGGTTTAGTATATATATATACTACAACCAAACAGAAACTAACACATAAAAATCTCTACTAATTGCAAATTACTCTCCTATACTGAAATAAGCAAGTTAGAGGTAATAAAGATCAATACCTGCTTAGTTATCTGGACACAGGAAAGAAAGAAAAATATGTCAAAACTCTAATGAGAAGTCTGGCTCTCCAGAGTGCCGTGTGATGTACATTTCTAGGCAGGCTGCTGTGATGTTGGCTGGCTTGTGGCCTGTGATTTCAGCTAGAAATGCCCAAAATCCCTGCTCCTGGCACAATATCCCTGCTTCCTTGAAGACTGGATTGGGGTTTTGCTTTTCTTTTTTTTTCTTTTTTTTTTTTTTACACTGTAGATACAAAAAAAGTTTGGAATTGTTCGTTATTTATCACTGAAGAAATTAACTTCAGTAAGCCGCATGTATGTTTTTTTCCTCAAACACATAATCCCTGTCAAAGTTTACTGGTTTGAATCCATTTGCACTGAACCTTTCTGGGCAACATTAACTGTTCTTAATTCTTCTATCTGTGTTAACCAAATTGAACTGTTGGCATTATAAAGAAACAACATGTTATAGATATCACATCAGACTATAGATTAAGTGGTTTTATCTATTTGCCCTTTTTGAACATAGCCCTAACATTACTACTTCAGTCTTCTGAAGTTTCCCTGTCTTTCACAGTGTTATAATACTACCTTTTGTGGGCCACAGTGTACAATTCCAAGTTACTTGGACTTTAAAACTCTGTGTCTGCCTAGTAAACTTTCTCAATTAGCAGCAGACAATTTTCATGTAGTTAATAGTTCAGCATGTTGTTAGAATCTGTGTTTAGTTCTAGGAGTTTAGGGGAAAAAAAAGAGCAACTGATTCCTGCCTTGACTGGCTATGGATCATGTTTCATAGCTTCAAGTTCGTATTACTCTTATCAGTTTCTCTTTTCCTCTGCTTTGCTACATAATACTGATTACTTTTGATGCTGCTGTTTTTTAATTTCAAACTATGTTTTTATACAACTGGTGAATGTGGACAGGCTCTTAGCAATAGCTCTCTCTAGATTGCGGAGTCTGGGCTTTTTGTCTGCTTTTCACATCCTTTGAAAGATACTCAATTTTCATTTACGTGTTTCTTTGTATCTGTTTTTTAGATTTATATTTCCTCATTACTTTCACCTCTGGAAAATTAGGCAAAAGGAATCGCCAACTTTACATATGTCCCCTAATCTTAAAAAATATATATCTGTTCTGAATATGAGACAAAAAGTATTGGTGGTCACTGAATAGTCATAAAACCAGTTGAAGAATCAATTAGTCTAGATTTATCTGCAGAAGAAATTGTTGATTTTTTTTTTTCCAGCTTAGTTATGAGGTTATTTTTTAAAGACAGAGCTGGAGAAACTGTCATAAAGAATGTTGTTTAATATTTCTGTAAGCACCAACTCAACTTAAGAGTTTGCTTAGGGTGCAGAAGAGGATAAAACCCTGGTCTTTCCCAAATACTTCTTAAAATCTGAGCCTGCTGAAGCTCGGGTTTGCATTATGCTCTCCAGAGCCATATAGAAATTCAAGGATTTCCCGCAATTATCTGTAATTCAGAAATTCTCCAGATTACCATCTCAAAAAGCTATTTTTTCCCCCACACACCCTTAAGACCGTTGTGCCTCTTAATTTTTTTGTGAAGTGTATTCTAGCATGAATCGAGATGTTTTGTGATTTTACTGCAGACAGCTGATCTTAGAATTGGCACACTCTGCTAATGCTCTATTATAGGATTCTAGATCGTAGAAGCAGTGTGGAGCTTGCTTTAAGCAACTTTAAGCAACGTCATATGACTCAGCCAAGGCAGAAAAACCAGCAAAGAGGAAATTCATGATAGTCTACTCCAGCCTGAGCTCCTTGCTGTTGCAGCCACGCCACCAGCAGGGCTGCAACCAGTTTACAGCAAGCAGAATCAAACCTTTGGCAAGAAGTTTTATGGTTAAAGCATCCATTTACATTAGGGATTACATTTCTCAAAATCTATGAAAAATAATCTCACACTGCAGATAAAGATTGGCTAGAGTACTGCACAGGTGTACTCTGAAAAAAATACAACAAACATATCCACATTGGTACAGGAAGTAGCAATAAAATAGAGTCATTTAAAGAAATCAAAGTGCTAAAGAGCACATAAAAACACTTCAAGCTGTAAGAGTAGCTCAGCAGTGTGTTTAACACTGTTAGGAACTAAAAAGAAAGAAAGATTAGGAACAAAAAAGTGAGGAGCAAGAGCAAGGAAAAACCAAAAGTAGAATTAGGCACAGAAATGTTACTCTCTTTAGTGCTTGGTGACCAGAGGAAGACCCGGAAAACCTCAGAAGATCACTTTGTGGTTCTAGTCCAGCTATATTTGTGCAGTACCTCTGAATCCTCAGGTAAGCCACTCAAGAATTTCACAACAAATTTCACATGATCTTTTTTAACCATCCTGCTGTGGTGATTTGTCCCTAATGACAATTTTTCTTATTTCCCTGAAGCTGTAGTCCTTTTTTTTTTTAATATGTAGTAGAAAAAAAAATCCCACTTCTTATGTAAGTATATATTCTTATACAAGTAAGGCTGAGAATTCTGTGGTGTTACCAAAGACAAGTATTGTATTTCCTGTCGAGCCTCAATGAAAAATTGATTTAGGTCCTAGTACTGTCATTTTGTCATTTTATAACTGCATCTGTGCATCTAGGCTTGTTCTATTCATGCTTATGGCTGATAAAGCCAATATGCAACAGGTTCATTTGCTCAAGAAGGGGACAGGAACAGCCTTGCATGAAGGTCATCTTAGAAAGCAACACTGCTTTGTCCTTTCTCTGCAAATGGTTCAAAGGATGGGTATCCGGCAACAGTACAAAATATGATGGACTCTTACTCTTCTGGTTGAGATTTCATTCACTATCTCCTGCTCCCCTTGTTCTACCTGTCCTGGGCTTCTGAGCCAACCAGAGTAGTATCTCATTTGATGCCTAATCCTTGTTCTTGAAACAGGTGCAAAGAAGAGTATAGTATGTTCCACCCTCTATCATCAGAAACAGGTACTTTCAATCTAAACAGTATTACACTACTTTGTTAAACTAGATTTTAAGGAAAATGGCACAGTATTTAGTTGTGCTGTTATAATACTGTTTATATTAGTTTTAATTAAGAGACAACTTTTTTTCCTCTTCAAAACAGCTTCTTCTATGTTACACTAATAACTGAATAATATAGTCTAAAATTCCCTGGCTGTTACATGGATGCTGTGGTTTATTCCTAGGAACAGCATTTTGCAGTACTAAAGCCACAACACTAGAGGTCACTGGTAGTCTTTACATTTTTAATCTGTCTGAAGGCAACTATTGATGCTCTCAGGGTTTAGTGATAGGAATTGCTTTTTTAAATTCTTTAAGTGTGGAGTATGCCTGGGATCCATATTTGCTCTTGATATGGTTTCATAAGTTTTCACACTTCCTTTTGGATTTAAGAAATATTTTTAAAATAGTCCTTTCATTTTTATTTTTATTTTTTTTAGAAATATTTTAGAAGTAGGATAACAATCCCAGAGCAGACAAGAGAATATACAATACACATTGGTCTAGAAACCTGTATGCCATTCCTATGCAATTTCTTTCTTTCTCTCCAATTGGTTCTCAATTATTTTTCCAATCTCTTTTGATATTTTTCATTCAGATCAATATGAGGAATATCTACTGAATTTCAATGCAAAGTATAGTATGTATAATCCTTTGTGAGGTGAGGAGGGTTTTCAGAAAGTTAGTTATGTTTGCTCGGTTACTTTTAGAATCAAGTGATTGCAAAGTTTTCTGAAAGTCTTTTAATATTCCCAAAAGTTACATCCTTGAATATTTCTAATGCTCTAACAAATAGCAAGTAGAAATTTAGAGGTCCAATGTAGCATGACATCAAATGTTTAAGTACTGATACAGAAATATTATAGTAGATACATATACTTAATTTCACAAAGGACTGAAGGTGCTTGAACTGCTTAATGGTTTTCAAGTTTTGTTCAAATTGAAGGTGTCTGTATTCAAACATTAAAGATAACTAAAAAAAAAAAATCATAATTTTTTTTTTTGTTTTCTTAAAACAACAATTTAGATGGGACAGTCATCTCTGGTATGGTATTTTCTACCAAGTTCCAAAGTTATCATTAGATTTTCTTTCAGCACAGTTTAATGCAAGGAAATGACAGTTCAAGTTTATAGAATAAATTATTTTGTTTGAGATAAAATACTTTCAAAACCTTGAGCTACTGTAATTTTGTTAGTTACTAGGTGAAGCAATGGAAAGGAAAATAAACAATGCACATATTTCACTGGATTCCAAGTGTCTTTGAATTTGCCATATAGACCTCTCTGAGGGCATACTGGGACTTAAAAATCACCTTCTATTCATCTTATTCTAGCACTAACAATCAGACATCACCCCTCATTACAGTAAGCCACCAACTGAAAGATGATGATAGTGTGTTTTCTTTTGATCACTGAAAACTGGTAAATGTAATTCATTATTTCCATATATAGTAAATAAAGAAAAACATTAATAAAAGTAATATTAAACAGGTTGAAACCTTTATTTCCCTTACCTTTTTAAATTCGGTATCTACCTTATCAAGAATGTTGAGTGTAGCTTAGTCTTCGCTAACTCCAAATAAATATTTTCAAATGAAAATTTTGTAAGGGCTTTATTATTTTTTTATCTTAAATTGTATGGACACCAATCCAGTTTCCTTCAGCTGAACTTGTAAAAATATTGTTACCGTGTTGCAAGGAAGAGCCGATAAATATGGATCTGTTCCTTTTAAAACTTTAATATCAGTGCAACATTTATCCATTTATCTGTTCTTCAATTCTCATTATTCTTCACAGAATAATTGATGGGGTTTTGTTGTTTTGTATTTTGTTTTTTGTGGGTTTTTTTTTGAAAAGGAAACTTTTTTTACAGGTTTTTTTTTTCAAATTACCCTTTTATTAATATTTTTTATGTTAATAAACTGCCCATATGTAATTTTGGGTTACTTGGCTTCACTATACTGCCTTTTGCCCTTGGAGTAACATTTATGAAATAAACAGGTAATGTACATTTGGCACCAACCTTACATTCAAGAACAGATATTAATGCCCTGCATTAAGTTTATCATTGTAAGTGTCTGGTGCCGTGGTTCCTTGAGGCTAATTTCACCAGGGCTAAACAGATTAACAACATCTCAGGTTGTTTATGTTTATTTTTCCTCCTGTTTTATTTCAGATGTGTAAGCATAGTCTTCGCTTACTCAGAATAACTGGTGCAGTATTTGAAGGTTGTGAAATGAAAACTGATCATGTGTCTGTGGTGAGTACCTGGAGGTGGAAACAGCAATTTAATATGATCTTTCATTCTGAAAGCTAATAATATACTTCCTTAAAAAAGTGATCAAATATTCTCAGTGAAATATTGCTAATTAAAATTATAAACATGGATCTTTATGAAGAGTAAGGCTTAAACATATAATCTATCAATATGGTTCTGTCCTTCACTGTGCAAGCTTAAACAGTGCTCACTGACATACTTTACAATTGCTCTAAGTGAACATGACTCAAACCCTTCTTGCTACTTTATGTAGGAAAAATGAACAATTCATGGGAAAGTATGAAATATATTTAATGCACATTCTTGTTTTGGCAATTAAAGTTTTAGTGGTTTTTTGTTTATTTTGGATTTTTTTTAGCAATATGTTCTAATGTTTTTCTTCACTAAATATATTTACTTATTGCTTCTGTTCAGTTTTACTGATATATTTTGACTGTGCTTTCTTCTAGCCCACAAATCCCTTAAAGCCCTGACACAACTGAGACCTGAAGTCCCCGTTCCTTCCCCTATCTTCTGTAATGGTATTGGTTTCAAAGCTCTGTATTTCCTCTCCATTTCATATTTCCTTGCTAGCTAAGCATGTTCAGCGGCACAGACTTTTCAAAGGTTGAGTAACAACATGGACAGAAATAAACCTTGAATATTCAACTTTAGGAATTACTTTCTGATTAAAAGTTTTTAAATGAAGTTAGGAAAAATAGTATTTCATTCTTCTGTGTAATCACCAAACACTTGCAGAAAGTATTTTGGACACTAGATGACAGTGAAAGATAGTAATTGCAAAGAAGATTTTTATATCTAATAACTGGAAACACTTATTCTGTAAGGTCACATGTTATGATCACTGACACACCCCTAATATTATTTCTGGATTTAGATATTTTGCATGTGAAAGGGAATATTCTTGATGTTGTCAGTTTTGCTTAATTATCTGGTTTAGTATTTAAAATGTTAATGCCCCTATTTTATTTCTTTTCTTAGAAAGTTGTGGCATGTTTAATTTAAAAATAAATGGGATTACTGGTTTTGTGACAGAGAGCCAAACTTGCAGAGTAGAATGAGAATGGGATCACTGCACTAGAAGGACAGGATTCATTTTGCACTTTCATTTAATATTAGACTGGAGAGAAGAGGTTGATAACAGAAAAAAAATAAAAGGAACTGTATGGACAATAAAGAAAAATTCTTTTTGTTTCTAACTACCATAGCTTGATAAGGCCAGAGATTTTTTTCTCATACTATGGCTATTTCTGAAAATCACAGCTTCTGGGTGAAGTGAGCTTGTGCTTTGGCTCACAGTAATTTTAAAACTAGATGTCCATCTCTGACAAATGATCCAGTATCTGGAATCTTATATGTTGAATGTCTACATCAACTCCTGGTAAGTTACTATCCAGTCTTTTGCAATTTTCTTTTCCCTGCAACCAGCTCACAGCCAGACCTAACAGCATCAAATAAAAGTAAGGTATACTGCAGTAAAAGGTCTGCTTTTGAATTATTTATCAGGTCAAAAAAAATATAAGGAAAGAAAACAAAATTTTGAATCACTGACAGTCTCATCATTAAGGACTTTGAAAACAAGATTAAAACATGTACTTTATCTTTGAATTCACATGCAGGAAAGCTCTGAAGTCTGAAAAAGCATTCATCTGAATTTTTATTACCCTGAGCCATTGCTATTCCTGCTATCAACCATATAACCAATGTAATAATAAATTAATAAAAGTACACTTTTTTATAAGCATCTTTGGAAGGAGCAAAAAGGAAGACAGTTAAACATGTCAGAGCCAACAAACTGGCAACATAGTATTGTTTCAAAGGAAAACAAAACCAAAAAACAAACAAACAAAAAAGTATTAGGGCAGATATAAAAGAAATATGCTGTTCATAATAAAAATGGAAAAGATTGGGAATGGATCCCAAGACACTGTATTTTAAAAGAATGAGATAGCCTACCAGAACTTATTTTAAAAATCATGATGCCTTCTGACTGCTAGAGACAGTATGTTTTGGAAAGCACAATATTACTTAACAATCTTTTTTACAAACATATAGCTGTCACTGAAAAAGAGAGCCTACTCCAGAGACTTGATCACAAAGCTTTTTCCAGGTCTCTTATCAGTACACTTTGTAGTATTCTGATATGAGATCCAGACTGCCTCATGATATCCAGACTCTCTGATATGAGATGCAGTCTGTCCAACCCTGCGACATTGTCAGCTCGACCTCAGCATCTAAAAGCAGCAGGTAGGCAGGCTGAGAAAAAATCAGTCCCAAAATATGGGAGAAGTAGTAAGAAGTGCACACTGCTTTAGAAATAGAATTGCTATTGTATATCCAAAGCAACTAAATAATTTCTTTAAGCTGTTTGTCAATCCTAATTTCTCAGTTGCTCTCCTAAGACCTCGGAAGAAAACAACTCTTTTTGGTTTAGAACTCAATTTTAGATTAAAGGTCTCAGCCTGAAGAATGACCATGTTACTGATGTGTGACATGGTGAAGCATCTAAGCCTGCACTAATGGCTGCAAGGGTAGCTGAGGCTGAAATGATTTTCCACTAGTGCTACAGACAGCCACAGTCACTGGCTGAATAGCAAATAATATGTGTCGGGGATTTTTGCTTGTGAATAATTGCCTTTTGCTCAAGTTTTATGTCACAAACTTATAAAAAGGTAAAACTGTTCAACAGCGTCATGCTTTGGGACAGGAAGAATTCCTGGGAAATGAAAATGCCGTCCAGCTGGTTTGTGCCATCATTTAGTAAAGATTCAAATTAAGACATTCCTGACATAATGTTGTTGTAGGTGTAGAAGCAAGTTAGACACAGGAAAAGAAATGTTTCACAGACAGTGTATAAAATAAAGCAAAACTCAGAACTTTTTTATGCACATTTTTAAAATCATAAAGTATCTGATGACAGAATGCTATTGCATGGACATACAACCTTTCCTTTCTATAGTTTTGTGCTTAAATAGCAGAGCATTCTGACTTCTGATGTGTGATGCAGTAATACTGTCTCCAGTGAAATTTTTTAAAAGCATAAATTTTCAGAGAGACTTTCAGAGTCTGATTTATAAAACTGTTACAGCTATTACTGTTGATTAAATAACTGGGAAGAGCATCATTTGTTCCTTCATTTTGGGTGTTGGAAATAATTGTGGGTGTTTCTCTCCAGACTCTTCTCCCTACACCATTTTCATGAAAAGAAAACTGAAAGTTTCTATCCCACAGGGATCTAAAAAAAGCAAATTATATGCAAAGTCAAAATATTTTGTTCTTGTTTTTATCTATGCATATTTCTATTGGATGCATATATTTTTCTTTTAGACATTTTTGATGTTCCATCTGAGACAGAATTCTTTCTAGTGAAAGGGAAAATTATTATCAAGAAATTAGCCTAAACTGTTGGGATTTTCTTGCTAATTTACAAAACACAAATACTGGAAATTTGCTAGCATAGCAATGATAGCTTTGTAAACATTTAGACTAAGCAGAAAAACCCGTTTGTTTCACTTCTCTTGTGTTACCAGTCTTTGCCCTTGCTGCTTCAAAGGCAGGTGTGCTTGAATGTCAGAATCAATACAGGATCTTGACCAAGAAGTACTGCTGCAAGACTAGGAAATAAAATTATAATTTCACATACATTTCAAGCTTTAAACCATTACAATTTCAATTCTAAGGTGAAAAATGTGCCATTGCTTTAACTATTTTCCTTTCTACAAACTTCTTTAATGTGTAACAGTATTGTGAAATACAAAATTACTAGCTATGGACAATTTTGTGAGGAAGGAGCCAATTTTTAGTTTGAAATTCAAATTATATTGTATAGCTATGCAGAGCTGGATACAAGCTTTGTGGGGCCGTTTTTAAGTAGCAAGACATGCATGCCTACAGAAGTCTCTTTTTAATTTATTCCTCAGCAGTTATTTCTAACCACACATTAATAGAAAAGCTCCTCCAAATAAGCCTCTATTCATTAAAGTATCCCAGAAAATTCCCACCATTCATCTTATATTCTTAAAAATATTTTTTAATTTTATAGTAAATTAGATACGATGGGGATATTACAGATGTTCAGGGAAGTTTCACTAAAAAAAAATAAGTTTCATCTCTGCAATTTATATATTTATCTGATAAATCATCACTACCAAAATGTGTCACTGGACAATGAGTGGCAAAGAGTAATCAGACTGTGGTACCACTAATGTTGGGTTGGCCGAAGACAATGTTTAATCTATTTTCAACAGTTCTAAAGAGGCATTTATTGATTTCATTTACCTTATGAAAGGGTGACTAAATGTAGCCATCTATTACTTTCCTGGGAAAAAGAGATCCTCTCTGCTTAACGTGAGCTTAGAATCACAGAATAATTTACGTGAGAAGGGATTTCTGGCATCCAACCCACTCCCAACTCCCCAGCCTAACTTGCAGGACCAACCTCAATGTCAGATAAGAATGCTCAGGGCCTGTTCAGTCATATTTTAAATATCTGCAAGGAGGGAGATTTCACATCTTTGGTCAGCATATTCCACTGCTTAACCACTCTCATTTTTATTTTTTATTTTTATTTATAGTTGACAAAATTTCCCCTCCTACAGCTTGTGAGTACTGTCTACCATTCTATACACCTTATGGAGAAGCTGGAGTGAGTCTTCTATTGCCAGCACTTACACAGCTGAAGATTAGTTACACCCCCTCACCTTTAGTCTTCTCCAGTCTGAAATAACCCACCTTCTTTAGTGTCTCCTCATGTTACAACCTTTATGCTGGACTTTCTCTGGTTTCTCAGTCTCTCTTTTGTGCTGGGGAGGAAGGGTACAGAGCAGAGAGAGAATACAGCAGGTAAGATATAGCCTTGCAAATGCTGACTGGAAAGGAATAATCAATTCCCTTGACTTCTCCATACACTCTTGCTAATGCAGCCGTATCATCACTGCAACCTCACCTAAATTTTTGCCTACCATCATCCCAGGCTGTTTTCTGGAGGGTTAATCCCCAGTCAGCCAGAGTAAAACCTCTGCTGTTGGATGGGATTATTTTGTCCCAGGTATTGGACTTCCCCTTTATCTTTGCTAAACTTCTGGAGGTTTCTCCCAGGAAACCTGTTCCTCATGCCTGTCAAAGCCCCTCTGAAAAGTCGTCATTTCTGCCAGCATATTGACCACTCCCTCCAACTTAGTGCCACTCACAGGCTTGCCGAGGGTGCACAGCGTGTATCCCATTAAGGTCATAAATGGAGATGTTAAACACTATCTGCTCCAGAATCAATTATTGGGCATAGTGCTCGGCACTAGCCACGGTCAGGCTGCAAACTGTGGACCCTGAATTGAGACTGAAGGCCCAATCAGTTCTCCTCTGACTGTAAAGTACAGCTGTCCAAACCCTTTCCCTGCAGTTTGTCTCTAAGTATGCTGTGGCAGAAGATGTTGAAGGCCTGGCTCAAGCAAAGGTTAAAAAAATTGACTGGTTTTTTCTGTGTTCACAGAACCAGTCAGTTCCTCATGGAAGGAAAGAAAGTTGGCCAGCTGCTTTGGTAAAGCTCCTCTGGCTGTTCCCGATCATCTGCTTGCCCAGCAAGTGCTGGGAAATGCCTTTCAGGCAGTTTTGCTCAAAAACCGTCCCAGAAGAAGAGTTGAGGCTGCCCAGCCTGTACCCTCCACCTTCCCCTTTTTAAAGGGCAGCACAATACTAATCTTTCTACTTTCTCATAATCTGTGTTCTGGTTCACTTTCAAAACACACTATTACCCTATGGCCATTTTGCTGCATCTGTGGTATTTGGCATATATCTGAAATTTGCCATATATCTGAAATTGAATATTGTTTCGGTGCTATATGACCATAACACTTCTTGGTAAAAAAAAAAAATTGACAAACTAAGAAAAAGAATTGATTTCCAGCCCTCCAGTGTTCTCAAAGAAATGTTTTAATTGTTATGTTTGTGTCTATAATGACAAGAATTTAAAGAGCTACTATGCTGAATGATCTAAAAAACACCTTACTAAGTACAAAAATATCTGAGGATGTGACATGAATTTCATCAAAGAATAACACTTTCTTTTATTACATAGCAGTAATAAAGTATTTAATTAAGTTAAAAAGTATTTAATTAAATAAGATAATAAAAAAAATCTACATTTACATTTGTTTAAGTAAATCAGCTATGATTGAGATTCAAAAATACTATCCCATGCTCTCCTGAGACTTTATCAAATAATTTCCTGGGTGATGAAAGAGCAGAGAATTTTGCAAGAGCAAATCAGTGTTTTCTCCAAATTATATATAAAAATTCTCTAATTTCAATCTCAGTGTTGAGAGATTATGAAGATCAATGAAAGTAGAGAGTTTGGTTACAGAACACGTATATTGTGTTAGCTAGATTTCATAAATACAACTTATTTTTCATACAGATAGAAATTGCACTGATAAAATGAAAACTTACAGTTTTAGAGTTACAGCTGAACAGATTTCTAATCACTTGCCTCATAGTTTAGCAAAGGTGTTAATGCAGACTTCAGGAGTTGTGAATTGTCTTGTAAACCCATTAATTGAACCAAGACAGCTGCTTGTGATTTCGCTTGTTAAACCACAATTTGTACTAAGCCAGCTGCTGAGCAATGAGGCTTTGCCATCAGTTGGGTTGATATAGCAACAACAAGTGGTTGTGAACCTGAATAACCTTCCATTCAAACACCAGCACCTTGGAACAGTGCCAGTGAGAAAAAGCTGCTTTTCTGCAGAAGATGAGACCATGGTGATGGAAACTCAAAAAATTTAATATGCATATACCAAGAAAAGGCACTTTAAATGGTTAGATCTGCAGTTTTGACTCAGCTAAATGTGTAAAAGTTGAAAAATTTGCTTGAGTTATTGAAACACCTAAAATTTTCGTGAAGTAGTGAAGTAGTTTTGGTGCTAGAGTAACTAGAATATCAAACCACTCCTAGTGGTATCAGCCCAGTAGAGTCACTAAAGCCCATAGCTAACTCTTTTCAAATTGCTGCCTGCATGGAAGCACCTAAAGCTAGCCTGCATTATCAGAAGCAGCCACATCAGAGGAATTAAAAAATTAGCCTGTAACTGTGACAACTGGTTATCTTCAGTTTTTCATACATAAGTACAAAATCTATGTTTTCCCTCCCCTCCAGAAATTAACCCTGCCACTAGTAAAGGTGAATAAAGCTCAGCTCAGTGGAAAATAATTTCTTAGTATGGAAAGTCACGGTTAAGTTGATTTAGAGATGTCAAAACAGGGAACATCTGAGAAATAGTTGTCAAAAAAAAATTTACCTTCCTGTGTAGATAGTTTTGGGAAAGAGATTGAATAGAGACAAAGAAAGGTTAGTAAAAGGGGAAAATTAATTTTGAAAAAATCTTCAATTAGTTTAATTGTTAGTTAAAATTATATGCATAGCTTCTTGTTCCAAGCTCCTTAGGGTATTTATCAAAGGATATACATAGAGATATTTATTTAAAAATATTAAATATAAACAAAACTGAAAACTGTAATTATACTCCTTCAAATTCCAGCATTAAAGAAATGCTCTGAAACAGCATTTTCAAACTCCTTCTTTAAAAACAAAACAAAAACATTTAAAATTGGAGAACATCTTTGAGAAGTAAGGGAAATATACTGTAATAACATAAAGTTTGCAGAAAGGAGCATAGACAGGAGAGAGAAATGTGGAAGAAGCAGAGAGTAGTTCCTCTGTTCAACTATGGCTGCAATATAAACTGAATATGTAGGACTTTTGCAAATCATCACTGAATACAGATTTATGGTTACATACATTTTGTGTGAGCAAACCACACCTCTTTCCCTCAAAACTAATTGCTCAATAAAAGCCAATTTAAAATCTGTTCTCCTACTTCTGTATTCATTTCATCTAAAAAGTAGAAAACCTGGCCATTTACCTAAATTTAAATTTTTCAACACAAAGTCAATAGAAAGACTTTTTTGAATTACAAAAGACTACTGAGAAGAAAACTTTGTCATCCATTTACAAGTAGAACCAATTTTCACAGTGGATGTATTTAAGGGTTTCTTGCACTCTTTAATAAGAAATATGTCTTCAGAATAAAAAGATATTCTACATGACATTAGTGAGGCATTCACATGCTTTCTTGATGGCTGGTGGACAGTGCAGTGAGTATTTCAAATGAGCTTGAAAGAACCTTAGAACTGCAAGTTAGTGTGAGTAGAAAGAAACCATTTATCCATCTTTTGCTTGATGCTGCTATTCTGAGATATGCAGTCTTCAAGACAATTCAATAATCATATCAAACAGCGAGAAAACTGAAACTTGCAGAAAAGCTGAGGAGAATAAATCAATGAAAAACTACATCTTTAACCAAGAGAAAATAATGTTATTAAGAGTTAGTCGTAAGTATATACTTCTGAAAAGCCAAAATGACACAAATCTACTAAACCATAATATTTGCACAGAAATATGGTCAGGAATGAAGACAGCATGAACCAATATTAATATCCATTTCACCATATATATGTATTTAGGAAAGTCATAGTTTCAGTTGTTCAGTAACAGATATATCCATGAAGTCTGGGAAGCAATGGAGTAAGGGAACAGAAACCTGAGAAATTTTTGGTAATTTTGTTGAACATTTTATGTGCATTTGGTTTCCAAATATTTGGAAGGGAAATGCAGAAATATGAGAGTATCTTATTAGCTGGCTGCTTCTGCTAGAATGATAACTGATGAAGCAATGTGCAGTATGAACTTTAACATCTTTAAATTTCAGAGTTGGTGTTTCATTAAAATTAATTCACAGTTCACAGCTCTCAAAGGATAATTTCAGAAAGGGAAAGAAGACTCACAAGCACTTGTACCCAGCTCATCACTACAAAGGAAAATCATGAGCTTATACTTACATTTCTTTGAACAGCCACATAAGCTATTGTTCCAATTCATTGCTTTAGTTACACCACTACGACTGTGGAACTGTGAGATAGACAAGGAACAGGGACCAGTTAAAAATAGCCTTTTTTCACTACTAGTTTAATTTTCAGCCCTGAATTTCCCCTTCCAGTTGATCACAATATATTAATAAGACAGTGGAACAGGAGCAGGGATCAGGGCTGGAAGCAGCTTATTCTTTTATTGTAAGAAATAACTCATAATAATGATAACTGTACTTGGAGGTTTGGCACAATTTGCCACCTGGAATGTGCCAGGGATGGGGATTCTTGTTTGAAACACAACTCCAACTTTTCTACTTGGGAACCTAGTTACAATATTTTCAGGTTGCTAATTTTCTCCACTTGTATTTTTAACCACTTGAAATCTGGCTATGCAACTTAATCATATTATTTACCCGCTCAGAACATGACCAAGGAGAATTACAGAGGAGACAGTGACTGGAAGAAGGAAATCCCATTCTGCAGAAAATTCTGAAATTAATTCCTTTTATTCCTCATCAAATCCTCCCCTTGCTCAAGCAGAGGGAGTAGGAAGGGTCACAGTATGCTAAGGAGTTGTGTTAGACACTTGGCAAGCTAAGATAAGTTGATCTCTTGGGAGACTGAAAGTGTGAATGAACGACAATTTTCATGAAATACAACAGCAAGTGACCTGAATATATTGATGAATATTGATAAAATATAGAATTCAGACCACATTTTGAGTCACTATAATGCAAAGTTCATGTCATTTATTCAGAGAAATCCTAATGAAATGCTTCTATTCCCATTAATTTTTTCTCAAATTAAACTTAATCACTATTATTAAGGAAGAGGAGAGATTATTAAGAGAAGAAATTAGCAGAGATCTTACAGCAGAGAAGTGAAATTCTATTCTTGTTAGAAGATCAGTACAGAGCAATACATTAGGGGTTTTTTTGATGTCTTTCAAAAAGTATAAATAAAATGTTCACACATAGGCTCTTCCATCTGCCTTAGCTATCTAAAGCATCACTAAGGTGTTTTTGAGCATGAACTACTTTTCTTAAAATTCTAGAAGAAGGAGACATAATGTTTCATCTCATCCAAAAATCATTCAACAAAAGAGCAAAGAGCAAAGTAAAGATCCAGATATCACTGAGGGCAAAATATATTCTCTACTTTGCATCCAACAATCCCATCAAAGCTAAATGTGCTCGCAGACAGGCTAACTGCTGTTATTACTTGCTTGAGGTGCCAAAACTGGTATTTGGAAAATGATGTTAGAAAATGAAAAATTAATTAGCATGCATTATTAGTTTGTCTCGTAGTTATCTATGTTAGTAAAAACTGTGTGATATCGTATGGCAGACACCCATACTAAATATTTTGTTTTGCAAAAGTTCTCTTTAACATTTCTGCTAAGTATCAAGTCAAGGTTCAGTCCCTCTTACAGAATAGTACGGGTAAAGGCAAGGACTAAAGGTACTACTCACCCTCCCTGTCCCTCACTCCACCCCTGCCATGCATTAGCCCCCAGTTTTCAATATCTCTTTTGCACTACAGACCTTGGGGGAAGTCCTGTAGCAGTACCAAATGCCAAAGGCAGAGAAAAATGTCTGTCTCATAGAGAACACCTCACAGAACTTAAGGTAGCTGCCTAAAATCACACTGTGTCTAGGGTATATAATTTATTGATTATTACCTTATTTTCTCCTCAGTCACTGCAGGTATCAGGTGTGATGTGTGTTTTGTAGGACAAAATATTTTTGTTGTTCTTTGTATTATAGAAAGAAAGAAAATGGGATACTATCCATTATTAGAGAAGACGAAGTCAAAGAAAACTGGCTGATTAGATCTGTGATGGTAACTAGTTCCAAGCAATTTTTTTCAGAATCTTTTTCTTAAAAATTGATTTAATTATAGCCTAATCCTGCCACGGTTATTAGTCGTTGTTTTTTTCTGGTTAGTTAATGATACATCAGAAGTCATACTTTCAAAATTCTGTAAGTTGTAGCACTTTTCTTCAACATTTTAACACTGAACTCATTTTTTCATTAAAACTCTGCTAAATATATTTCTTCCGGAGTCTGGCAATGTGTCCTGACAGCGTTTAAAAAAATATGTAAAAAGACACTGTTGCGGGTTGACCCACACACATCTGCTTGCTCACTCCCCCTCTCCTCCAGCAGGAGAAGGAGCAGAATAGGAAGGGAAAAAGGGAGGAAACTCCTGGGCTGAGAAAAAGACAGCTTAATAAGTGAAGGCAAAAGAAAAAAAAAATTTACAAAGATAGTCACCATCTCAAGAAAACAGAGTCCCATCTAGTGTCTGAGCAATGGCCCCAAATTTCCACCCCCTTTTTTCTCTACACCACTTTTTATTTCTGAGCATCCAGACCCACACGAGCAGCAAATAGACAGCTTCAGGCCCTCAATGCTTTCAGTTTCTGCAGAAATCAAGACAGGGAACAGGTACAGGAACAGGTGTCCAGTCTTGGTGAACGAAGATCTGGGAAAGGTCTTTTTACCTTTCAAGCCTGCGCAATGGATTTTTTAGGTGAGACACAGCCTGCG
>JAWWLV010000088.1:112379686-112421604 GCA_035041135.1 Platyrinchus mystaceus
CAGAGTCCACCCCCTCCATTATAGGAGGGATTTCAAGGGAGTTTGGGGGTATTTGATTTCAGTTCTTACCCCCAGCTTCTTCCGTAGGAGTTTCCTCTGCTTTTTCTCGGCTGCAGTGCTGCTCTGCTGCTTTCCTTATCACTTGGCTATGTGCCATCCTCTTCGGGCATGATGTTTTCGCCGCTGCGTCTTTCATTGCTTTCGATGTAGAAGCTTCTCTCTGCTCTCGGCTATGGAATTGGGTCTAGTTTACACTGTTCTAAGACCCTGTAGCCCCCCAGCTGGGGCTGGTGGGGGCCTGGCCCCCAAAGGGGCTCTGGCCGCCAGCTTCTCGTGGCTTAAAACATGGCTACTCCTACCACATGACAAAACTGTAACTCTTCTTTTCCAGTTTTGGGTGATATGTTTATATTTCGACAGAGCGCTCTTTGGATTAATTCTAAAGATCACCACCCCCTGGGGGTTTACCATTTTCTCACCTTCAGGGAGGGAAAAACTGTTTTCCCCCACCACATCTGTTCATTGTTTATGCTTCTCACATATATGCTAATTTATTATCAAGAAGTCCTCTGGAAAAGTCTGTGTTGGCCCTAAAGTCACTACCAGCCTATGTTGGATAGATTACACAAATATTGTTGATAGATTAAGCAAATAATGTATTTGTCCAGCTGCTGAAACTCAGGGAAAATATTTTTACCTGCTCATCTATGCCTCACTGAAGTCACAGACGTTAGTCAGGCTTTTTTTTAATGAAGCTAAATTAAAGCACAATTTTTGTCTCCCTACCTTCACGTACTCCCAAAGTAGCTATAATTTAAGATGCAGGACACAATCAGGCAACAAAAATTGCTATCCACTGGTATTCTCATCCTGCAGCTGGCAAATGTGAACATGTGAAATGTGTAGGAGCAGATAACGCTACTAGTGGAACAGATGTCTTTTCATAGTGAATCTGGCAAAAGGTAAAAAAAAAATTATTGGATTTTTTCAATTTTTTTCATCTGCTTCTGTGTGATACATTCAATGCTCTAATGGACATGTTAAGTAGCAATAGCTTTTGAAGATTCCTTGAGAATTGGCATGCTGACCATGAAAAAAAGACACAACCTTGGAATTAAGAAAACTCTTGGCATTTATCAATCTAGCTTAATTTTCCCTTTCCAAGAGCTAATTTATCCTAAAAATAAATCCCTAACTCCAGCCAAAGTGAACACATTTGCCATTTTCCCTTCATGTATCAACCCAAGTCCCTCACTGTCTTCCTTCAAGTTCACAAGATACCGTTTAATGTGCAGCTGGGTGGGACAGGCACTTGCTTATCAGTACCTGTGCAAAGCCACGAGTCACGTCTGCAATAATTAATTGCATAGACCACACTCTGCATTATCGGAGCACTGATACTCACTGTGTTGGGCACCAGCCAAGCCAACATACAAACTCTTCTGTGCAGTGCATTATTTCCACCTCTCAAAAGCTACACAGCAAAGGGCTTCTTTACGAATTTTCATATCAGATTCCATCAGAACAGAAAGCTGAGCACACCTGGGAAGATCCCACTCATTGCAAACATTGCTGCAAAGTGGCAGAAATGAAGTAATGATTTCTTAAATATTTATGATGTTATACTGTATCCTTTCACCTAAGGTGAGACAGATCTTGGAGTTCTCTAGGGTTCTCTTATGCTCCTGGTGAAGTTCCAAAGACTGTACATATATCTTACTGGTTAGAATTAGTAGCCAGAAAAAGTGAGAAGTTTCTTATGGCAATGCTGTGGGAGTGGAGTAGGGAATATCCTCCCTAGGATCACTTGGAGGGAGCTAAGCAAAGTTTTAGTAATTATGTAAAAACTTGAGACTTGGAAACACAGAACACATGAAAAAAAAAAAAAAGTGCTAAGATGAAAATCAGGAAAGTAAGATAAGCAGATTTCCAGGACTGACAGAGTGAAGGGAGCATTTCCAAGGAGCCTCAGATTCTCAGACAAACTCAGCTTACTGTTTGCATGAACTTTTGATAGAAGTTATGCACAACAGGTTAAGGCAGAGAACAGCCATGCACATGTTGGAGAGAAGGACCTGGAACAAATACTGCTGCCTACCCAGTTGTGCTCCTCCCTGACCTACATCCCCACCTCCCACTCTGAACCTCTCTGGCAGCTCTTAGGTCTTCAACTTGCTTCACTTGCAGCAAAAATAAAGTTCAAACAGATGCTTTTGGGTGAGAAAGGTTCCAGGCCACCTCTTCCACAATCCGAACTGCCTCCCACTGTGAACAGCCTTGGTCTTCAGAGCTGAAGCTGCTCTCCTTAAATACTCCCTATACCATTTTCAAGCTGCTCACACAAGCATTCTCCTCAAGTAACCTCAAGAAAACTTTTGCTCTTACAGTTGTCTAAACAATGCATCATTAACAACCTCAAGATTAATATAACTATTATGTTGTAAGTATAGAAAATGTTACCTATTTTACAGTGTTAAAATATGACATGGATATATTCCAGGCATACAAGAATCCCTCTTCCTGTGGCTGAAATCAATGGCAGATCAGTATTTACAAGGAAAAGTAAATAGTTCTGCTGGCAAAGAGACGGCATTTTAGATTTCTCACTTGGGTTCATTGCTGACAAGCATTTCCAACAGGCACTATGGCTCCACACACATGCACACACGTAAGCTAAACAGTGCCCAGGAAATCAGTAATCTCATCAAAATTAATCATCCCTTTTAGGTGAAATAGTTTCAAAAATAACATTTTCTTTTCTCACTCTGAAGTTTTCCTGATGTGATGTCTCATTATAAGCTTTCCCTGGCGTGGTGTCCTCTTGAGCCATCCACTGTGTAAAGTTCCAGTAAGCCTTTGTATTCCAGATCACAAACAGAAATCTGTCATTAGCCAGCATTTCAGCAATAAGCTAGGGAGAAAATCAGGACTATGTCTATATATAAGTCCCCATATATGTGTATAAAAGCAGCATGGCTTTCTTCCTTGTTTATGCTTCCATTTTACATTTGTGGAAGATATAATGCTCCCATTTTACATTTGTGGAAGATATAACAGCTTCTTCTTCATTTATTTCACTCTTTAAAAGATTTTTAATAGATGTCTTTTACCAAGTCTACCTTCTCCTTTTCCCACCCCACAGAAATCAGACTGTATGGGATAACTTCATAGACTTCTTTTCTTCCAGTCTTTTCCAGTCCTCTTGGCCTATGAACTGGTTGTGTCTGTTTTTTGGGTTATGTCTGGGGGTTTTTTATACAATATAAATCTCTGGACTGCTTTTCAGAATCTCTGAGTTTGGTTTTCTTGATAAAAGGAGAGGAGGATAAAAATGCTTTTTTAATTCTGTCCACATAACATATTTCCAGTGTATTGCCTCAGAAGTACAGCTGTTTGTTCTTCATGCTTCGTGATGATTTGAATAGCATGTGCTTTCTGGTAATGTTTCTCGTTGAAGGGAAGATTTTAGTAGTCTGAATGAGGTGATAAACACATCATGACTAAGGGAGATGAAGGGCAAGCAGCAGTCCCAAGCTTAAAGTTGGCTTTGCCCCAGAACAGATGACTGGCTTTGCCTCTGGAAAGGGACAGAAACAACTCACAAAATGACAGATGTTGGTGGCTCACAGACTAAGAAAGTTTGGAAATGAAGGGGGAGAGGTGGGAGAGCAGTAGAGGAGAAAAGGTATGAAGGAAAACCTGACTCTCTGAGACTCATAACTTGGGCCTGATAAATGCTGCAAAGAAAAAGAAAAAAAAAAAAGCACTCCACGTGGTTTCATCATGATATCCAGTAATCACTATTTGCTACTCTGCTCAGCTCCTTGATTTTTATTTCAATCAGCTTTTCTGCAACAGGAAGTTTTTCTTCATCTTTGGCCACAAGCAGTTCCATTGACTTTTTCCATTCAGATCTCCTTGTTACACATATATTAAAAAGATATTCACGATTTGCCCTATTTCTTAAAGAAATATCTCCAAGACTGGCACTATTTTCCTGAAAAATTACTCATTCAGATTTGAATTAGTGTCTTCCTACTCCTATGCCGTGTTAAATGCAAAGAGTCAATGGTTATGACTACAGTGGTTCTGCTTAGTCTGCAGTTGCACACCACAGCTGCCAAAGGCCTAAGCTGGCTGTTTTGCCTTTAAGGATGATGTAAGTCAGTGGTGGGAACCTGTGGGAAACTATTCAGTCACTTGAAAACCAAAAGATAAACCAACAGCCACAGCTGCAGAATCGACAGGGACAAAAGGGAGAAGTTACAAACCTCCCAGTCTACCTTTACTCCTGAGGGCAACATCACCACACTGTGAACCTTCTTTAACACAGTCCCACTGAAACAAAGGGTTTCTTCTTTTTTGCAGCTGAAGGGAAACACAAGGTGCTGTGTAGCACTGCCTGACCTCTATGGACTGTCATCATTAAGACGACATTAGGACTCCTTGATCCGCTTCATGTGACCAAGTTTGACCTACTGATGATCATGCTGTAATCTGGACTTTAAAGAACCCAAACAAGTTAACAAGATCAAAATTTCAAAGCTGAATCATGATGTAAAACTTGGCTATGAAACTGGGAAGCCCTAGCTCTATGTAAAAAAGATCATACATAATAAGTAACACTTGATGCTCTTTTCCTATTGGAACATTGGGAGACAAACTATTTAGCCCAGTATGATTGTAGGGTGGGAGGCAGACACAGCAAAAGACGGTACGTCCCTATTACCAGGGAGGAGAGTGATGT
This sequence comes from Platyrinchus mystaceus, assembly GCA_035041135.1. Taxonomy (NCBI): domain Eukaryota; kingdom Metazoa; phylum Chordata; class Aves; order Passeriformes; family Tyrannidae; genus Platyrinchus; species Platyrinchus mystaceus. The sequence continues at coordinate 112,384,434 of JAWWLV010000088.1, forward strand.
GAAACAGTGCCATGTAACATCTCCAAACATCTAACTGGTGGCCAATATTTACCTGCTCTGTCCAACAGGATAGAGAAAAAACTATTCTTACTTTGTTCCAGATAGAAGCTTTGATCCAAAATATTTACCTGAGGAGAAAAAAGAGTATTTTTGCAAAAACAAGTCAAGCTGATGAAAAGTTTTGATTTACCATTAAAAGAATTTTTGCATTGGGATTTTGAGTCCTAGACATTAAAAATTCTTAAATTAAGAGTCTGGTTTAGTTAAGAGATGGGTATTTTATTTTCAGAATATACTCTGTTAGGCACATTACTGAGCATGAACTGGTGCTTCCCTTCACTTTAATCATTTAAATCACTTAGAGCTAAATAACTTAAATAATTTAAAGTTATTCAGTTGATTGCTTCTGTCATCAAGCAGATATGAAATATGAAAGTATCCAGGTAAAAGTTGGGAACAAGTGTTAAATAGCCAGTGACTAAATTGCATGACTAAATTTTGAAAAATTATGAAATATTGCTTATAAGCATACTAAAATATAAACTCAGTTTATTTGGTTTAATAGTTCTGAGCAATGTGCCATTAAGCAGCTTTTTATAGTCTGTCTCAGTGGAAAGCTCCATTTGACACTGACCAAGTAGCTCTTTACTCACAAGCTCATAACACCATCTCATCACCGTGGCTACCATTGTAATCCTTTTTATTACCATTTAGTATCCAAAAAAAGGTACCAAGGGGAAAAAAATATAAGACTCTTCACTCTCAACTTCCAAATCACAAAGTACATATAAGAGGCCTTCACATTAATGTCACTGAAGCACTTTGGTGCACCAACAGGAAGAGTTAAATACACGTGCTTAGCTTACTATGTTTTCTTTTGTTTAAAAAAAAAAAAAAATCACTAATACCTACCACGTTTTGAACAAGTTTAGAACTGATTTCTAAGACTGCAAGGTTCAGCTGCTGACCACCTGCGTGCCCTTCCAGCACACTGAGGTCTAACACTTATTCACACTGTTGCAGTGCCAGAACTCAGCTGCTCCCACAGACTGAAACTGTGGGGAACCCAGGGCAGAGAGATTAGTTTGCTCTGCGGGACTCCATCTTAAGGGAGTGATGTTAAATTGAAACCAATAAAATGTGATAGACATAGGTCAACTTCTAGCTGAGTAATGGAGTGCAAAAGACACCATGCACATATTCTCCTAGAACAGTTTTCCAACCTTCCAGTCTTACCTCACAGGGCTCTTGATTTCTCCAAATAATGAGCATGTAGAAGATTGTCAGCCATGGCTAAATGAGAACAACCTGAAGCTTTGCCATAGGCCTTCTTTACCAATGTACAACTTTGCTTTGATAACTGTCACAAAGACATAACACATAATAAACACATAAAAACCTAATAGAAGACATGACCAACAAAAAAAACCCATGGACCAAATGGAAATAACTGCTCATTTCTGATCTAGAACAGATGACCCAGAAGGAAAGGCTGTTAAGAACTGTGTTTATCAAGTCTAGAGAAAGGACTAAAAGGAAGGCATTACAGTGTTCACACTTGGAACAGATCGTTGCAGGGGACAGAAAATGTTTAGTTCTCTGATTCAATTTGGAGCAGGAAAATAACCAAAGGATTTTAAATCATAGCAAAAAGTCAGGATTTGAAGAAGAGATTTCTTAGAGAAAATTATCTGGGGAGGCTGTGGCTTTGCTATCACTGGATGTTTTTTGAAAGAACTAATACAAGATTGAAAGAATTTGGAAGATTAGTATAGGACAGGCTGGTGTTGATGTCACTTGGCATGCTGGCAAGTTTATTCTTTTGCACCTAATAAACAGGTCTATTAATCCAACATCTTCCCTCCCTTAGAGAGCAGGATTCACTGAAGGAATCTCTCACTTGAATAATTTTACACTCTTCCACACCTGCACACATGCACCTGTATTGGCAAATAAGCCAGTTCCAAAGGTAAAAAATGAGTGCATTTTTACTTCAGAAGCTGCTCCCTCGCTATACTGCTGAGCTATCTTCTGGACTTATTCATGAGGCAGTCCTGCAAAGAGAAGTTATGTGGCTTTTTTTGTCCTCAGATGATTGAAGTTCTTCAAGACTAGTGCAGTGAAAGGGTTAACCAGCGAAAAGGATCTCTCTCACATGGCTTTTACCCACAGGAGGAAGGGATAGATTCTAAAATTCAGATGTGGATCCATGGACTGGAGAAGGTTCAAGTCTTGTGGGCTCATTATGAAGAAATCTCAGCTCTTAGTGGCAATTCAGTAAGTCATTTATTCCTTTGTTGCTCATCTAGGTCACCAGATAATTGCACTGAAGAATCATAAAGAAACAATCATGATTCACACTGTTCAAGGAAAAAACATCTTTTTCTTTTTTTAACTTGGAAAGCCACAAACTACTGAAAGTATTCAGAAGAAAACAGTCAGAGATATTCTGTATGCACAGATAATGATTACAAATCAGTGTCTTCTCAGGGCATGAGCATACGCTGTGAGCATGCCTAATGCCCATCTGGAACAACTGTTTGTCAGCAGTCACAGCTCCACCAGCAGTAATGGGGGCATACTTTTTTGACCAAGAGCTGATTTAGGCCTACAGGTTTTAATGGCTCCTTGAGGAGATGCTGCATTTGTCAGACTAGACTTTAAAATCCAAAATGTCTCTCCTTGTAGAAGTTATTGAGTCATTCCTAACACCTCTCATTTCTCCTTGCTTTCAGCTGCCAGGAAGATGGTTTGTGCACCCGCTGAGACATTGAGATCCGTGCTGTAACCCGGGCATATCCGCACAAGAACAGAAGTACAGAATTTCTACATTTATAGCAGCAGCTATAAACTTATAAAGCCCCTCATATTTTTGATTGCTTTCTCTGAAACGGATGTTATAAAGGGAAAAAAATTACTTTGATATCTGTCTGTGAGACCTGATATCTTTTGATGCCTTCAAACACTGCAGCAGTATCAGCCATAAACTTGTGATAGTAGAGGCAAGTTGTTTATTGATGTGCGGTACAGACAGCTACAATTCCCTGAGTAGAGACAGCAGTTCACATAAAAGCAACAGAGATTTATTAGGCAAAAAAACTATTTCTTCAAATACCAAAAGAGAGGACAAATGTAGATTCCTCCTGCTAGTCAGATTTTTATTAGAATTGCATTTTCAACCCTACAGTCAAAACCCCAGGACATTAACCCCATGGAATAAAGTTATTGCTAAAGTTAGGAGATCTTTTCTGCAGAGAAGAAGCTTCCAGGTTCAGCCAATGGTACAGCTGAAAGGAAGGGGGTGGGTATGGACACGACAGAACAAGCACTATGACAAAATTTTTGCACCTGCTTAAGTGAGATCACCTTCAGCACTTGCATAGAATCAAGAAAATGCCTACAAGGCACCAGTATGGAGGAATTCCCCAAGTCCCTTGTACAGAACTTGGCATGACGTACGGGGAACAAGCACATTGAGTTTTCAAAGCTGTATTCACTTTGGGGTAACTGTGCCTAAGTCTTTGGGACACAAAACCTGACTCAAATGCTAGTTTCCAACAAAATCCATAGCAAAGGTGACCTTTTCATTACTTGGTTTGTGAAACTATAGGCAAAAAGGGAGTAAAACTCAATGATAAGCCTGCAGAATATGCTTCTGTCATTCTCATGGGAGCACACAGGTGTGTGAACACCTTTTTTTCTCAGTCTTCATGTAAAGGAAGTCAAGAATCACAGCGCAGACTGTGTGCTCTGTACAGTGAAGTATCATTTGCTATATTATGTAGCTAGTAGTATGAAATAAAATAAGACAGAGCACTGCAAAAAAGCAGAACCATAATAAAGCTACTTTTCTTTGCTTGCCCTTTGTTATCAAATTACTTAATAATTTATTTGCTTGGATTTCCGTATTTGTGATATTCTGATAATCCAGGTAATTATGCGTCAGAATATGGGGCAATCAGAACCAGACTGTATTTATCTCTCACCATGGTATTAGCTTACAGATATTAAACAGTTTTGCCAATTTGCCAAAAGACGCATATATTACATTATTAGTAATTTATCACTAATGAATGATAATGTTTGTGATCAGTAATGCTTGTAGCATGAAAAAAAAAAGAAGAGAAAAAAGTTATTTATATTTCTTACATTCCAAATTGTAGAGATGTAAAATTTTATCAAATATACTTTAGCAAAAGTCCATAGAATTCTTTCATTGAAAAGGCAAAAAAAAAAATGAAACTGAAATGAGATATTTTACACAAAGTACTTTTTGAAAAAAAATTATAATCAGAAACTCTGAATTACCCTCTAAAAAAGATTTAATGCCCAGAGTTATATTTTGTCTTTTATCACTATCACAACATGAAGGAATGAAAGTGTCAGGCAGAGGCATAGGGACTCTTGTGCATGTCCTGCCTCCTTTTGATATCCATGCCCTGTGAAAAATTTCTTTGTGTGGCAAGAACATAGAATTATAGATTACTTTGTGTTGGAAGGGAACTTTAAAAGCCATCTAGTCCAACCCCCCTGCAACGAGCATGATTTCACCATCATTGACATCTTCAACTTGATCTGGTTGCTCAGAGCCTGATGTACAGCATCGCGCTACCCACGCCCCGCAGTGGGATAAGCCCTGGCCCAGCCAGGCAGTGAATACTGAGCTCTCAGACCCAGCACGACCAGCAGATGCCACCTACAGCTGAGATTTTTCTCCCCGTTGCTGCACAGCGATACCTCGAGACGAGATGTGACTTCAGGTAATTGCACAAATCTCTTTCCAGTGCTCCAGCACTTTTAAAACACCCTCTCAGCGGTTCGCGTTACCTGTCGCTTGCTGCCTAGATCGAGGCGGTCACGCATTTCACTCTCGGGATCAAGCAAAGGAGAGTCACCGGCATCTCTCTCCTGCACGGACCCGGACCCGCACCCCCCCGCTCCGGGAGCCGCACCACCGCAGCCGGGCTGGCAGAGGTCAGTGCATCTTTTCTCCCCCTCCAAAGCGCTCTGTCCCGTCGGGATGGGGACAAAGCTTTTTGGGGAGCATACCAAAGACAGCGGCTCCCCCGAGGGCAGGAACCCCGCGGTCTGTGCCCAGAGGCGCCGGACAGCGATCGGGACAGACCTCTGGGTTCCCAGGTGAGCACTGTCACCTTGGGCTCTTTGTCACTCCGGGGTAGTCTGAGACTGAGCGCTGACCCTGCACAGCACTCACCTGTGTGGGAGGAGGGAAGGAGCAGCCGGTGGGACATTTTGCTGTCGGTGATCTCCCTTTGCTTCCTACAGATTGACAGTGGGCGGCATATGTGACTTTTGTGGTTGGATGTGCCAGAGGAGACAGCCTTGAGAGGAGCTCTTCCTCCCTCTTCCAAGTCATCCTCATCACCAGTGAGCCTGGCCACCGTCTCCTGCAGCCATGGAGAACTCCTCCTTCCCTGAGACCAATTCCTCATGTGCAGACTGCACTTGGAGAGAGCATGGGGGTCTGAATATGTCTGCTCCTCCACTTAGCCCCAGGTTCTACATCACAGTGCCTGTCATCTACTCAGTCATCAGTGCTGTGGGGCTGACAGGTAACACTGCTGTCATCTGTGTAATCCTCAAAGCACCAAAGATGAAAACAGTAACCAACATCTTCATCCTGAACCTGGCCATTGCTGATGAGCTCTTTGTCTTGGTGCTATCCATCAACATTGCTGACTACCTGCTCCTGCAGTGGCCCTTTGGAGAGTTCATGTGCAAGCTCATCGTCTCTATAGACCAATACAGCACTTTCTCCAGCATCTACTTCTTCACTGTCATGAGCATTGACCACTACCTTGTTGTGGTGACCACTACCAGGAAGTCCAGGAAGATGTCATACCACACCTACTGAGCAGCCAAGATTGTGAGCCCTTGCGTCTGGTGCTTCGTCACAGTCATCATCCTGCCCGTCACTGTCTTTGCTAAGATACACAAGGAGCAGGGGCGCTCCCTGTGTGTCTTTGTGTTCCCCCATCCTGAGAGTGTGTGGTGGAAAGGCAGTCAGATCTACACCTTTATTTTAGGCTTTGTCATCCCAATGTCCACCATATGTACCCTCTACACCACTACGTTGTTCAGACTGAGACATGTGGAACTCAATTGCAATGCAAAAGCCCTGGACAAAACCAAAAAAAAGGTGACACTGATGGTAGTTGTCATTCTGGCTGTGTGCCTGTTCTGTTGGACACCCTATCACCTTAGCATGGTGGTGGCCCTCATCACAGACATCCCACAAACTGCAGTCGTCATTGGGATTTCCTACTTAATCACCAGCCTAAGCAATGCCAATAGCTGCTTCAACCCTTTCCTGTATGCCTTCCTGGATGACAGTTTCCAGAGGAGCTTTCGCAAACTGATAGATTGCAGAACCACCTCATAAAGCCAACATTCTGTCCCCTTGTCTGTACCTCTCACAGTCACCTGCTTTTCCTGGGTGATTCCAGCCCAGAGAGTACAGAGAGTGCTTTCTCTCCAGCCTCCTTGTGATTGCCTACAGGTTTTCAGGTTATCTCACTACCCAAGACATGAACTGGGGATAAATATATCTTTCTCAACTGTTCTGCACTCATTTCTGTAACATTGCTTTCCTTGCTATATTTTTCTTTTTCTTTTTCTTTTTCTTTTTCCTTTTCTTTTTCTTCTTTTTCTTTTGTTTTCTTCCTTTTTTCCTTTTCCTTTTCATTCTCTTCTTTTTCTTTTTCATTTTCTTTTTTTCCCTTCATTTTCTTCTTTTTCTTTTTTCTTCTTTTTTTTCCCATTTTCTTCTTTTTCATTTTTTCTTTTTTCTTCTTCTTCTTTTCCATTTTTTCTTCTTTTTGTTTTCTTTTTTATATTTCCTTTTCCTTTGTCATTCCTTCTCTCTAATGAGCTTTCTGACCTAGGTTTGTAGCACACAGAGCTGCAGCAGGTCCCTTTTCCCTTTTTAAAGAGGTTGCTTTGTGAACTCAAGCCACATGACTCAGTTATTGGTGATTTGTAAAGCCTTATAAAGGTGTGTTAACGAGTGTCTTGCTTAATGATTCCTCAGCCTCTTTCCTATCCATAGGACCTGCTTACCCAACATCTTGTAAAGTTAGCAACAACAGAAAAAGGTAGAACTCCAAAGGATAAGGAATAAACCAAGGTATTGAGCTTATTTCATTTTACAGAGGGCTAAGATAAGGTAGTCAAAATCCATGATAAAAGGCAAGAGAGACCTCAGTCTGGCTTTAAGGAAGAAAGAGCACACCCTGACTAGTGAATAAAATGCACAGATGTGGGTTTGGAGCCATTTGCTGTGGAAAATAGCTTAAGTGTGTACTTGGTAGTTGTAGTTTGTAAAACCTGCAGCTTTTGTTTGTATCAGAAGTGAACACTTTATTATTTACCATGTGTTTATGGGCCATCTCCTTGTTGCAAATACAGATTTTTTTTCTTTTGTAGCTTTGGTCCTAGAAAACAGAATCAGAAAGTATTTTCAGAACAAGTTAACTTTTAAGGATTTGAAAAATTCATAATTAATATATGCAGTGGTTAGGTTACTTTTAAACTATCTCACACATTCTGGTTTTTTGTAAGATTTATTAATATTTCTCTCAAGGAGAAGAAGTGAAATGAAAAAATAAAATTTAAAAAGAAAATACCTTAAAAATTAAGTTAATTTTATCTGAAAGAGGAGGGAGAGGATGAATGAAAGTTTCACTAGAATTCACATGTCCAACACTTCATGAGGAGGTTTTTTCCTTCTATCTCCTCTTTTAGCCCTCTAAGGAAAACTAAAAAAATATGGAAGACTGAGAAAATATTTGTGGTCACTTAACATTTCTCATCTTAGTGGTCTTCCCTGCTCTTCCCTACGGCAGATGCTAAATCAGTGTAACACAAATTTTGTTAGATATTTTCCCCTCCCCTGAATACAGAGAGATAGGAAGTGTGGCTAAGAAATTACGTTTCCACAGGAGGGGATGATGAGCTTCAAGAGGTGCATAAGGATTCATGTGGTACATTGTCAGGTTATCAGGTGCTTCCTGAAAGCCCTTGAAACTCCTACTGCTGCAGTTTAAAGTTCTGCCATAGGCACATAGAAAGTTTCTTCTTCTAAAAAACTCCAAATGAAAATTTTACTTGCAGATTTTAGCAATTATGCAAATCCTGGTATATTATAATACCATATAACTGGGTCAATGACTAAATCATTTCTCCTTATAAGACATAAATATTCTCTGAGACAGTGCTAAATTCAACATCCAGTCTAGCTGTTATGGAAATGGAAGGATTCCAACAGTGTCTAGTTCTACTTCGTTGGAGGGTGTACGATTGACTTCCATCAGACACAGAAACTGGCCTTTGAAAGGGCAAGCCCAAAATGTGTTGATTACCTGTTTCTACACCACATGCAAAATATGCTTCAGGAACCAGAGTCCCACACTTCATCTTTCCAACTGAAACAAAAGGTAATTAACTTTTCCCACCAGCTGTCCTGTGGTCAGTCACTTGCCACAGAGAAAGATGTTAGTCTGTATGGGCCAAGTAGCAAAGCCTCTCCTTGTTTAGGCTGCTGGTACACGCAACCATCTCTCCTGTACTCTTAAGTCATCACTTTTACAACAACATTACTTGTGTAAAGACTGCATACAGTTAAAAAAACAAACAGCATTTTTCTCAGAAAAGGGTCATTATTCCTTCATTGGTTGTGATTCTTCCCTGAAGACTGAAGAATTCCTGTGCTCAATTCCTCTTGTCCATAGGGGAAAATATGAGAAGTATTATCCATTAACAAATTTTACTTCAAAGTATCTTGGACTGCTTGTCTTTTTTCTATCAGAAACATAAAAATGCAAAGAGAATATCACCTGTGGTAAGCATAATCCTTCCCTAAATTCCTTCTCATTCTGGATCCACATCTTACCTGTTCCTCATAGTAGGAAGAACACTCAAGAAGAATTCTGTGTGTCTCAAAACATTTGGAGTTTTCTCAGAGTTGGTAGTCACAGAACAGGCTGAGATTTGAGCAACAGCCTACCTCTGACATGGGTGCTCATCTGAATTTCATGCACTGAGCAGGACTCCCCTTGCACAGCTGTGCTGTCTGTGGTGTCCGTGACATGTCTGGGAGGTGGAACTGGAGCCTATCCTACTGCAGGCATTGCAGATTGGTATCTACTTGAAGGAGGAAGTTGAGCCTGGAGAACCTGGGGAGGGTGTAGAATGGTAAGTAAGGCCCCCTCCCATCCTGAAGAGCTTCAGCATTAAAGCAGGTGATACCCAGTTCTCCTCCCATCATATGCCCTTTTTGTTTGGAAAACAGAACATTCTAAGCCTAAATGTGACCCAGTACAGCATTCAGCAGGAAAGGGAGAGGTTTGATCTTCAACACTGCTGGTCAGCAAGGATGACTTGATATTGTATAGAAGCTAAACTTTGGCACTCAGAGCAGCAATAGAGGATAACATAATGAGCAGCAATAGAGGACAACATAATGAGACATTTGCTCCCCTTAAACATTTCTAATTTTTTTTTTTTCCCAGAGTAGTAATTTATGCTCCCATTCAGACCATACCTCACTTTCCCAGCAACAGCACTGTTGCCTGGCTCTTCCTGTGCCAACTACCCCAAACCCCTAGCTGATGTTGACCACCATCGATCTCTATGCTTTTTTTGGACTTCTTCAGCAGATTGCACTGACACTAGAGGATCTAGGCAAGTTTCTGCCTCAGCTCAGGCAAGCTGGCATTGTGGAAGGGATACATCGTGCCATGTGATGTTTTATATTCCAGATATGTTGGTCAAAGCAGCCTTCAAAACATACATCTCCTCTATCATCCCTATGTCACTTACCTGTTAAGTTTTGCAACTCTATCAGTTGCATTTTAGAGACTTTCAAACATCTCTCCAAGTATTTTTTCCATAGCATAAAGCTGCCCTGAAGTCAGGAGTAGCACATCAGCAGGAAGCAGGCAGGTGTAAGGAGGAATACACAGTGCTAAAGGAGAATGGATCAAAGGGTGGTAAGAGGAAAAGATCAGAAGGTTTACTTCAAAAGCACTTTCCTGGCCTAACAGGGGTACTGACATGTACACATATCCATATCTCATGAAACTCCAAAATCCAGGTTCAAGAAGTTCTCACACTGAGTCCTACTAGGAAATCCAGGGTCTGCTCCCTAATTCCTAATTCTGAATAGTTGATTCTTAGAGCACATATATGCATTATAATATATATCTATATAGTACTTAATGGGACACGAAACACTATGCAGTTTTTTCCCAGCTTACTTTTCAGGCTGCCTGTCACTGGTGCAACAAGCTGAAGTCTTAAAAACACTCTCCATGAGCACGGCTGTGACATGGGCAGATTTATGATCCCTGTAGTACATCTGGACATTTCACTGCAGCTGTCTCTGGTTGGGCACATCTGTCAAAGGAACGTTTATCTGCAGAAAGGAACATTTTTTTTTTCATGGAGTAATCTTTTGATTAGATTTATCCTGCAAGCTAAAGTAAACCCATTTAATTTTTTTTCAAATTTTTAGATGTCTCTAAGAATCAATTTCCTTTACTTGTCTCCTAAGAATGTTTCCAGTTTCTGCTCTTTTTAATCAACTAAGTGATAATTTTTTTCCTAATAAAAATTTTGAGAGCAAAATCTTCCACAGTTTTCTTGTACTTTAATCAAATTAGGTACTCCCCTTTCTAAAGCAAATTAATACTCTATTTTTAAGTCTAGTATTTGTAGAAAGATTTATGCCATAAGGACTTTCTCTCAAATGAAAATGCATCAGTTTTGTTTGGTTATATTTGAGCAGATGGAGTTTTTCTCTATGAGCTCAGAAGTTCTGGAATTTCCAGAGCCTGGAAATACAGTAAACATTCCTTTTCCAGAGTCTATTCGTATGGGGCCCTAACAATTTCAACTGTGTAACTAATTCAATGGCATGACATCCAAACTCCTAGAAATAAAACATAATTAAATTAATTGCTAGTCAAAGAGATTAAAGGATCTGATATTCACACAGTGCAGGCAGCAGATGAAGCAGCAGTTTACAGGCTTGAATTTAACAGATGAACATTTAGTCTGACATCGACATTGTTGTCTAACACATACAGCACAACATACAGCTGACAACCCCCCAGCATGTTCACATGTGCAATGTAGACAAGTTTTCATTATTTGTTATTCCTGGTAATAACAATAACAATTTGTTATTGTTATTTTTTTGCTCATTCTGGTAAGCAGCTGCTTATATGAGCAGCCCAGTCATGACAAAGATATTATTTCACTCTTAACCCTGTGTGAGGGTTTAATGCTCAGCACTATGAGTAAGGATCTTGCAGACAAACCCATCCCAGCTACAGTGGTCCCCAGCCCCTTGAGCTTGTTTGGCCTCTTTCTGCTTCTAAATAATTCCACTGTGGAAACTGAGAAAGTTCTTTACATTGCTTCACCAATTTTTAGCATGATAGCAACACAAGGCAACTCTGTGCATTTGTGGTTCAAGTGAGAGAACACCACCAACTTCTTTTTCTGCATTACAAAGCCAAAAAAATAAAATTAAACTCTGCATAAGTTTTATGTATTTTTCATTTCCCCATCTTCTTTCATAGCCATCTTTTGAAAGTGTGAAGAAGAAGCAAAAATAATCAATTTATTGGTAAGACAGTTATTGAGCTTCCACAAGTGCTTCCAAAGTATTTTTCTACTTGCAAAGCCTTTATACCACCAGAGGGAGTTCAAAGACAACTTATTCACCAAAAGTACTCAGTGGAAAAGAGTTTCTGCTGTCATGCCCAACATGGAGTATGCATTTTCTATGTAAGGTATCAAATTTTCCTCAAATTTTATTCAAAAATATGATAAACAGAAGATATTAAAATAGCTTTAATTAAGGACAGAAATTTCCTTTAATAAATGTCAGAATTTTCCAAATATGGGATCCCAAACCTGTTTGTCATTTTTCTGTTTCTTTATAAACATCCTCTTCAAATGTATAGTTCCCTTACATACGAACAGGCATGATGTTTGTTCATGCAGCTGAGGACCCATCTGCTCCTGAACCTTCCCACTCCCCCCAGAGGGACTGGTCTGGGGGAGCGTTTGGCAGGTATCCCTGACATAAAGAAGAGGCTGTGTCAATAGGCAGAGATCACCTCTCCTCCACACTATTCCTTAAACTAGGGTGGCCCTATGGACCCGCAGCTGCCTCTGGACAAGGACTTGGATGTCTCTGTACTCTGCTTCCCGCTATTTTCGTTAGCTCGATTTTTTTCCCACATTATTTCCCTTTTCCCTGTCTTTGATTCCTATTATCCCCAGAGTATATTTAGTGTTTTGGACTCTTCCCCTACTTTCAGCTTCCAGCCCCGAGGTGGCACTGGTTCTTCACTGACAAACCATTATTTGTTTCCTAAACAATAGCCAGGCGAAACAAAAAAAAATGGGTTTTTTTATTCTAAACTATATATAAATTGTCATGAATCCATATACATTCAAAAAATTTGAAGACTGATACTTTTAAACAGATGTTGGTTGAACAAAGTCTGCTGAAATCTTAGGAGTAGTTTAGGTTAAACCTAGTTTAAAACTCCTTTTTGATCCCAGATTCGAATTTTTCATTCAGACACTAGGTAGGTCAGTAAGGTGAGGGATTCTCAGCCAAAACTCTCAAGTTCTTAAAGAAAACTGGTGACTGTCTTTAAAGAAAATATGTCCATATTATTCTATTCTTAAGGTGTATATTGAAGAAAAAAATCTCTATGCTTCTAATAAGAAGGAAGGAGTTCAATAATTTATATATCTGTCAGAATTCCAGTTGGGTACAGTTAGTGTGATTTTAATATAGGAATTGCCAACAGTGTAATATGTCCTTATAAATTATTACAGGTTCAGGTGCTGCTACAGTCCCCTTAAATACTATAGTGTATATTTATGTTTCTGATTGGATGGAAGTCGTACAACATGTCTGTGTGGTAGCAGATTCCTTTTTTGCAGGAAGAAATCTAGACTACACTACCTGGCACCTGATGGGTAAGCATTCTTCAGCTCTAGCTCTGAGGTGCATTACTTCTGCATTACATCCTTGCCTACTGAGGCCAAATCAAATCAGTAGAAAAAATACTGGTTGATTATTGTTATTTACTGTTGATACTGTGGTAGTGCCAAAATGCTAACCAATCTGGGTTATTGTGGTAGACATTTACCCACCTACAGAAACTTAAGAGCTGCCCAAGAGAATTTGCAATCTAAAAGAGGCAGACACTCTTTTATTTTTCTGGGGACACTGGCCTCCTGGAAGCCTGAGAGGACCGTGAGCATCCTCCCTTCCATGTCTCAGAAGAGACATGTGTTTTCCAAGGTGTCTTTTTCAATTCTGCATTAGATTCACCTTAAAACTGAATCTGAAAAATTGCATGTGGGCTTTTATGCCTCAGTCACTGAGTCTCTGCTATAAAACAGATCTTCAGCTGTAGAAATAACAAGGCTAATTTCTGGTTGGCATAGTGACATAGCAGCAGTATGCTATATAAAACTTTCATATGATTTATATTAGGTACCTATAGAAACTATTGTCTTCTTATGTGATGGGTCTTGGAGTCTGACATTTGTTCTCTCTGATAAGCTAAAGCTACTCAAGTATCAGCAAGAACCAGTGTGATAGATCATTTTTGGTTTCTGGTGCTGCAACATGTGATGGCAAATTTGGACAACTAAATGTGCAAATTTCTTATAAAGGAGGAAACCACTTATCATTTTTGGAGATTCCTTGGCCAACTTGAAACAAAACCAGAAAAAAAAGTAAAACCAAAAACAAAACCAAAAAAAAACCCCAAAACCAAAGCAAAACCAAAACAAAACCCAGACCTATTTTTTAAGAAGCACTGCAGCATTAAAATGAGAAGATTTAAAAGGGTATGATAATCTTTCCCTTCATCTAACATTTTGATACTTACCTGATAGACTTGTTCATTCACATAGGCAATGTGTGGTAAAGAGAATACCAAAATGTAATACATCTTCTCAAAAGCTGCTGTTCCCAAAAAGCTCAGAACATACTTCAACCCTGTTGACAAGTTTATTTAGTGTGATGAAGAGTTCTGTTTATGTTTTCTTAAAGTTCACTACAATCGAGAAGACATCAAGAAATGTTATCTAGATAAATAAATCCTGATACAAATAACTTAGAACACGGTTAAAAAAATCAAGCCAAGCTGAAATATATGGCAGGAGAATCAATGCAGAAATCACACTAGTAGGCCCTAACATTGTTAGTGATCATATTTTTAATTTTTGCTATTATCAATTGCTGGACTTGAAGTATCAGCTGTTCTTCTATGCCTCCCTTGTCTACTGTTTGAAGACCTCAGCACTCTCTGCACAACAATGCCTCTCACTCCTTCTGTAAAGAGATTTTGTAGTTTATGTTGTGCTGCAAAAGCTTTCAGGAATTGCAATCTACCTACTAAGAAGCACGTGTCGGGGACCATGAAGAACAGCAAAGCAAGGCAGTAGCAGTGTTAATTCTTCAAGGATGGAAAAAGAAAATGTGGCATAAACAAAGAAGTGCTTCCTTTGTTGTTAAAAGGTGTTTGTACTCAGAAAAACATCTTTTGACAATTTGTTAAAAGAGAATCTGACCTGAAGTTAGCTAAGGTTAACAGGAATGGGGAGAAGAATGGCTCTCAGAAGCTCTCATGCTGGGGATGCTGCACACTTGCTTAAGGGACCCAATGCAATTCTCAGACAAGGGTTATGAACCTCTTCACATGCAATGACAAATTTACTGGATGCTATACTTTATATACATATAAATCATTACCAAACACTTAAATAAATGAAGCAATTTATATCTTAGATGAGGAAATGTTGGACTTAACCATATTATTTCTTTTTTACCAAATTGCAGAGAAAAAAAGAATGCTATGAACAAAAAAGCACTAAAATCTATGATACTAATATGTACAGGGAACCAGCCAACCTAAATAATTTACTAAACTAATGAAAATCATCCAAATCTCACACAAAATTTCCAGCCATTTTCCCAGTGATTTTATTGAATGAATGCGTCCAACAACTGTGCCTCCAACACTATTCATAGTACAGTTAATTTAATTGCTCCAAAGTTAAATTGCAGAGTTTTTAACTCCACTTTAATTTACTTTCTAACAGGAAATTTAACTGGACAATATTTTAATAATACACAGCAGTTACCACTGTTTGTAAACAAAGAATCTGATTGTCAGGTCTTGTTTCTATTGCATATTATGTCTGTAGAACTGCAGCTACCATATGCTAAGTAGAAAACTAAAGTTAAAAATGAATTTTCTACCTATTTAGAACTCTGCTTACAAAAATTGAAAGTAATTGCAGATGCCTGAGAAACTTATGCACTTTGTAATTACAAAGTGCTAGAAGCACGATTATAGTCTTTCTAATAAGCTTTTCATTTTCCTCCCTCTTATTTTAAATATTGCTTCATCTAAGATAATTTATTTCTTTGTTTCATAACAAGTTAGAACACTTTCGAAAATGAGGATTTTTATAGAGATTTGTTACTTGTTTTGCAAGGGAATAAGTTTCCAGGAACTGTTTATGTACACTTTTTATATTCATCAATAAGAACAGGGAGTAATTTAAAACAAAACAAAGCAAAAAAACAGACAACAACAAAAAACTCCCACACCAGAGAAAATCATGTGGGTCATCAGTAAAGACCCACAAAGCTCAAAAAGCTTTCCACTGAGATGAGAAACATGACTTCTCACATAATTATATTACTTTAAATAAAGTAAGTTTATGAAAATTTCCTATATCCCTTTGGTCCTATGAAAATTACATCTGAGCTGTTCAGTATATTCCACTTCTTGAAATCAAATGTAGCTTGGAAGGAAAACAAACAAACAAACAAATAAACAAACCAACCCCAGGACTTTGAAATCACAAGTGCAAACCTTGGCAGCATTTATCTGGAAGCAGCTATTTCACCACAGCCAGAGTAAGGATGATTACTCTTTCCAGCACTAAGCTTAAGATCAGGAGGAAAGAAATCAAGTCTTCAGAGGAATTGGGAACAACAGGAAAGAATTCACTTAGAAAGGGTGATGAGCATAGACAAAAAGCAAGGAGAAAACCTAAAATAGGAGTACTTTGTTCTGTTCTTTCATGTTTGCTTTATATCTTTGAGTGAATAAATAATGCATTCTTTAAAAAGCCCAAGTACATGTGCAGTTGAGGTACTCTTTCCGGTCTTGTTCAGTTACTTGTCTAAAAGCTGCCTAATCCTTGCTCTGTGCCAGTTTAAAGCAGAGAGGGGCTGCCACAGGGATAGGCTTACAAAAAGCCTCACTGAGGGTCCTTGCCACCAAAGACTCTGTTTATCTACCACCAGACTAATGATTTCCTGGGTTGCAAACAGAGGTTTCCCAACCTAACCAGAGTTTAGTGTGTACCCAAGACCTTTTTTGTTTTCACTGTAGCAGTCATGTTTGAATACAGAAACACATTCTTAACAAACCTGCACTTATTAGGAAGTTATTTTGACAAAGTATTTCCAACTGCCTCTGTCAAGGACTTTTTAAAAGCAATTCTATTTTTTCCTACATGGTAACAGAGATAAAAGAGCCGCATCACACATCAGGTATTGTTTGTCAGTACATCGTCACTAACATAAGCATCACAGGCAGCAACTGCTCTGAGCAACAAGTTTGAAGCATTAGTGGGTACAACAAAGAAACATTGCAGGGACAGATTAACTTCTGTGTGGAAAAGAAGTGCAAGAGTGAGCACAGTATTTGCTCCCTTTGCAGATGTCTCATAAAAGTAATAACAGAAGCCAGGTCTTTCCAGAAGTCATATTGTAATGAGGGCAACATAGACTTTGGAAAATACCTCAGTAAACTCCCTGCAGCACAAATATTCTCCTCCTCTTCAAGAGTATGGCTTTGCCTTACAATACAATTGTATGAGTTAGTCTTTTCACAAGAGCAGTAGATATATAACAACCTGCTGAGGCACCTCTGTCCAATATATGGTTGCAATATATATGAATTTTCATAAAAGTGAGACAGGTGTTAGTTTTGTGTATATATATATATATACACATTATTGTTTTTGTCTTGAAAGCAGCATCAGCTCAAAAGCCCTTTCAGGACACATTACTGTGGTACTGTTAGGAACACATTAATGTCTCCCTGCAAAGAGCAGTGGAACTCCCTAAAGAGAAAAAATGTTGCCATCTGAAAGCTAATCTTACACACCTTTCTATTTCCCATGAAAATCCTAGTCAAACAGTCTATTGATGTTTTTCCTTCTGCACAGATTAGGAACTTCTAAAATATGATAAAATGGAAAAATAATACCAAGAACAATTCTGAGAATTTGATCTAACAGGTCATTTTTATTACCCCTCTTATGAGAGATGTTTACCCAAAATTTAATGAGGTGAGAATAGAGATATGCATGCCAAAAACCTAATGCAGATCATGTTGTAAAATTATTACTATTGTGAAGTGTATTTCAAAGCAGAAATGTTGCTCAGGGTCGTCAAATTGGGAATAAATAAATAAAGAAGGTCTACTAACTTGTTTTGATTGAGGTCTGTCAAAATTTCGAGCTTGCTTTTGCCATCCTCTGTCAACTAACTCCTCAGGAGGGAATTGTGCCTGACTGAAAATACAGTGATCTGACCAGATTCTGGCAACCTGATCTTGCTGAGCTGAAGATGGAAATGCCTGTAACCGTACTTTTCTGAAGTAAAAGCCAAGGAGTCATCCAGTTTTCAAAAACCCTAAGTAGGAAAAATAGTCTTCACACTGTCAGAAAGATATTTCAGGTCACATTATGGCTGTTACAAGTGGATTACTCACCATTTGTGTCAGGATGTTCACCCTTAAGAGGAACTATTTTCTCATTGAAGTTTCCAAGAGACAGCATTTTATCCAAGCAGATAGGTGCTGGAAACAGTTTTTCTTTAGGGAAAAACTAATTCTGCCTTATTCAAAGTAAATACTATTGACATGTTTATAGTTCTTAGTGTTTTGTAGAATACAGGCATTATATATATTTAGTTTCATCCAGGTAGATCATCCCAATTACACAAGCCTATAGATTAGGCTGCTAGTCCAATCAATATTCCTGTAATCACACAGTATCTCAATGATATATTACATTGATCTATAATTCTTTAGCAACTGAATTTCACATACAGTAATCTATGGACTCTCATTGACTGATATCTTCTATTTCACTTTTTTTTGGTGTTCCACACTTCAGATTTATTCTGATATCTCTTTTCCTTAAACGGATCCAATTGTCCTTCAAAGTTCTGCTTATAAGCTAGAGAGATACTTCTGCCTATAAAATATATATTTATTTATTATGTTTTTTTCATGCAGGAACAAAAACTTAGTTTCCATAAGGATTAATTCACCAAAAAAAAATGATACTTATTTCTGTAGTTGGACTTATTTTTAATAAAGAGCTATAATGATGCAGAAATAGCAGCCTAAGAATGGGAAATTTTTGTGTGTAGAGTGCTGCTTCATCTCTCTAATGTTCAGTACTAATGGGAATTGAAATAGCGTGAAGTACAATCTCAGATATTGAAATTGCCTGAAGTACAATCTCAGATAGTCTCATCCCATTGATTACAGAAGAATCACCAAGTCAATAAATGAAGCACAGGGTAGCATTGTAATGAATGCCTCTAACCCACAGAGAACCCCAACACCAGTGTACCAGAAAGAACACTACTGAGCAGGGACTGTGCTGCCAAAACAATAAGAAGCAGCACTGAGAGACAGAGCCCAGTGACATGGAGAATGGGAGACAGATGAATAAACACGTGAGTGGGGCCCTGAGAGCAGTCTGGAGCTGTGTTTGGACCAGGAGAAAGCAGGATCCCTCATGCAGCAGAGAAGGATGCTCTGCTGCAGCACAAGGGTGGTGCAGCACCCTGAGCGCTGATGAGAGCAAATGAGAAAACTTCCTAGAGCCAATAGAGGCAGTCAAGAGACTGCTGGAGCCTTGGTGCCCAGAAGGAACAGATGTGAATGTCAATTTTTGTTTTCTAAAGTACAGCGACATTGCTGCTCCTCCCACTTCCGCACACAAATGTTTTCAGGTTTTATTTAGATCCCAGGCATAAGATCATCTATACCTTTATAATGGGAACAGCCTTTTTGAAAGAGTTTCTAACCCAGAAGTTGAAAAAAACAATCCTTGAAAAAAATTAGCAACCTAATTGCCAGGCAACAAATGTCAGTGACCAAGAACAAAGCCACCAAGGGGGCCTTTTAGTCTAACTGCAATAATTGTGAGGAATGGTGTATGGTACACTTCTATTTGTGGAAGCAGCTAAGAGAATAGGATTTGCACTTCAGAGCAAACACAAATGCATGCTGAGAAGTTTTACACAAGTCCTGGCAGTGGAGTGCTGCTGACCTTTTAAGTCATACCTGGGCACATATCCTGTGACCCTCTCTCCCCACTTCAGCACTTTATATGTTTCCCAAAAGTTTCTGTTGAGCCACAAGACTTAGTCTCACCAACAGCCTTTTTTTTTCACTGGCTTCTCCACTTCTGTACACATGAAGACCTTCATACACAGTGGTGACGAGAATGCAGACAAAAAAAAAAAAAGCAGCATTATGTTGGCCCTTGCTATGCAGAATATGTAAAGTGTCACTGGGGTAATGTGGGAGATGGACATGAGGAGGAAGAGGAGGAACATTACAGAAGATTTGTGGAGACCTTAAAGGAGTCAACTGAAAGTGAAGATGTGGTTCAAAGCTACTAAGGACATTCAAAAAACTAAAGACCCTGTTGATTGAATTCCAGTATTGTTAATATAAAGTTCTTATACTGTATCCCACAATCCTTATAAGTTGTTAGTCTCTTTCTCCCTGTTCACCCATTGGCTGAAAAATGCTGTAGTGTAATTGTCCCTTTTATGGTTAAAGACCCTTCCCTCTTTACCCATATGTGATTGTAACCCCTCCCCTAGTTGCCTAGTTTAGGAAAGTCCCCTCCTTTCCTTTCCATATTTGTTATACTCACACTCATCCTTCTGGAAGATTCCCTGCTTCCCCTATAAAAGGGGGAAGCCATTTTAATAAAGTGTTCGTTCTGGTTCAACCTACAATCCTGTCTTGAACCTCCCTGAGTGAACATCCCCGTCTTCCCAAACGAGCTGTAATAGGGTAAAAATTTAAAAAGCCAGTCGGTGTCTCTGAATGTTACTAGGAGTTTAATCACCATCTTCAGTGGGCAGTTTCTCCTCTCCTGCTGATTTCTAATTACAAGAACTGGTCCCAAAAAAATAGGCACAGACTTCCCAAAAGATAGATGAAGAAAAGTGATGTCTCTCAAAAAAGACAAAATCAGAAGTGATAGTCTGAAGGTTTCCTCTAGTCCTGCACAGCATTTTGTCTGAAACTCGTTTTCTTCATGTATTAACACAGAACCTTTGGCCATGGACAACAGAAAACAGCTGAATGAGATCACAGCTCCAAGAAAAATATGGGAGAAGGAGAGAAATTCACTCTTCTTTCAAACCTTGCAAAAAAAGAAAAAAAAATACCAACAACATCAATTCTGAACTGGATTATTGGAAGCCTAACTTCTTCAGCAAACTGACAAAACAACAAAGAGAAACCCTATCAGGTCCAGACTGATTCAACTGGGGTTTTTTGATGTAATGCTCCAATTAATGTAAATTTCTGTAAGTTAGATTGTCTGAAACTTCGATATAATTGAGAACCCATCACATTTTTGGGTGCAGCTGAAAAGCAGAAAACTATCTCAAGCCTTCAGTCACTAAGCAAAGACGAAAACTTGGTCCTATATTAAACCAGGTACAGAAGCGTCTGACCAGAGGCTTGTCAGGCTGACATCCCGGTGAACTATAACTTCACAGCATAGATCCTTGCCCTTCAGAGGGAAGAGGAAGCTCAGCTGAGCTAATGCACTATCCAGAACACTAGACTTTCTTTCAACAGCATTTGTGAGAACCCCTACCAGCCAGCCTAAAGTTTATAAGTTATAATATTTTTGCCTTGTTGTTATAGGAATAAAAAGGGAAGAGATATCAATATAATTAAGATATGGAAATAAAATTTTTAATGCAGTATGGATGTTGGGCTACCTTTTAGAGTCTTCACTTCACAATCCTACCAAAGTCCTTTTGCAACATCTCAGAAAGAAGCAGTGTAAAATAATTTTTCCACACAGGTACATCAGCATCAGGTTCTGAGAAACAATTTGTTAAACAGAGAATTTAAATACCAAAGAGTTAACGGGGAATGCCAGTTACTCAGTTCCTTAATAGCGTAAGTCCATGGCAGTTTCAAGAGGACAGAAGTATTTTTAAAGGCTCTTGGCATATCAGATTCAAGCCATCTGTTTAGCTGTGGTCACATATCCTCAAATTCATTTTACTATAGCACAGTTGATATGAGTTTTTCCATGTAGCACAGCAAGCACCACTGACGAGTTTTAAGACTGATATATAATAATTAGTCTCTAGTAAAACTTTTTACCTCATTAAGGGTGCAGGCTATATTGTATTATATTGCCCAGCTTGAAATATCAGTCTTGCAAACAAGGCAAATGGATAAAGTCATAGTCTCTCTCTGCTCAGAGGAGTATTTTCAACTTGTTCATCACATTGTGCAGATAATGTTCTGCAAAATACAAATCTAGCATTCCAAAGCTCTTAATTTTTCTATTTTTTAAAAAGTACTAGGTCATTTATAGCTTCATGATGATCAGCAACTGCCACTTCATGACAAAAAGAAATTGGCATTTCTTAAAGTTACCTCCAGGGAAGATTTTGTGTTTTCTTTTTACTAGTTTGGTTTTCCCAGTTAGAAAATCTACCTTTTTTGAAAACTTCAGTAGTGCATTTGGTTGACAGTTTCTACCTAAAAACTAGAAACAAAGTCCATAAGCTCTAAGTTCAAGATTAACAGCATTGAAATCCAGTTAGTATGAGCAGGAAGGGAAAAAAACCCTCATAATCAAAATTTATACAGAGATGAAAGGTTTGTGTATCAGAACTGTCAAGTGATCACTGTTTGGAATTTGTGGTCTTTCCTAAAGAAAAGTGTAGACTACAGTGGAGGAATAAGTTACCTAGTCACCCAAGGCAGTGTTTTCCCCTCTTCTTTAAGGGGCCATGTTTTTTAATTCCTATTTTTTTCCTTCAGTGACTAATCAATATGAATAAAGTTGGACTGCAGAATTAAAATTATACTGTTATCTAGCAAATGTTTTCTGACATCTCAGTTATGTACACCTGCAGCCCTTCTCAAACCTTGCCCTCCTTGCACCTCCCTTCTGCTATTCATCCACTGCTCACTTTACCTCACTTTTGGACAAAGAACATAACTACCATTAAGTACAGACTAACCTCCAAGTATTGGTGCATTGGTGTCAGCAGTTGCCTAAATCATTCAGACATGCTGTCAGCTGGAGTGTGACCTCTCAAGAGCCTTTGGAGCTTGATCAGGAAGAGGAGAGGAAGGGGCACCAGGAAGCTCCAAGTCCTGCTGCCGGTTGAGTATCACCACCTTGAACCTAAGTGGCAAGGAAAGAGAGTAAGATGTTTTCACACACTACAGGCTAGAGGGAAAAGAGGAGAATTAAAAGTCTAAGGAGAGTCAGTAGTATTTCCTGAACTGTGTTTCAGGTGACAGAGATGTCTAAAACAGTGACAAAAATACGAAAAAAATACAAGCCCCATCACCTTTCTGCCTTCCCCCTCCTACAGGCAGCTCACCTCCTTTCAAACTCTAGGCAAGTTGCTATGGAAACTATCAGCATGGCTACAAAAATAGGGAGGAATTACAGATTTCATCTGTCTATATTATTTAATTTCACAAAAAAAAAAAAAAAAAAAAAAAAAAAAGAGAAATAACACAGGATGGCAGGCCCTGTTACTGAGATCCTTTCACCCCAGGGGGACAAAGGACCCTCTGCAGAAGGGATTTCTGCTGTGCATCGGCCCTTTGGCCAAGGTCACCCTGAGGAAAAGAACATCAGCAAACTGAACTTCTTCAGCTGAGAACAATTAGTGCAAGATGCCCATCAATGACTTTCATTTGTTTGTTTTGTTGAACTCCTGTAACCTGACAATAGAAAATTAACGTCATCCCTTTTCTCCTGTTTTGCATCTTGACACAGCATTAGGACTTTATTCCTGTGTGTAAGCAAAGATGTTTGGGGACCATTTCAACATTGGTAGCTCTCTAAGAAGACACTGGGCACAAATGTCTCTGCCTCAAAACTCAATTATCTGAAAAACGATGGTGCAGAAAAAGGAAATGACAAAGAGAGCAACATATGATATGGATTTTTAAATAACAAGATATACAGTTAGCTCCAGTCTTTGCATTTCTCTTATCCCTTTGAGAGTTTGAAATATGCCTATATTGTTTAATGAATTGGAAAAAATGCAAAAATAGCACTGACTATACAACGAGAGCTGTAGAAGGAGAGAAAGAGGAGGTAAGGGACTCTATTGATTGTTCCTGGGTTTTATTTAACTTTCATAAAATTAAAATACACTAAAAACATCCTGATCAACTACTTCAGAAATTCTTTTCAACTCAAAGCTTTCTAAAGATGGTGTATAGATGGATGGAGTAAACTGGAAGATTCAAACCATGTTACTCCATGTTACAATAAAACAGTCCTACACAGAGAAGTTGGGAGAACCTGACCATAACCTGTCTGGTGTTTTTTTGGTCTTCTTTTTCACTTCAAAGTGACAAAAATGTGTCCTAACCAGCAAAACTGTATTTTTTTTTGTAACAACTTTAGCTTCATCTTAATTGAATTGTACCATGTTGTTCTTTTTACAACTCTTTTTGTCCTGCTCCATTGAAGAACAAAAGGAAGGAATTACAAGGTAAATTACATTCCACAACACAAATTTCAGAGCTATAAAAACTAGGCAAGCATTGCAAGTTTAGAACTAGAAAAAGAAAGCCTTCTCTTTCTAGGTCCCAAATCACTAAACACTTATCCAGTCATAAGCACATGAGTAATTTAAGTGAACTCTTGGATTCAAGCCAATATATAAATGTTGAATATGTGCCTGGCCCAGCCAATGCACACAATCTGGTGCTAAATGTGACATTTATATATACATCTATATCTTTTGCATTTGCGGAGATTAGAAAAGATGTTTGGAAATCAGAACATAAGGCTAAAATCGTGATTAAAATTGTCCTGAAAGTCTCTCTGGTAATACTGTGAATCATTGCATAATTTTGTTTGCAAAGGACTTGGAAAAAAAAAATAATAATGCATTTTATGTTTAGCTCACTATCCACTTAATATGTCATGTATACAGGCTATGAAGAGTAAAACAAACAGATTGTATGCACAATTCAAAATTTCAAGACAACTAAACTCCATGGAGTGTTTTTGATGTTACCTATTTCAGTGGCACTGAAAGACAGCTGCAAGTTAAAATTACAGTTTAATTTGCATTAATGCATTTTCACAAAAATCAAAGAAGGAGAAGAGCATCTTGTCTTTTTTTTTTAAACTGAATGTCAAGGGAGGGGAAAAAAATGTTTTACTCTCCAAGGAAAATAATTTTTTTTCAAATTGACAGGCAAATTGAACTAACTGCATTGAAGGATGAGTGAGTTTAATGTTTCCAGACTCAAGTTTTATACAGGCTTAACTGTCAGATAATCAAATAGAGTTCAATTTTTTTGTGGCTTAGGTAACTTATTCATATTTTTGTAAGTATGGTTTATAAAATCCAGGCAAAGATCGAGATTAATAAATCGAGATACCACAGTACTACCACAACATTTAAAGAAAAGGGACCAATCCTTTGCATGTCTTTTGCATAGACCAATAACCTGATTTTGTGATGAATTTGCTTCAGTGGGACTACTGACTTGTTCCACACATTAATTTGAAGCAGCAGCTCTATAACTTTTTAGCAAATCTTACTGATGTCTTTACAGTGAACTTGAACAGGCCTTAAGTTAGGTCTTTAAGGGAGTTTATACCCAGTAATGCTGGAGCTGGCCTCTACATATCTCATTTTCATCTCATCATAAGGTCTCCTACATCATCTCATAAGAAAATCCACTTATGCAATAAGGCTTCCTGCATGTTCACCATCAGATCAGACAACACGCCGGAGATGGGAGTGAGACACTAGCACAAGCCTTTGAGAAGAAGGGAATGATTAACCTGGCCCACTGGTAGGGAAATCCCACATCTTATGACTCAATGATCTCTGCTAACATTACCTACATGATTAGTATTTTTCAAAATCAGCATGGGGTCAGATACTTTCTTTCAAAGGTGACTGTGGAACTCAGTCACCCCCAATCTGGCAGCCCAGTGGAAAGACCTTAAGGAGGAAGTAGATTAAGTGAAGCCAGACCAGTTCAATGTTCACATGCTCCAGGATGCTCCTCTCATCACAAAAGTATTGCAAGTCTGAGGACCTCATGAAAAACACTACCAATGCATAGATGCTCAATGCCCCATGAAGGATTTTCCAGTTTATGTCCCTTGCATACAGTGGGATTAGCTCAAGGTGCAAATTGGGCCACCACATTTCTTCATCTTCGTGTGACATTAAAATATTCTGCCAAGACATTGAAAAAAGAGGTATTGGAGCTAACAGAGCGTAAGTATGTGCTGGAGGTGCTATTTGGGGGTTTTCTGAAAGATGGCCATAAAGCCTAAAAAAGCAGTGTGCAGGAGTGGAGTTGAGGACAGAGAGGCTCATAGAACAAAGGCTTAGACAGAAGGTCTGCCATGTTCACATGTCGGTTGTGTGGGGGTTACCCCCTTTTAGGTAGGAAGTGTTGTAGGGTTCAAGGAATATTTCACTTGTGGTGCAAAATGGGATAAGACTGGGTCATCCCACACACCGTACAAGCAAAGTAGGGACTACCTTGTCTATGAGGTGCAGGAGTCTAGAATTTTGGCAGGGCACAAAAGGGTAAGTGGATATCCATTTCCCCAGTCGATAACCACCTATCTGTGGTAAAAATAGAAAGTTGTGCAGCAACTCTCTAGGACATCCACTCAGTTTGGAACCAGAAGAGACATGGTTTCTCCTAAAAACACTGAGGTCTTGGCAAAAGACTTGAATCTAAGAGATGCCTCTGGGGAGACCTCTTGAATCAAAGGACATGCCAGTCATATCACAGCACTTAGAATTGGCAAAAGGTGGTGTTTTCCAGGATGTTCCCTCTGAGACTGCTAGCTCAAGCCAAAGGAACAACTGATCAGTTCAGCTCACGGAACAGTAGCACCCTGTCACACAGGAGGCAAAGGAGGGACTTGTTGGTGATGAAATAGAGTTGGCTGGGCAAAGGACAACCCTGGCATGTACTTCATCCAAGGCATGTACAGGACCCAACTTCACCAAGTACTCTTGCAGCAGCCCAGAGAGCCTGGAAGAATCAGGTAAACAGAGAGCCAAACCAAGCACTTCCACTGTACCTATGAGATATCTATGATCCATCTTACATATTTCTTCCCTGATCAAGGAACAAGAAGACAAATGGCAGACAGCTCTTATATGTCAGGTGGAGAATCAGAATCAACCAGAAAAAAAGTTGTTACAGATGCTCAGGCCTGGAAATTCACAGGTCTGATCTGAGACAATTATGCTCCCAGCATAAACGCTCCTCAGCATTCTGTTCTTTCCTGAAGTCTTAGAATCTCCTCTGAAGACCAGTACTAAATGCCAGTTCATTGGTTTGAGAAAATTTATCTTCCTTAGTGAAAGAATGTCTTCCTACACAAGATTGGGAGAACTAGTTCAAACATCAGCAGAGTCCAGGGCCCACACATCTCAGAAGTCACGGTAAAACCCCATAATCAGCTTGCCAACACCCAAGGATTTTTTCCTAGGTGTCTGGCAGCAAACTTGAAAGAAAAGTAGGAGTTCCACTGCCCTAATTCTTCATACTGACCATATCAAACCTATGCCATAGGACCTACCAAGCACTATGATGAATGGAATATGAAAAAATGGGGTGCACATCATCTCTAGATCTCTAGAAGCACTCCTGTCTTTTCCTAGAGATGGGTGATATTTTTCTTGACACCTCTGTTCTTCTTCAAGGCATTGGCATGCATGCCATGGTCCACAGATACATAATCCAACAAACATTGCTCTTCACAAGCTACTCATGCAAGTCTTTATGCAACTATTTAGACCATCTCTGTCCTACACAGAGTTCCCTTACACCCTGGATATGCTCCATACATGTTGGCAACTTTCATCACAGCTTATACAAGCTCTGAGTTCTCCAGCTGTGAGAAAAGTGAGCAAAGATGAAAACATTTACAATGACTAGTGATGACCATTCAGCCGGAAAGGAAACAGTTCACCTTCAGTGGCGTAGATGGCCACTTCTGAGCTTCATGTCCATAATTGGTATGTACAATATGGAGCACTTGTCAGCTCTATGCTAAATTTATCCCTTTCTGAAAGTGTCAGACTGACAGTGCTATGTCTTCAGGGTGTATGTGGTGTCAGCTTGATTCTACATCTGCTCATTACCAAGAAAATCCATGAGATTCACCTCAGACTCCCTGCTGTGACAAGCAGCAAGGATTTCTGTACACGATGTGTAATGCGCTTACTATGAACCTGATATGAGGGTGACTAGGAAATGCATTTTGCCATCACAGAAGTTCATCAGTCCTGTAGGAAAAAGAGAGACCTTTAAGCATGGTCCAGATGAGAGTTTTCCTCATGGACTACATCTTCAACCAAGCATCATGATGTGAAGTGTTGGAAAGATTTAATACTTTGGAGCTCCACTTTTTAAATTTTTCCCTTCTAGCATCTCAAAGTCACCTCTGCTCTAACCTCAAAGGAAATCTCATTTACTGTGTTGAAACCACTAAATATTATAGAGAACCAATTTGACAGAATGTACAGACAGCTTGCATTTCTACTCCCTGATCTGTTTTCAAGTATTAACTACCCATAGGTACCAGCAAAGAAAAAGAAAAAAAACACATCAAAACAACCCAAAACCACCACAAACAACAACAACAAAAACTAACCCAAACAACAAAAATATTTAACAGAGAAAAATATTTAATTATGAAGCCTTCTTCACACAAGCTAAGTTTGTCAGTAACATGAGACACCAGAAGTGACATCTAATTAGATGGTGAACTGCTATATTCTTTTGGAAATCTATTCCTGACACTACAAAAAAAAAAAAAAAAAACCAACCAAACAAACAACCAAAAAAAAAAACAACCCCCCCAAAAAACAACAACAAAAAACAAAAAAAAAACAACAAAAAAAACCCACCACAATGATACATACTGAAAGTTCAAAATAAATATACTTAAATGCTTCTGTGGGTCACCTGCAGGGAAAATTCAGACTCAAAAGTGTCACTTATGACTTACAAGTTTCCTCAGCTAACCAGCTTTAAAGAAATTTTTCCGCAGCTTCAGCAGTTTTTGAAAGTTTATGGCAATGAACAACAGATATTCTATGACTAAAATAGCAAAGCTATCCACTACTGTATATTCAGTTTATGGCATGTCATAAATACTTGACAGGTTTCAACACAGCCCACAGTATTCAACAAGACTTTTGCCTGCAAAGTCTGAGCAAATCCTGCATCCTTCAGTGAGATTTTCAATTTTGCATGGGGCATGTTCAAAGAACTTCAGAATTTGGCCTATGAAGGAACATTTGGTATATGACGGGTTCTGTCCCTGCTAACAGATTTAATTAATCATTAACTGTTGGAAGTGCCTCACAAGATACTTATTCATGGTGGAGAAAAACCTCTGAAGATGAGAACTGAAGAAAAGACAGCTTTGAAATGCAGCTAAACTACTGGACAACAGATGTCTTCCTACCTCAGAGACTGCTTTTCATATTATAAATGTGTTATGTTTATTCAATTTATTATCAATGTTGTTAGAAAAAAAATCTTATTTTTTATGTAATCAGCAGTTTAAGTTAGTGTTAGCCCCTTTCCTATTCATTGATTGTAACCCCTTTGCCTATTGGATCCTGATAATTAAAATTTATAATTTTTCCCCTTACCCACATTTGGATGTGTTTTAGCTCAATTTCTCCATTTATAGGCATTCCCTTGCATGTACCTCCCTTGATTCCTCCCAAATTCCACACATTCCATGCCGATCACATAAAACTAGCCTACCCTTCAATAAACATTCCATTTTGTTTTCACTCTGTGTGATTCTTGTGCAAAGATTCTTGTGCATTTCCATGGTCTAACATAA
The DNA here is from genome assembly GCA_035041135.1 of Platyrinchus mystaceus. Classification (NCBI taxonomy): domain Eukaryota; kingdom Metazoa; phylum Chordata; class Aves; order Passeriformes; family Tyrannidae; genus Platyrinchus; species Platyrinchus mystaceus. The sequence continues at coordinate 112,413,708 of JAWWLV010000088.1, forward strand.
GGAGGTGTTACAGCTCTCACCTCTGATAATTAATGAATAATTTTGTTTTCTTATCTTACTTGTGTTCCAAAGCCATGTAACATTTCTAACCTCTTAAAGAGAACAATAACAACTTGAGCCCCCAAAATTTCATTTCACCTTGGTATATTTAAAATACCGTGAAGTCATGTATTTACAAACATTCCTCTCTCTGAAAAAAGATCTTTCCTCTGCGCAGCTAGTGGTCAGACAAATCAAAACCCCAGTGCCCCTAAGATATTTTTCTCATGTCATAAGGTAGACTACAATTACATGTGTTTATTCATGCAGGTGGAACTTTGCACCTGAAACAGTGACCAGATGGACCAAACCTCTTAATCTGGGGATTACAAGTCATTCCTAACAAAGCTTTTGGGTTTATTTTGATTTAAAGCAATAGGACTGATCCATATATTTCATGAATGCTGCAAAATTGTTGAAATTTTTATCCAAATTACGTTAAGTGATTCTTTTTCAACCAGGACAACATTTGTCTGCAACTCTTTGCAAGAGAAGGGATATTCACTCCTTTTCGCAAAGAAGTGTGAAGAAGTTAACAAAGTACAAATATGATCTGGTCTCATGTTATTTTCACATGTATGTTTCTATTTTTTATGATGGTATCAGGAAAGTATATCCTAAAGTAGACACCATCCAAAACTTTATTTGCTAATTAATGGCTGGGCATACAGTGGTTTGGTAAAAACCAACATCTACCAGCTGGGGTAGTCTAAAAGGGGTTTCATCGGTTTATGTCTAATCCTCACAACACAAAGAAAAATATTCAAAGGTAAATCATTCATCATTTGGCCAATAACAAACTTAATGCAATGATTAGCTACAGGCAGAAGCAAAATAAAATTTGCTAAGAAGAAAACAGGTTTTTCAAGGTTGTGGTGTGGGAGAGAAAGATGAGGAAAGGAAGAAGGGATAAATTTTGTCTCCTCACCATCCACATATTTCTACCTGTTAGTTCCTATGGCTTTGAAGATGCAAACTGAACCTAGACCAAAAAGAAGAAGCTATGCCTACCAGCTTTCTAGAAAGATAGTTGATAAAATATTAAGTAAAGCCCTTTAAAGAAACCCAAACTATTAACAACCTTCAAGATTAGATACAAGACCAGGAGCAAAAGTCCCTTCTCCAATTTGCTGTCTCTTAATTAAGGTAGACTCTTGAAACATATAATCTAACATAATCTAATTCATGAGTTTGAAACAACACAGTTACATTGACAAAAGCACTAACTTTAATGCTTGCTTCCTATTAAGAGTGGTATTACTCAGATTAATTTAATTTCTATAAATATTGATTTAATTTAAATCAAAGCAAACTGCAATTTTACCCATATTTCAATTATATTAGTGCTTTACAGTCTCATGATATAAAATAGATCTACTAGCATAGATGAAAATACACCTTTCATCTGCTCTGGAGAACAAATGCCATAAAAATCAGTCTTACTCCTTGAAAAATAAAATTCTCAATAATCTATATGAGGATACCATAATCTCTCCATTCAAAATTCAGCTATACTTTATTTCCTAGAGAGATATTTAACAGTCATTAAAGTTAGCACTCACAGTTTATAATGAGCAGTCCTGAACATGCTGTATTTACTGGGTCAATGCCGATAGACTGATAGATTCTCATTTATATAAAAGTCTATCAGTGCCTCTCTAATTCTATCTATTTTCTCATTTCCCCACTTCAGTGCAAAAAATGTCTCTGAAACTCATCTTCCTATACAATCTTTCACATATCCTGGCCGATAGCTAAAGCATCTTTTGGAAGTGTTGGCCAATTGTATAACACACATTTTCCTTTCATCTCTGCCATAACTTTATTCCAACACTGACTGCATTTTGGCAGAAAAACACTGTTCCCATTTCTTGGGCAAGAACATCTCTACTTTTCCCATGCCTAGAAACTCTTGCTACATGTGAAATCCCTGCTTTGAAGCAATAGCTGGCTATGTTATGTGACAGCAGACACTCAGAGAAGCACCACTGCTGACTAAAGGAAGGTGTAATGAGAGTTTCATCCTTCTCTGCTCTCTTCCCCTGCTACATGCTGTTTCTCTCAAATATTCTCAGCACTAACACACACTTTCCTGCTGAGTTTTTCAAGGTGCTCCTCATCTTTTCCATGCTGTGGGGACATAGCTTGCAGTTTTAGGCCAGGATACACCACACGCCTCTGTACTTATTTATGTTGAGAGTCTGGAATGCAAATGAGCTAAATTCACACCTCAGGTTAACTCCATTGATTTCTTTGTTTGACTCAATGAGGCACACACACACAGAGCTGCTTTTTAGGGTTTTCCATTCTCCTTCTCCAGCTGAAAGGATCTCTGTCAAACTACTTTTGCAGTGCTTCTGAGGATATTCAACCCCTCTGGTAATAGAGAGTTTCAATTTTCCCTTATCATTTCATATAATGGGTCTTTTACTGATATAAAAATATTGCTAGGAAAAAATCACCAACAGTGTATATTCTAATGACTAGAAATTATAGCAAATTCACACTGTCATATTCAGATGGATTCATAGAATCATTTTAAGGTCGGAAAAGGCCTCTAAGACCATCAAGTCCAACCATTAGCCTAGCACCAACATCATACTGACCACTAAACCATGTCCTCAAGTGCCATATCCACACCTTTATTGAACACTTCCAGGGATGATGGCTCCACAATTTCCCTGGACAGCCCGTTTCAATTCTCAACAACTCTTCCAAGTGACCCCCACTTAGCTACAACCTCCTCTCAGGTAGTTGTAGAGAGCAATAAAGTCCCCTGTGAGCCTCCTTTTCTCCAGGCCAAACGACCACAGCTCCCTCCACCACTCCTCATCAGATTTGCGCTCCAGACCCTTTACCAGCTTCATCACCTTTCCCTGGACATGCTCCAGCACCTCAATGTCTTTCTTGGAGTGAGGGGCCCAAAACTGGACACAGGACTTGAGGTGCGGCCTCACCAGCATCGAGTACAGGGGGATGATATCTTCCCTGGTCCTGCTGACCACACTATTGTTGATACAGGATGCCATTGGCCTTCTTGGCCATCTGGGCACACCACTGGCTCATATTCAGCTGACTGTTGACCAACCAGGTCCTTTTCTATTGGACATCTTCCCAAACACTCTTGCCCAATCCTGTAGTACTGTATGGGGTTGTACTGGCCTAAGTGCAGGACCTGGCACTTCACCTTGTTGAACCTCATACAATTTGCCACAGCCCATCAATCCAGCCTGTCCAGATCCCTCTGTAGAATCTTCCTGCCCTCCAACCTGATCAACACTCTCACAACTTGGTGATTTGAGACATTATTGAAGGTGCACTCAATCCTCTTGTCCAGACCATAGATTAAGATATTAAACAGGACTGGTCACAATACTGAGCCCTGGGTAACACCACTCCTGAGCGACCACCAACTGGATTTAACTCCATTTACAACCACTATCTGGGCCCATCCATCCATCCATTTTTTCCCCAGGCAACAGCACACCCATCCAAGCCAGAATAATATTCTGTGAAACAGAGTCTAAGGCCCAAGTAGGCAACATCCACAGTCTTTCCCTCATCCACTAGACAGGTCACTTTGTCATAAAAGGAGATCAGGTTGGTCAGCCAGGACTTGCCTTACACAAATCTGTGACCCGATCCCCTGGTTGACCTGTACACGTCGTGTGTTGGCACTTGAGGTGATCTGCTCCATGATCTCCCTCAGCACCAAGGTCAGACTGGCAGGCCTGTAGTTCCACACATCCTCCTCCTGTCCCTTGTAGATCGCATTTGTCAACTTCAATCTACTGCAACCTCCCTAGTTGACCAGGACTGCTGGTAAATGATTAAAAGTTGTGTGGTGAGCTTCTCCACTATCTCCTTCAGTTCTCTTGAATGAATCCCATCCAGCTCCACGGACTTGTGAGGTTCTAGGTGTAGCAGACTGTTCCCTCCTATTATGGGGGCTTCAATCTTCTCCTTATCTCTGTCTTCCAACTCTTGGGACTGGGTACCAGGAAAAGTTCAACTGGTCTTACTGTTGAAGACTGAGGCATTAAGTACCTCAACTTTTTTCTCATCCTTTGTGACTATGTTTTCCTCCACATGCAATAAATGATGGAAATTTTCCTTAGCCCTTTTTTTTTGTTGCTGATGTATTTGTAAAAACACTTTTTATTGTTTTTTACAACACTGGCCTGATTAAATTCCAGCTGGGCTTTGGACCTTCTAATTTTCTCCCTGCAGAACCTTACAACATTCTTGTAGTTCTCCTGAGTTGCCTACTCCTTTTTCTAGAGGTGAAAAGCTCTCTTTTTCTCCCTGAATTCCAGAAAAAACTCTCTGTTCAGCCAGGTCAGTCTTCAACCACACCAGGTCATCTTTTGGCACATGAGGATGGCATGTTCCTACATCTTTAAGATTTCCTTCTTAAAGAACATCCAACCTTCCTGGACTCCTTTGCCCTTCAAGGCTGCTTCACAATGAAGTTTCGCAACCAGTTTCCTAAAATTTCAACTGATTAATAAAAGAGAAAAAATATCTGAATCTTAAATAGTACCAACATAAACATAAGTCTTCAGAAATCTTTAAAAAAATGGCAGTGTCTATTCAATCAGAAATTTTCTCACAGTATTTATTTTCAGTTAGAACAGTACATTTAATTCACTTGTTTTTCTCCTTCTCAGCAATGAAACATGGAAAAAAATTCACATTTTTGTATAATTCCAAGCAGAAAGTACTTGTCAAGGGTAATAAAAAAGTAAAAATCACTGGGATCATCAGATAAATCAGCTTGTCAACAATTAAAATGCATTCTCCTTTTCTGTTCTTTTTCTAAAAAGAGTAATCTTTAAGCATGATTATAAACTAAAATTCAACAGAAATTATTACAGTTAGAATTCACAGTTCATTGCAGACTGAAATAAGTTTTTGACAATATGAATCTTGAATAACACTCTGGCTTTTTCCTGTTTTAAGGAAATAATCACCTTTTGTGATGTTGCCTTTTCCATTTCATTTCTACTTTGTAGCTGATTCATTCCCCCCAAACTGATGGGTTGAGAAGACAAAACCTTAACAATTGCTTTAACTTATCTATCCAAAAAGAGCTCTGTCCTTTAACAAAACCCCATCTTCCTTCTCAGAGGAAGATGCTGCTATTACCTGACTGCAAGATAAAGAGCGCTTCGGGCTAGCGGCAAGGCATGACCATTCCTCTTAACTGGAAGAAGAGTCTAAAGGCCATAATTTAACTTCTCCCCAGGTAAATCCATCCTTTCCTTCTATTAGTCTTTTGAGGCTCAAAACTGCTCAGGTCTACTAGTAAAACGGATAGGATCATCTCTTACTTTTGAATCAGGAACCACTGTAAAATTGGGCCCTTGGGTCATTTTATTCTCCTTTGAACTGCACAACAGAGCCAGGCAGCCTTGCTCTGACTTGAGACTTTCTGTTCCCTGACCTCTGCCATCATTACTATTTCCCTGCATAAATACAGCCTGAATGTTTTGCTGCCCTGTCTTCTCACTGTCTGTTGCTTGTTCACAGAGTAAGGGAAAAAGAAGGCAAAGATTTGGGTCTCTTGGAAAGGTTTACACATTCAGTAAATAATAACAGTTTCTAAATGGAACCACTGACTCGACCACCCTTGCTGATGTTTCAAAATCCCTCATCATAAATAGATACTTCTTCCACCTTGAAGCTGAATACATCCCTTACAGTGCAGTTGTGTTACCTGGATAATACTGTCAGGGTGCAAAAGCAAGACCAGCACATGAGGTACCTCGCTGGCAGGCAGGATGACACAGCTCATGACCCACAGCCAGCAGCATAGTCAGTACACGGAGTGGAGACCCCTCGCAAACACAGAGACTCAGGACAGGTGCTTGGTAATAGACTTCAGCTCAGTTACTGTATCAGCCAGATGCTCCAACGCCAGTAATACACACAGATTGCTTGTGTCATTTTAGCTATTTATTTTGGGTTTATGAATTGCCCTAACAGATGTGTTTGTAAATCTTAGAGACTGGGCATTTCCCTGTGTCAGTATACCTTTTTTGCTCTCAGAAAATACTATTTCACATGAACTGCTCAAGTTTCTCAACTCAATATTAATTATAACAAAATGTCTTATTCTCATAGACATAGAGTTTCTCTCAATGTCTACCTGACAAGATTCAATTTCATGTCCTGTCCCTTCTGTAACCCCTATTTCTCCTCATTTTTAGAAGGTTTCCTCAACAGAGCTCAAAGAGGAGAAGAGAGTATGATCTTTAGAAATCCCAGCCATTTAGTATTGCTGTGCATTGCACAGTGATAATAATCACTTGAAGTTAATAGAAGCAGTATTTCCACAGCTGGGATAATTTGCCATAGCTCCTAGAAGTCCTTATTTACAATCTATTTCTAAATGTTTATTATAATAATAGCTGGTTCTTTTCTTGAGCACCAGGTTGTTTTCACAAAATGAAAATAAATTCCATGACTTTGCTAGCAAGACTGAAAAAAATATGTGTTAAAATAGAGAACAAGAATGTTACACATCCCTCTCTGATTTTTTATGAGAATTAGATCCATATCACTTCCCACAGATCCAGATGTAAGTTACTATAGTACTGTATTACTGGTCCTTACCAATGGCACCTATATGAACTTCCAACAAACTGCAGCTGCTCTTCTATGACACTGTCAATCTTCAGCATTCATTGTCACCTTCTCTTCACTTTATTGTTTATTTTCTCTTCATCGTCTCAACAGTAACGAAAAAAACACCATAATACTTTTGCATTTGCTACATGACTTCTATTTTTTTTTTCCTTTTTCTTTTTAACACTATGTCTTTTTCACAGAAATAGGACAGACTAAGCTTATTTTTGCCATATCAGACCCTGATAATATTTTAGTCTTATGTACCTTGAGCAGAAAAGCTGACTTTTTTTCTCTTTTCTTATCTAGGGAGGAAGACATTGTAACAGTCTGAAATGGAATGGACATCAACACTCCCAGAAGATATTAATACATATCTCCTCAAACAGTCACCATTGCATTCTTCTTCCTGCTCACAAAATGTTACTGCAGTATTAACCAAACTGAATGAATATCAAAAGATGTGCATTAAAAAGATATAATTTCTTTAGTCTTTACCTGCCTTTAATTAAAAAGGTTATAAAGAAAGAAGCTTTGGTAGAATAGATGACTTATACTAAGAGTAAGGGGTAAGAGCAAGGGCTGAATGAAGACAGAGGCATTATAATGCAACAGTAGAAAAGGGAAAATAAACAGAAAGAGAAAGGAGACTATCAGACAAACTAATTTCAGTAGTTGAACTAATATGGTGTATGAGGCTCTGAAGGTGACTCAGAATGTCTTAATCCAGAGGTCAAATCTACCCCCTCATTGTAAAAAACTGGACTCCTAATTTAAGCATCTAATTTAGAAGACTACATAGAAAACAAGAAAAATATTTATTTAAAACTCCTTATTTTAAAACTGAGTAAAACTAAACTTTGTCTGCAATTATATTGAAATATTGAACATTATAGCAAAATGTGTTTCAGATATCCTTCCACTGGTATAATAAAATTATACTAAAGATTTATGTGGCCTAATAATGTGATTTTAAATAATTATTTCTCAACTCCTGATAATTAATATAAGCATAAATAATTCCTCATAAAAAAAGTTATCTTCTTTCTGATAAGCAATGGCTTTCCAGACTTCAACAAACTGTGGGTTCAACTCGCTTCTTTTGTAATGAATGGCATATTGCAGTGCCATCTCAGCATGCCAAAAGCAAGGTTAATAAACTGTAATCCTGAATTTGCTGAATGGATTTTTATATAAACAACATTAGGCAAATCTGTCACCTGTATCA